>CAJQUW010016675.1:0-75072 GCA_907163375.1 Prostheceraeus crozeri
GGTTAGAATATTAGAAAAAGTTTCATCGGTTTCATTATATTCAAAAGACTGATTAAATAAATATTTTATATTTGCTAAGGCTTCATCGTTACGTTCAGCTTCATCAAATTCATCAGTATCGCTAAATAAATATCTTCCATCTGTTACGGGCGAAGCCCTGGAAGACATCTCCGATGTCACATGTATGGTCTCATCTTCACTATTAAAAACTTTTTTATATTCCGAATGTGAATAATCATCAAACATTTTTTTAACTTTTATATCAGTAGGCAATGTTTCTAGATAGTTTTTATAACTATTTAATTTTAATATATTTCCTTCATCAACTCGTTCTACATTTTGTAAATGCAATTTACTATTTAAATGAGATTGATAACTTCTTTTTGTTTGCAATTTTTTTTACATAAGTTACAATAAAACTTGGTATTTTCCATTTTTTTTATTTTTTTAGAGAAAATTTAAGAAAAAAATTTGTGTTTTAATTTTAGATATAAACATTCTAATATCAAGGACTAGAGTGTTATTTTATATTATTATATATTTCACGTTCTTTAGTTATTTTTTTCTTTATCACATTAAGTTTTATCATATTAAGTTTTATCATATTAAGTTTTATCTTATTAAGTTTCATCATATAACGTTTTATCAAAAGATAATTTAAATTTTTTTTCACTAACTATTGATTCATCATCATCATCATAAATTGTTTCTTCATCATCATCATAAATTGTTTCTTCATCATCATAAATTACATTTTTTGGTATAGGATGCCCTTCCATGATAGGATACCATTCTCTTATTGGAATATCTAACTCTAAATTACATCTTTTATCTGATAATAATATAATAGAGAAAAATATTGGTCTTTGATCTCTTTTGGAAAATTTAATAACACCACCATAATCTGAATCACTTTTAGTTTTTGTTAAAGATGATAAAATTTTAAATTGATTAGATGTAAATCCTAATTTAAATTTTGTAGACCCGACACATAGTTGTCTAACAGTATCTTCAACTATACCATCATTATTATTTTCAATTGTAAGAAAATAAAATTTAGATAAATTTTTATAATTACTAATATTTTTATAATCTTTTTTACCATTTACACCATTTTCAGATGTTTCAGAATCATCATTATTATCATCTATATTATTATCATTATTATCATAAGATTCTTTAAGATCGGGCAAAGCCCTAGAACCTTCAGTTCGTTTATTATGATTATGGTCATTGTTAATAGTATAAGGTGTTGTCCACATATAAATTTTCTCTTGTTGAGCTAAGCCATTTATGTAAGATTTTAACAAATTAATATTTAAGTTTGAATATAATCCTATATACGTATCATCATCATATCTTTGCGGCATTTCTAATGTTTCTTGTTTATAAATTGTGTCTCTATAATAAACTTGACATAATAATTCTTCATTATGTTTTTTACTCTCTATGTGAATGTTATATTGATTTTGTTCATCAACAAATAATCTAATTTTTTCTTTGGAAAAAGATTTTAATTTTTTAACTAATTCTTTAATATTAATATAATTAATAATTTTAGTTTCTATCCAATCAGTATTACTAATCGGCAAAACTGCTCTAATAAAACCATAAACATTATTATGACCTATTATAACCATATTTTCTTTATTTAATTCCACATAAGCTACATCATTATATTTACTAACAATCTCCATAAATTTAATAAATGGATCACCTGGAAAAATGCAATAATTGGTTTCTATAGAAGGTAAACCTTTAGTCTGTTCTCTAAATATTTCGGCTTGTAATTGAAATAAAATATTAACATCTATACATGGATTTGTAATAGTATTATTATTATTATTATCAAAACATTTATTTTCAAATCCCGTTGATCTCGTCGAATAAGAAGAACAGGATGATGCGGACGAATATAATTTTTTTAAATTTGGGGTTTCCATTTTTTTATTTTTATTAGAAAAAATTTTATTTTTTTATTTTTATTAGAAAAAATTTTATTTTTTTATTGTTAAAAAATGATGTTACCAAATGTTGGTGGAGGTGCATATATCCCGAATAATCGTGAATTAGAAATAGAGATAGAAAATTATATTATGAAAACTGGAGACGTTTTATCTGGTCCATTGCATCTTTCTATTCTTCCACAACAAAATACAGAGTTAACAAATAAACAATATGTTGATGCACAAATAAATGACTTAAAAGAAAAATATATAAACGATGTTTTGGTTCCACTGATGAATGAATTGAAGTTGCTTAAACTTAATGACAAATCATTAAACGAAAAATTATTAAAACTTGATAAAAAGGATAGAGAGCTAGAAGCAGATATAGCAAAACTTTTTAAAAAGATTTCTGAACAATCAAAAATTTTAATATTACTTTCTTTAAATTTAAAATCTGCTGTAATTAAAAATAAACATCAGATAAAAATGTTAAAAGAACAATTAGAAGATGAAATAGAAAATCTACCTGAAAGAATTAAAAAAAATTTAAAGCAGTTACAAACTACATTCCAAAAAAGTGTTGATGAATTGAGTTCTAAAATTACTCAACAAATGAAAAAGATGAATAGAATAATAAATGAAGTAAACTCACTTAATCAAAAAGTTGATAAAATGAAAACTCTTAAAATCAATTTAGAAAATGAATTAAAGAAAAATTTACAAGAAAACTCTAAAGAAAATAAAGAACAGTTAGATGCTGTTAAAAGACAATTAGATGTTCTTAAAATTAAGTTAAATGCTCTTAAAACGGCGTTGAAGATTAATCAGCAGAAAATGCAAGTTAATAGAAGAGAAATTAAAGTACATCACACGCTGCTTGACGCAATAGATAAAGTGCAACAGGCAATTAATAAAGTTATCTCGAAGTTGTTGTCCATTCACAAACGTAAATCTTAAACGGACCAAAGGTCCTCAGGTTACTAACCAATCGGAGCGAAGCTCCTCGAGGCTTTAGCCGATCGGACCAAAGGTCCTCAGGTTACTAACCAATCGGAGCGAAGCTCCTCGAGGCTTTAGCCGATCGGACCAAAGGTCCTCAGGTTACTAACCAATCGTAAATATTTTTTCTCAAAAGTCAAATTTAATCCTAAAAAATGCCTATAATTTATAAACACAATCTTAAACATTTTGCTTCAAATCAAAAAATTGCTCATGAACCACGTATGAATCCTGTTTATCATTATGATAATAGAGAAACAGTCGGAACAGAAAAGTTCCTAGGCACCGCAGGTGCCGTTCACACGGAAGGAGCTGGGATCTTCTCTGGTATTGGTAGTATCGTTAACTTAATTAAAAATAATAAAGATTTGATTACATCTGCTGCAAAAGGAGCAGCTGCTATAGGTAGTACAGCTAGTGCAATATCAAATGCTGTCAAGTCTCAAAACGAATTAAAACAACTAGAAGCTATTCGTAAACTTAGGAATGATTCCGAAAAACTAAAAAAATTAAAAAAACTTTCAGATGAAACAAAGAACAAAATTGCTAACATAGCTGTTGATGGTGATAGTAAACATAATGAAAATAAAAATAATAAAAAAACAATTGAAGAAATAAGAGGTAATGGCGTGAGCAGCAACCTTCGGTCTAACCAGCAAAGCTGTAGCGGAGCTGCTCTAGCAAAATTCTAAAATTATATTTTAGTAAAAATTTTTTTCTATCTGTGAGAAAAACAAAAAGTCAAATTATTTTTTATAAAAATGTCTTCGCTTATCGAAAATAAATTTAGATTAGATGATCCTCCGTTCACCAGTTACAATCAAAAAAAGAATGACTATATAAGAATTGCTATGAATCCCGGATCTTCCAGTAGAGTAAACACTGGAGGTGATTTAATTTTTGAAGTTGATAATCAGCAGAGTTATTTATATTTACCTGATTCATTTTTACACTGTGAATATTCTTTATATAGTGATGCTAATTTTACAACACCATTACCAGAAACCGATAATATTGCATTAGAGAATAATTTTTTTTCCAAGATTATTTACACAAATGCGTTTAGATGTTGCAACTCAAAATATAGAAACAATAAGTGATTCTCCAGGTGTAATTGATACAATGCTTAGATTTATAACAATTGGTGAAAATAATAAAAAGTATGAAATCGAAGGTTGGTTTCCTGATACTAATGATGGTATAATTGTTGATGATTTAACTCACGCTGGAACAGATGCAGCAGGAATTGCGAAAGATGTAGAAAATATTGCAAAACATTTAAATAAAACAAATAATGAAGCATATAAAGAAAGACGTGAATTTAACAAGAAAAGTAAACAGACAGTTAATTGGTCACTGTCTCCATTATTCGGATATTTAGATTATGATAAAATATCATATCAATTAAAATTTAAATTAATAATTCATCGTACAGCAAATAATGAATTAATCTTTTTTGGTAAGACTGGGAAAAAAGCATATTTAAAAATTGATAGACTTGAATGGTGGATTAAGCATATTACTCCTAGTTTAGAGGTTGAAACAGCTATTGCAAAAAGATTAAATACTAACAAACCAATTCCAGTAAATTTTCTAAAGCGTACTGCTAGTTCAGTAACTTTTTCCGAACAAAGATTTAACTGGCATTTTACTAGAACTGCGAATACTCCAAGATATTTATTACTAACATTTCAAAGAAATAATTCTCCAAGTTTTGATAAGAACAACAATATTTTTCATATTAATACAATTCGAAGTTTACAAGTTTCATTAAATCAAACCCGATATCCAATTGATCCATTAAGATTCGATGATTCCAATAATCAATTTATGGAAGGATATGATTGTTATCGAAATCTTTGTACAGAATTTGGAGTTGAACCACAATTAACTCCTGGAGATTGGAGACATTTATATCCAATTTTCTGTTTCGATTTAAGTGCACAATCTGAAGATATTATTAAAAATGGTTGTGATGTAACAATTAATATTGAAAAGAAAGATTCCACAACTTCATTGATGGCTTATGGTTTATTGCTAGAAGATGTAAAATATTCTATTGAAATTCTTAATGGAAAGATGGTAAGGATAGGCTAAAGCCAGAGGAGCTTCGCTCCGATAAGTTAATTAAAATTTTTTCATAACTAGAATAGATTAAAATTTTTGGTAACTTAAAATTTTTTGGTAACTTAAAATTTTTCATAACTAGAATAGATTAAAAAAATTCTTAACTTATAATTTATTCATAACTAGAATAGATTAAAATTTTTGATAACTTAAAATTTTTTTATTAAAAATGTCGCAAGCGAAAAGTAATAATAATAAAACTGTTGAATTAAAATTACGTAATATTGTTGACAAAAATACCCCTAAAACTATTACGATTAAC
The DNA here is from genome assembly GCA_907163375.1 of Prostheceraeus crozeri. Taxonomy (NCBI): domain Eukaryota; kingdom Metazoa; phylum Platyhelminthes; order Polycladida; family Euryleptidae; genus Prostheceraeus; species Prostheceraeus crozeri. Next base: position 5,338 of record CAJQUW010016675.1, read on the forward strand.
AAAAAAAAGTATTACATAAGTAAAACCAATGATAGAGAATATTCAATTACAAGAAGAAAAGAATGGCGGGATTCTCCCATTAATTCCACTAATAATAGGTGTCATAGCTGCAGCAGGAAGTGTTGCAGGTGGGACAGCTGGTATTGTCCAAGCAGTAAATAAAAATAAATCAGAGAAGGCAGCATTAGAAGAACAAAAACGACATAATAGAGAGTTAGAGAAAGTTGCTAGGGGTGAAGGAGTAGTAGATAATTTTATTAGTAAATTAAAATTAGTTGATGAAGGAAAACGAGTTCTTAAAAATATTCTCCACAATGTTGATGATTTAATTGAAATTAAAGAAACTAAGGATGGTTCTGGAATATATCTAAGTCCTAGTATGATAAGGTAATAACCTCAGAACCTTTGGTTCTTTTCGGTAAAACTTTTATTTTATCTTTTAAATTTTTTTATCTTTTAAAATGAATTCTACAAATTCCGAAAATTTAACTAAATTAAAAATTTCTAATTTAGATTTATTGAATTATCTATTAAGCAAAAATAAAAACTCAAATTGTCAGCATATTGGAGGTGACAAGAACAAAGTTCCATACCACTTCGGTGGTGATATACAAAAAACATTAGAAAACTTTCCTGGATTTATTTGGAGTAAATATTCGAAAGAAAAACATCTTCCTGGTCATTCATATACTGGTCCAGGAACTCGATTAGATATAAGACTAGATGAGAATAATAATCCGAAACCAGGTGAAGAACCAATAAATAGAGTAGATGCCGCAGCTTACAGGCATGATTTAGCTTATCGAAATCATGATCTAAGTTCTCGACATGCAGCTGATAAGAAGATGATTCAAGAATTAGATAGTATTCAAAATCCTACATTTAGAGAAAAAATTGAAAGAATGTTTGTTAAGAAAGCTTTACAAGCTAAAATATTATTCGGACAGGGTTTAAATGAAACTAATAACTATGAGAGCAACGCTCGAACCTACGCCTCCGAAATTCATAAAGAATACAGAAGGCCTAAATATTTATTGAAGGTAAAAGTATTTAATAAAGATGATATTTGGAGTGCTGATCTTATTCATATGCCGAATGAAAGAGACTACAAATACGCATTGACCGTTATAGATTTATATACACGATACGCTTGGGTAAAACCTTTAAAAAATAAAAGTGGTCTTTCAGTTAAATATGCGTTTGAAGAAATCTTTAAAGAAAGTAAGAGAAAGCCAAAAAAATTGTTTGTTGATAAAGGGTCGGAATTTTATAACCGAAACGTTCAGCCACTATTTGAAACTGTTTATTCAACTGAAAACGCTGGAAAAGCTGTAGTGATAGAAAGATTCAATCGGACGTTAAAAAATAAATTATTCAAGAAATTTACTGAGCAAAGAAATCAGAAATGGTTGAAGATATTACCAGGAATTGTAGAAGAGTACAATAATAAAGTTCATTCTGGTATTGAAGAAACTCCAAAGAATGCTTCTGACGACCCTGATTTGATAAGAAAAAAAATATTCGAGAATAATAATTTGAATGAGAGTAATCCGAATTTGCAGAAACTTAAGCCGAAATTGAAAATTGGAGATAGAGTTAGAATATTTAAATATAAGAATAAATTTGAAAAAGGCTTTGTTGGCTATTGGACTAAAGAAATATTTGAAGTTTGCAAAATAAATCAAAGTTATCCGATTACTTATGAAATTAAAGATTTAGATAATGAGGATATCAGAGGCCGTTTTTATCAAAATGAATTACAACGAACTGAGCTTTAGCTTTTTAATTATCATTATTATTATTATTATTTTTATTATTCAATTCTAACATAATATCAAGAAATGATACTCCTTTTTGTAATTTAAATAAAACATAAAGACATAATTGACCACAGTAAGTAGTTCCCGGTTTTTGAATTTGAAATGTATTATAAGTTCCATTTTCAAGTAATTTTTTAACTTCGTTTGTAGGTGGAAGACCGTATGAGTCAAAATAGTAATTATCTCCATTTTTATTAGACATACCTGCTGACCAATGTACGCCTTTTTCATCTGACGTATGGAGATTGGTTACGAAATTTACAGTTATTGATGGAACTTTGTTCCGGGAACTGAAGGTTCCTGTTGGCTTATTTTTTAGGAATTGTAATTCGTCTCTCATTAGAACATGAAAATTCTTTATTCCTAATTCATTTGCGATTTTCTTTAGGTCGAAATTTGTCGTAGTTTGCGTTCCATATAATTTAAAAAACTTATTTATGTTGCTCATTTTATAATAAAAAAATTTCTTAAGGGACCCCTAGAAGACAGAAGGGAGGGGGTAGCAGAACTACGTTCATATGATATTGAAGGATATATTCTTGCTGTTTCTTCCACTTTTGTTTCTTCCCCTATTAAAGAAATATTATTAGTCACATGATATATTTTAAAAACCTGAAAGATGGATAAAATTCATGAATTTGAAATTCTCAACTTTTATGATTTTTTCGGTGTCCTGGAACGGTCATGATTTAAGGGGGGTAAAAATCGAACCGAAGGTTCTAGGGCTTCGCCCGATTGTAATTCTCAAATTTTGAGATTCTTAACTTTTATGATTTTTTCGGTGTCCTGGAACGGTCATGATTTGAGCAAGAAAATGATCATAATCACAAATTTGAGATTCTTAACTTTTATGATTTTCGGTGTCCTGGAACGGTCATGATTTTGGGGGTGAAAATCGAACCGAAGGTTCTAGGGCTTCGCCCGATTGTAATTCTCAAATTTGAGATTTTGAAAAATTTGAAAATTGGGTATTTTTAAAAACGCCCAAATCGGAGCGAAGCTCCTCTGGCTTTAGCCGATTTATGAATTTAGGTCTTCATAACCTGAAAAAAGGTTCAAATTCATGAATTTATGTCGTTTTTAAAAATGTCATTTTTTGAAAAAATGGTACTTTTTGAATGGACTAAATTCATGTATTTAAGTCTTAATAACCTGAAAAAGGGTTCAAATTCATGAATTTATGTCGTTTTTAAAGATACTATTTTTTTGAATTTTGTGGTGTCCTGGAACGGTCTAAATTCATGTATTTAGGTCTTAAAAACCTGAAAAAGGGTCTAAATTCATGAATTTATGTCGTTTTTAAAGATACTATTTTTTTGAATTTTATGGTGTCCTGGAACGGTCTAAATTCATGTATTTAGGTCTTAAAAACCTGAAAAAGGGTCTAAATTCATGAATTTATGTCGTTTTTAAAGATACTATTTTTTTGAATTTTATGGTGTCCTGGAACGGTCTAAATTCATGTATTTAGGTCTTCATAACCTGAAAAAAGGTTCAAATTCATGAATTTATGTCGTTTTTAAAAATGTCATTTTTTGAAAAAATGGTACTTTTTGAATGGACTAAATTCATGTATTTAAGTCTTAATAACCTGAGAAAGGGTTCAAATTCATGAATTTATGTCGTTTTTAAAGATACTATTTTTTTGAATTTTATGGTGTCCTGGAACGGTCTTTTGCCCACTACTAGCGATAACAAACAGGAGGCCTATCTATATACATGATTGCACGCAAAAGACGTGGTGGATATATTCATTGTGAAGTACGAATAAACTCTTCAATCATCGCATTTCGTTCCTCAGAATAACAGTAAGCAAATATCTACGCATCATTTCTCGGGTAACAACGTCACTGATGAGGCAAAGTTGATGAATAACTACAATCATCTCGAATGGCATCATTCATTCATTAGCACTATGAACGCCTCGCTACATGAGTAATGGGCAAAAGACCGTTCCAGGACACCTAAAATTCAAAAAAATAGTATCTTTAAAAACGACATAAATTCATGAATTTGAACCCTTTTTCAGGTTTTTAAGACCTAAATTCATGAATTTATGACGTTTTTAAATATACCCAATTTTCAAATTTTTCAAAATCTCAAATTTGAGAATTACAATTTTCACCGCTTAAATCATAACCGTTCCAGGACACTGAAAAAATCAGAAAAGTTAAGAATCTCAAAATTTGAGAATTACAATTTTCACCCCCGCCAAAATCATGACCGTTCTAGGACACTGAAAATTAGTATTTTTAAAAACGTCTTTTAAATCCATTTTTCAGGTTTTTAAAATATATCATGTGACTAAAAATATTTGAAGGAATTGACATATTCTTAACAATAAGTTTAGGTACTTTTACAATTGTCATTCAATTGTAGAGAACATCTGCTTCTCGCATTTATGAATAAAATGCATTTCAGTGTAAGGAGCTGTGTCCTCCAACTCAAACATTTGAAAGGAAACAATGTATGAAAGAACAAACAGCTGCTACACCCACTTAGACATTTGTAAGACGTGAAATATATAACCAGCAAATCCTACTCCGGCTGCAATGCCGTGTAACAATACACAACAACAATAATCGATATGGCTATTTCAAACAATTGTGCTAAAGACTTATTTAATTTAACAGTGTTTCTTGTCAGTGAAGGTTGTGTCAAAACGCTCTCGTCATATATTTCTCAAAATGAGACAAGATCAATTTGAAGATAGAAGAAAACAATCGTTGCCAGGGAGGATGAAAAAATTACGGGAGGAATTGGAGAGGCATGAATTTACAGATTCTTTGAGTGATTTCATAGAGCCAAATGGTGGAGAGAATAATACAATTGTAAACTTACACAAATTCTTGTTGCATGAAAAAAGAAACAATTCACTCAGTGTTATGTGTAAAATTTTTATCGGTAAGCACTATCTGCTCTCTGTTTGTGATAATGACAAGTCTTATTTTTATAGTCTCTTGAAGCAAAATCATATCAATTGTTCACGCACCGAAGTTTCATTTGTTATGAAATTAGGTAAATTAGCAGACAAATTTCCTACGCTTTGTTGGGTGTCTGTTTCTCTTGCACTTTAAAAGTCACGACCTAATGTTATCGGAAGATTGACTTCATTGTGTAAAGCAATTATGTGTCATTCCAAATGATTCCATTCTTCTCCCAAACAATGGTGCGTCATTTAGCGATAATACCGCGCTGACATATTCAATGGAATTTGGATGTTAAACTCCGCTATTGTTATTGCGATACGGCCGCAAGACACTTTATTTTCAATGTTAGACCATTATATTCTCTTGAATAATGGTGCGCCATTCAGCTAAAATACTGCGCCATTCAACTAATCAAATGAACGCGTTGACATTAGACGCGCTGTGAAGAAAATTTATCATTCTTGAAACCCCTCTGTTTTATATGCAATGTAAATACAATAGAGTGTTTCAACCAATGAAACCTTGTCCACTCGTGGACAGAAATCCTATTGTTTAGAAAACTTGTATCTTATATGCAATGCTATTTCCTGTTTTATATGCAATGTTATTTTCTGTTTTATATGCAATGCTATTTCCTGTTTTATATGCAATGTTATTTCCTGTTTTATATGCAATGTTATTTCCTGTTTTATATGCAATGTTATTTCCTGTTTTCAATCATTTTCATTATGTTGTTATATGACGTCATTTTTCTCTCATCCAATGAAACCTTGTCCTCGCGTGGACAAATTTGCATGTATTTCAATGTATCCAAATTGAATGTATGCAAAGTGGATGTAACCAAATTGAAATATCCATGTGTTGTTTTTAATTTCTCATTTACGGGAAAATAATAGAAACATTGTATCTTCTATAAAAATGAGAAACATCAGAGACTTCCAAAAAATATACGGCAAACAAACTACGAATTTCGATTTAAATGAGATTGCTAAGCAATTGGGAATAAAGAATTTTCACATATTGATGAGTAATGAATTACTATTGATAAAAGATGTGCGAAACACTAACTCTACTAATACAATGCAACAATGTAACGTTTAAATTTAGGTTAAATTAAATCATTTCAAAATTGAATAAGTAGTAAAGAAAGACATCATTAGAGACCAGTTTTAAATCAATACCCCCCCCCCAAGTAGTAAGGAAAGTCATCATTATAAAAATGTTTTAAATCAATACCCCCTTCTGACTAAGTAGTAAGGAAAGACATCATTAGAGAACAGTTTTAAATCAATACCCCCCCTTCTGACTTCTAGGGGTCCCTTAAGAAATTTTTTTATTATAAAATGAGCAACATAAATGAGTTTTTGAAATTATATGGAACACAAACGACAACAAATTTCGACCTAAAGAAAATCGCTAATCGATTAGGAATAAAGAATTTTCATGTTCTAATGAGAAACGAATTACAATTCCTAAAAAATAGGCCATCAATAACTGTAAATTTCATAACAAATCTTCATACGTCAGATGAAAAAGGTGTACATTGGTCAGCAGGCGTTAAAAATCATCAGCAGAACTATTATTTTGACCGCCCGGAGGCTGAGAACTATTATTTTGATTCATACGGTTTGCCCCCTACAAATGAAGTAAAAGAATTACTTGGAAGGGGAACATACAATACGTTTCAAATTCAAACACCAGGCACTACCTATTGTGGACAATTATGTTTATACGTTTTGTACAAATTACAAAAAGGAGTACCATTTCTAGATATTATGTTAGAGTTAAACAATCTATAACTCAAGCGAAGCTAAAGCTCTGTTTTCTGTAATTCATTTTGATAAAAACGACCTCTGATATCCTCATTATCTAAATCTTTAATTTCATAAGTAATCGGATAACTTTGATTTATTTTGCAAACTTCAAATATTTCTTTAGTCCAATAGCCAACAAAGCCTTTTTCAAATTTATTCTTATATTTAAATATTCTAACTCTATCTCCAATTTTCAATTTCGGCTTAAGTTTCTGCAAATTCGGATTACTCTCATTCAAATTATTATTCTCGAATATTTTCTTTCGTACTAGATCAGGGTCGTCAGAAGCATTCTTTGGAGTTTCTTCAATACCAGAATGAACTTTATTATTGTACTCTTCCACAATTCCTGGTAATATCTTCAACCATTTCTGATTTCTTTGCTCAGTAAATTTCTTGAATAATTTATTTTTTAACGTCCGATTGAATCTTTCTATCACTACGGCCTTCCCAGCGTTTTCAGTTGAATAAACAATTTCAAATAGTGGCTGAACGTTTCTGTTATAAAATTCCGACCCTTTATCAACAAACAATTTCCTTGGCTTTCTATTACTTTCTTTAAAGATTTCTTCAAACGCATATTTAACTGATAGACCACTTTTATTTTTTAAAGGTTTTACCCAAGCGTATCGTGTATATAAATCTATAACGGTCAATGCGTATTTGTAGTCCCTTTCATTCGGCATATGAATAAGATCAGTACTCCAAATATCATCTTTATTAAATACTTTTACTTTCAATAAATATTTAGGCCTTCTATATTCCTTGTGGATTTCAGACGCGTAGGTTCGAGCGTTGCTCTCAGAGTTATTAGTTCGAGCGTTGCTCTCAGACAGCTTTGCTGTCGTTTCATTTAAACCCTGACCGAATAATATTTTAGCTTGTAAAGCTTTCTTAACAAACATTCTTTCAATTTTTTCTCTAAATGTTGGATTTTGAATACTATCTAATTCTTGAATCATCTTCTTATCAGCTGCATGTCGAGAACTTAGATCATGATTTCGATAAGCTACATCATGCCTGTAAGCTGCGGCATCCACTCTATTTATTGGTTCTTCACCTGGTTTCGGATTATTATTCTCATCTAGTCTTATATCTAATCGAGTTCCTGGTCCGGTATATGAATGACCAGGAAGATGTTTTTCTTTCGAATATTTACTCCAAATAAATCCAGGAAAGTTCTCTAATGTTTTTTGTATATCACCACCGAAGTGGTATGGAACTTTGTTCTTGTCACCTCCAATATGCTGACAGTTTGAGTTTTTATTTTTGTTTAATAGATAATTCAATAAATCTAAATTAGAAATTTTTAATTTAATTAAATTTTCGGAATTTGTAGAATTCATTTTAAAAGATAAAAAAAATTAAAAAGATAAAATAAATGTTTTACCTAGTCGAACCAAAGGTCCTGAGGCTTTAGCCGATAGAACCAAAGGTCCTGAGGTTATTACCGAATCATACTAGGACTTAGATATATTCCAGAACCATCTTTAGTTTCTTTAATTTCAATTAAATCATCAACATTGTGGAGAATATTTTTAAGAACTCGTTTTCCTTCATCAACTAATTTTAATTTACTAATAATATTATCTACTATTCCTTCACCCCTAGCAACTTTCTCTAACTCTCTATTATGACGTTTTTGTTCTTCTAATGCTGCTTTCTCTGATTTATTTTTATTTACTGCTTGGACAATACCAGCTGTCCCACCTGCAACACTTCCTGCAGCTGCTATGCCACCTATTATTAGGGGAATTAATGGGAGAATCCCGCCATTCTTTTCTTCTTGTAATTGAATATTCTCTATCATTGGTTTACTTATGTAATACTTTTTTTTGTTAATCGTAATAGTTTTAGGGGTATTTTTGTCAACAATATTACGTAATTTTAATTCAACAGTTTTATTATTACTTTTCGCTTGCGACATTTTTAATAAAAAAATTTTAAGTTAGGAAAAATTTTAATCTATTCTAGTTATCAAAAAATTTCAAGTTACCAAAAAATTTTAAGTTACCAAAAAATTTTAATCTATTCTAGTTATCAAAAAATTTCAAGTTACCAAAAAATTTTAAGTTACCAAAAAATTTTAATCTATTCTAGTTATTAAAAAATTTCAAGTTACCAAAAAATTTTAAGTTACGAAAATTTTTAATCTATTCTAGTTATGAAAAAATTTTAATTAACTTATCCTAGCCATCTTCCCATTAAGAACTTCAATAGAATATTTTACATCTTCTAGCAATAAACCATAAGCCATCAATGAAGTTGTGGAATCTTTCTTTTCAATATTAATTGTTACGTCACAACCAGTCTTGATAATATCTTCAGATTGCGCACTTAAATCGAAACAGAAAACAGGATATAAATGTCTCCAATCTCCAGGAGTTAATTGTGGTTCAACTCCAAATTCTATACAAAGATTTCGATAAGAATCATATCCTTCCATAAATTGATTATTGTTATCGTCCAATCTTAATGGATCAATTGGATAACGGGTTTGATTTAATGAAACTTGTAAACTTCGAATTGTATTAATTTGGAAGAGATTATTGTTCTTATCAAAACTTGGAGAATTATTTCTTTGAAAAGTTAGTAATAAATATCTTGGGGTATTCGCAGTTCTAGTAAAATGCCAGTTAAATCTTTGCTCGGAAAAAGTTACTGAACTAGCAGTACGCTTTAGAAAATTTACTGGAATTGGTTTGTTAGTATTTAATCTTTTTGCAATAGCTGTTTCAACCTCTAAACTAGGAGTAATATGCTTAATCCACCATTCAAGTCTATCAATTTTTAAATATGCTTTTTTCCAGTCTTTCCAAAAAAGATTAATTCACTATTTGCTGTACGATGAATTATTAATTTAAATTTTAATTGATATGATATTTTATCATAATCTAAATATCCGAATAATGGAGACAATGACCAATTTACTGTCTGTTTACTTTTTTTGTTAAATTCACGTCTTTCTTTATATGCATCATTATTTGTTTTATTTAAATGTTTTGCAATATTTTCTACATCTTTCGCAATTCCTGCTGCATCTGTTCCAGCGTGAGTTAAATCATCAACAATTATACCATCATTAGTATCAGGAAACCAACCTTCGATTTCATACTTTTTATTATTTTCACCAATTGTTACAAATCTAAGCATTGTATCAATTACACCTGGAGAATCACTTATTGTTTCTATATTTTGAGTTGCAACATCTAAACGCATTTGTGTAAATAATTTTGGAAAGAAATTATTCTCTAATGCAATATTATCGGTTTCTGGTAATGGTGTTGTAAAATTGGCATCACTATATAAAGAATATTCACAGTGTAAAAATGAATCAGGTAGATATATATAACTCTGCTGATTATCAACTTCAAAAATTAAATCACCTCCAGTATTTACTCTACTGGGAGATCCGGGATTCATAGCAACTCTTATATAGTCATTCTTTTTTTGATTATAACTGACGAACGGAGGATCGTCTAATCTAAATTTATTTTCGATAAGCGAAGACATTTTTATAAAAAATAATTTGACTTTTTGTTTTTCTCACACACAGAAAAAATTCTGCTAAAATAATTTTACTTAAATAATTTTACTAAAAAAATTTTGCTAAGAAAATTTTGCTAAAATATAATTTTAGAATTTTACTAAAAAATTTTACTAAAAAAATTTTACTAAAAAAACATAATTTTAGAATTTTGCTAGACCAGCTCCGCTACAGCTTTGCTGGTTAGACCGAAGGTTGCTATTAATACCATTACCTCTTATTTCTTCAATTGAACGAACCGTAGGTTCAATTGAACGTTTTATGGCTACGCCTGATTTCTTCTTATGTTTACTATCAGACGGAGCTCCGCTCCTCAAGGTTTCCCCAACAGCTATGTTAGCAATTTTGTTTTTTGTTTCCTCTGAAAGTTTTTTTAAATTTTTTAGTTCTTCAGAATCATTCCTAAGTTTACGAATAGCTTCTAGTTGTTTTAATTCGTTTTGAGACTTAACAGCATTTGATATTGCACTAGCTGTACTACCTATAGCAGCTGCTCTTTTTGCAGCAGATGTAATCAAATCTTTATTATTTTTTATCAAGTTAACGATACTTTCAATACCAGAAAATATACCATCTCCTTCTTTTTGAATTTTTTCTACATTGTTATAATGGTAAACAGGTTTCATAGATGGTTCATGAGCAATTCTTTGATTTGAAGCAAAATGTTTAAGATTGTGTTTATAAATTATAGGCATTTTTTAGGATTAAATTTGACTTTTGGGAAAAAATATTTACGTCAATATTTGCGCTAAGATTTACGTTTGTGAATGGACAACAACTTCGAGATAACTTTATTAATTGCCTGTTGCACTTTATCTATTGCGTCAAGCAGCGTGTGATGTACTTTAATTTCTCTTCTATTAACTTGCATTTTCTGCTGATTAATCTTCAACGCCGTTTTAAGAGCATTTAACTTAACTTTAAGAACATCTAACTGTCTTTTAACAGAATCTAACTGTTCTTTATTTTCTTTAGAGTTTTCTTGTAAATTTTTCTTTAATTCATTTTCTAAATTGATTTTAAGAGTTTTCATTTTATCAACTTTTTGATTAAGTGAGTTTACTTCATTTATTATTCTATTCATCTTTTTCATTTGTTGAGTAATTTTAGAACTTAATTCATCAACACTTTTTTGGAATGTAGTTTGTAACTGCTTTAAATTTTTTTTAATTCTTTCAGGTAGTTTTTCTATTTCATCTTCTAATTGTTCTTTTAACATTTTTATCTGATGTTTATTTTTAATTACTGCAGATTTTAACTTTATAGAAAGTAATATTAAAATTTTTGATTGTTCAGAAATCTTTTTAAAAAGTTTTGCTATATCTGCTTCTAGCTCTCTATCCTTTTTATCAAGTTTTAATAATTTTTCGTTTAATGATTTGTCATTAAGTTTTAGCAACTTTAATTCATTCATCAGTGGAACCAAAACATCGTTTATATATTTTTCCTTTAAATCATTGATTTGTGTATCAACATATTGTTTATTTGTTAACTCTGTATTTTGTTGTGGAAGAATAGAAAGATGCAATGGACCAGATAAAACGTCTCCAGTTTTCATAATATAATTTTCTATCTCTATTTCTAATCCACGATTATTCGGGATATATGCACCTCCACCAACATTTGGTAACATCATTTTTTAACAATAAAAAAATAAAATTTTTTCTAATAAAAATAAAAAATAAAATTTTTTCTAATAAAAATAAAAAATAAAATTTTTTCTAATAAAAATAAAAAAATAAAATTTTTTCTAATAAAAATAAAAAAATGGATAAAGCAAATTTAAAAAAATTATATTCGCCCGCATCATCCTGTTCTTCTTATTCGACGAGATCAACGGGATTTGAAAATAAATGTTTTGATAATAATAATAATAATAATACTATTACAAATCCATGTATAGATGTTAATATTTTATTTCAATTACAAGCCGAAATATTTAGAGAACAGACTAAAGGTTTACCTTCTATAGAAACTAATTATTGCATTTTCTCAGGTGATCCATTTATTAAATTTATGGAGATTGTTAGTAAATATAATGATGTAGCTTATGTAGAATTAAATAAAGAAAATATGGTTATAATAGGTCATAATAATGTTTATGGATTTATTAGAGCAGTGTTACCAATTAGTAATACTGATTGGATAGAAACTAAAATTATTAATTATATCAATATTAAAGAATTAGTTAAAAAATTAAAATCTTTTTCCAAAGAAAAAATAAGATTATTTGTTGACGATCAAAATCAATATAACATTCACATAGAGAGTAAAAAACATAATGAAGAATTATTATGTCAAGTTTATTATAGAGACACAATTTATAAACAAGAAACATTAGAAATGCCGCAAAGATATGATGATGATACTTATATAGGATTATATTCAAACTTAAATATTAATTTGTTAAAATCTTATATCAATGGTTTAGCTCAACAAGAGAAAATTTATATGTGGACTACACCTTATACTATTAACAATGACCATAATCATAATCATAATAAACGAACTGAAGGTTCTAGGGCTTTGCCCGATCTTAAAGAATCTTATGATAATAATGATGATTCTGTAACATCTGAAAAAGGTGTAAATGGTAAAAAAGATTATAAAAATATTAGTAATTATAAAAATTTATCTAAATTTCATTTTCTTACAATTGAAAATAATAATGATGGAATAGTTGAAGATACTGTTAGACAACTATGTGTCGGGTCTACAAAATTTAAATTAGGATTTACATCTAATCAATTTAAAATTTTATCATCTTTAACAAAAACTAAAAGTGATTCAGATTATGGTGGTGTTATTAAATTTTCCAAAAGAGATCAAAGACCAATATTTTTCTCTATTATATTATTATCAGATAAAAGATGTAATTTAGAGTTAGATATTCCAATAAGAGAATGGTATCCTATCATGGAAGGGCATCCTATACCAAAAAGTGTAATTTATGATGATGAAGAAACAATTTATGATGATGATGAAGAATCAATTGATGATGATGATGAAGAATCAATAGTTAGTGAAAAAAAATTTAAATTATCTTTTGATAAAACATTATATGATGAAACTTAATATGATAAAACTTAATGTGATAAAGAAAAAAATAACTAAAGAACGTGAAATATATAATAATATAAAATAACACTCAAGTCCTTGATATTAGAATGTTTATATCTAAAATTAAAACACAAATTTTTTTCTTAAATTTTCTCTAAAAAAATAAAAAAATGGAAAATACCAAGTTTTATTGTGTCTTATGTAAAAAAAAGTTGCAAACAAAAAGAAGTTATCAATCTCATTTAAATAGTAAATTGCATTTACAAAATGTAGAACGAGTTGATGAAGGAAATATATTAAAATTAAATAGTTATAAAAACTATCTAGAAACATTGCCTACTGATATAAAAGTTAAAAAAATGTTTGATGATTATTCACATTCGGAATATAAAAAAGTTTTTAATAGTGAAGATGAGACCATACAAACCGAAGGTTCTAGGGCTTCGCCCGTAACAGATGGAAGATATTTATTTAGCGATACTGATGAATTTGATGAAGCTGAACGAACCGATGAAGCCTTAGCAAATATAAAATATTTATTTAATCAGTCTTTTGAATATAATGAAACCGATAAAACTTTTTCTGATATTCTAACCAACTTTTATAATATATTTAAGAAATCTTTCAAATGTTATATGAAATTAGAAGTACTTTATACAAAAAATGGACCTGATGGAATTCCTGAAGAAATAATACAAGGACATTTTACAAATTCACAAGAAATTCATAATGTAAATGATATACAACCCATATTTGAATCGATGATACTTAAATTAGAAAATTGTATAATTGAAGCCCAGTTACGTGAATCTGGTTGGAGATTTGTTAAAATACTATCTAAGAAAATAGTAATTGATAAATATAAAAATAATACTGGTGGTAGTTATGTTCCTTTACCTTTCAGTTCACCACAAATAATCAACATAAAAAATGAAGATGATTATTGTTTTCTGTGGAGTATTATAGCACATTTACATCCTGCAGAATATCATAAAGAAAGACTAAGTCATTATAATAAAGAAGAATACATAAATGAATTTGATCTTTCTGATGGCTTACATGAATTTCCATATGATTATAATAGATTAATAAAGTTTCATAAAAAGAATAAAAATTTAATAGAAGTAAATGTTTTTGAATTAAATGTGAATTATGTTTCTATTGGTAAAATTACTCCACTTTACTCAGATTCAAAAAAATTTTATTTGAATAATAAAAATTTATGTCAATCAGAAATAGTATATAATGATAGAGGAAATTACATGCATCATAATATTTTTTACCAAGGAAATATAATATGTACTGAAAAATTTGAACTTGTTAAAACACTATCACCAATAATGATTAATCATAATAATTATAAAGGACGTAATTATAATTATGATTATGATTCCGATTATTCATCTTTATCTTTAGAATATCAACAAAAATTACAAAATTTAAATGAAAGTTTACAAAAATGTAAAACAGATTATCAACAACAAACAAAAATATTAGTACAAGAAAATGGCCATAAATATGAAAATAAGATAGAAACGATTCAAAAATTAAATGATGACAATAAAGAATTAAATAATGAAGAAAATGAAACCAATCAAAAAATAAATGAATCTTTAAAAAAATGTCTACAACAATATAAAGAACAATATGATAAAGAATATAGTTATCAGCTACAAATATTAAATCAAAATTTTCATCGAAATACATTTAATATTGCAAAAGAAATTGATGAAACACATGAAATATATCAAGATAAATTTGAAAAACTAGAACAGTCAAAACAACCAGCACAAGCGAATATATTATATTATCAGGGTCATTTTATATTGTGTAAAGATGTTTCTATATTCACAAAAACTTCAGATAATACAAATTTTCCTTGTCTTCAATGTATGACAAGTATTAGAACTAAAGAAGAAATGAATAGACATTTGGAGAATTGTCAACAAAATGAAGCAGTCAGAAACACATTTCCAAAAGATGATTATTTAGAATATAATAAATGGTATTTTAAAAATAAAGTACCCTTTACTATTTATTGTGATTTTGAAGCATATAATGTTAATATGACACAAAATCGAACGGAAAGTTCCAGGGCTTCACCCGATTCTGAAAATGGTAATTCTGAAAATGGTACGGGCCAAGCCCTAGAACCTTCGGTTTGTAATTATGAAAAAAGTGCATCTGAACAAAGTAAAGAAAAATATTTATTTGAACAAAAACCATTATGTTGGGGAATGTACATTCATTCAAATTATCCTGAATTATTTAAATCAGAATATTTTCAATACTATGGTGAAGATAGTTCAGAAATGTTTACAAAGAAAGTAGAAGAATTACAAAATTATTTTTCACAATTGCTTGAAACAAATATTCCAATGATGCCATTAACAGAAAAAGAAAAATTAAATTTTATTAATGAAACAAAATGTTATTACTGTGGAAGAGAATTTACAAAAAATTATAAAAATGGCAAAGGTAGATATCTTGATAAGGTAAAAGATCATGATCATCTAAATGGATTATATAGAGGTGCAGCACATAATTCTTGTAATCTTAATGCTAATAAATTTAAATATAACTTTGTTCCTCTATATTTCTATAATGGTTCTAAATATGATTTCCATCTAGTAATGAAAGATTTATTTTCATCTGAAAAATTACAACAACAACAAATAAATGTACTATGTAAAACAGAGGAAGAATATTTTTCAATGCAATTAGGTTGCATTAGAATTTTAGATGCATTTAGATTTTTTACTCCTTATTCATTAGATGTTATGGGAAAAACTTTGAAATCTGAACAATGTAAAATATTAAATAAATATAATTTAAAACCTATAAAAGGAATATTTCCGTATGAGTATATAGCCTGCGGCTCACAGTCGAAGACTGATATAACTGGAGATAAAACCTGTGTTTCACAGTCGAAGACTGATTTTAATTCTGTGAATAAAATTATGGAAGAAAAACAACTTCCTCCAATAAATAAATTTAAATCAACATTAAAACAATCAAAATTATCTGACGAAGACTATGCAGAAGCTGAAAAAAATTGGAGACAGTTAAATTGTAAAACAATGTATGATTATACAATGAAATATCTACAGATAGATGTATTAATACTAGCTGATCTTTTCGAAAACTTTCGTGACATGTGTTTAGAATATTACGGAATAGATCCATGTTATTGTTATTCTACACCAGGTTTAACATGGTTAGCAGGATTAAAACATACAAATGTTAAACTTAAACATTATAAAGAAAATACATATGATAAATTATTATTTTTTGAATCTGGAATTAGAGGTGGAGTTTCATCAGTTTTAGGTAATAGATATGTTAAATGTTATAATAAGAAAGTAAATCCACAAGAATATGGAATAATGAAACCTTTATCTCCAGAAGAAAAAGAAAAAATATTAGAAATTTTTCGAACGAAACGAGAAGGAGTAGAACGTGAAAAAGCAATTGATGAATTCATGAGAGAAAACTATTTGTTATATTATGATTTTAATAGCTTATATTCTTCTTGCATGATACAAGAATTACCAACAGGTGAAATGTCATGGTGTAATATTCTAGATTATCAAAAAACATATGATGGAAATTATAATCATGGTTATATATATGAAGTTGATTTAGTATACCCTGATGAAATAAAAGATAAAACAAAATATTTTCCTTTCTGTCCCGAAAACAAAATTCCTAATATAGAAGATTTTTCAGATTATCAAAAATCTTTAATTCCTAAGAAATACAGACCAACAAAAAAACTTATGTTAACACAAAGCAATAAAGGAAAGTATGTTGTCGAAGGAAGAATGCAGGATTAGTATTTAGATCATGGAATGATTCTCACCAAAATACATCGAAAACTATTTTATCAAAAATCTAGGTGGTTAAAAAATTATATAGAGTTCAATATTGAAAAACGTAAAATAGCTAAAAGAAATAAAGATGATTTTGGAAACGTGTTCTTCAAATTAATGAATAATGCATTTTATGGTAAGACTTTAGAAAATGTGCGTAATAGACAAAATATTGAAATAGTTTATGATAAAGATAGGTTTCAAAATTTAACAAGGAAGCCTACATATAAAAGAACTACTAGATTTAGTGATGAACTATGTGCTGTACATTTACGTCGAATTAGCGTAAAACATGATAAGTTTAATTTTATTGGTTTCACTATATTAGAATTAGCTAAACTATTTATGTATAAATTTATATATGATTATTTAGCACCTGCTTATGGCAAAAACTATAAATTACACTTTACAGATACCGATTCTGTTTTCTTAGAATTAACAATACCGTATAATTCTACACTTGATGAAGAAATTAATAAAATAAAAGATATCATTCATCCTTCTGATTTATGTAAAGTAAAAGATGAACTAGAAGGAAATGAGGATTTCATAACAGAAGCTATATTTTTAAAATCTAAATGTTACTGTTATGATACAACTAATAATATTAAAACACATAAAACATTAAAAGGAATTTCAAAGGCATCAGTGGCTAATCAAATAACATTTCAAGATTATAAAAATGTATTATTTAATAATGAAATAAAAACAGCATGTAATTATAGACTTAATTCAAAAAAACATAACATGTATTTAAAAGAAGAACATAAATTAGCATTAGATCCATTTGATGATAAAAGAAAAATGTTACCTGATGGAATAACTACTGAACCTTTTTAATTTTCTAATTTCTAAGATAGACAAATTTGATATATACATAAAATAAAAAAATATTATAACACTATATTTGTATATTTTTATCACTCCGCGAAAATATTTTCTATAACTCTTTCATGAATTTTTTTATCAATATTAATTGTAATGAAGCCATAATCTTTTGACCAAGCATTGTTACACGATTGTTTAAATTCATCTTTATTTCTTACACATAAATCTCTTAACAAATCACTTAAGTTTCTTGCATTTATTTCAAATAGTATAAATATATTTGCATTCTTTCTAATAACACTTCCATCTAATGAATACATACTTTGTGTTAAATAAAAACACTACAGTTATTATGTCTACCTCTTGTGAAATAAATTCTCTGAACTGACTGATTTCTATCATTAACACAATCATCAAAAATTACACAATGTTTCATTGTTTTATCTAGTTTACTAGGATCTTGCATATTACCACTATCATCTATCAATTGTATCTTTATATGGTTATTTTTATTAGATTCTACTAACTGATTATTTTTTGCTGCTTCTTCACACCACGAACTTATTTCTTCTTCATCTTCAGATTTTTCATATTCTTTGAATAATGAAGCAATTGCTGTTTTTTAAGATTATTTTCAAATCCATATTTTAAAAATTGATAGACGGGTTGTGCTGCCGTTGTTGTATAAATTATAAGATTGTTATAATCCAAAAAATTTGGAGTCGTTAAAATTTTAAATAATAGATATGTTTTTCCACATCCTGATCTTCCGCAAATAACTGACAAAACTTTATTAGATAAATTTGGATGATGATTAAATTTAAGTTTTTTTTTATTTAATGGAGGTAGTTCACTCATTTTTTAATAAAAAAATTTATTTTTATTTTTTTTATTTTTTGTTTCTAAAGAAGAAGAAAATTAAACTTCTCTAGCTTCACGTGGGAGTTTATACCTCTCGAACGGGAGTTTATACCTCCCGAACGGGAGTTTATACCTCCCGAACCAAAAGATCTATCATAATCTCTTCACCTCCAAAATTTATTTCTTGTCCTTTCTCATCAGTGATTCTAATGTTAATGTTGTTAATAGTTTTTCTTGTAATAGGGAAATATATTAATGTTTGTGGAAATACATTTAATCTATAACCAATGGGTACAGTAAAAGCTGGAAAACTGAATATTAAATTTGATAATTTACCATTTATATATCCTCCTTCAATAATGTCACAATGTACAACAATTGAATTTATTTCAGTTATTTTTGGAATCTTCTCACCTAAATGATAACCTTGACTATAGGTTTGTTTATTAAATCCTAATAGCTTTGACAATGATCTATCATGATTAAAATCAACTTGATGATTTTCGTCTAAAGTAAGAGAAAATTTATTAACTGCCGGTTCAACTGCAAAATGTAATTGTTTCTTATCTTTAAATGGTATACCTAAATGTCTCTTAATTTCATTTGATATTGTTTCAACTTCGTAAGAACCAGGAAGAAAAGTTAGTATTTTCCATGTTTTGCCTTTATCAGTAGAATATCTAAATTGATCATTCACATCTTTTACAACGTTTTGAATAGTGTTAAATGTAGAGAAACTAGTCAATGCAATTTGATAATTTTTATTTTGTTCCAAATGTAGAATGGGTTCTAAATTACAAGTGTGTGATGAAGTAGTTGTTATAATTTTTAACGTCGTACTAAATTTTGATGAACCCAAAATCTCTGTTAAATTTTCTAAATGATTATTAATTTTGTCTAAATCTGCTGAACACATTTTTTAGTTAAAATTTTAAATAAATATTTTTTTATGAAATATTTTTTTTATAAAAAATTAAAAACAACAACATATTTCAGCTACGGGCGAAGCCCTAGAACATTCGGTTCGTTATACTTTTATAATCCTTTTCATTTAGAATCTTCTTTTCTAACAGTCTTTTCAATATAGCATGAATTTCATTGAAACTAGAATTATGTCCTTCTTTTATTGCTGATATTAAAATATTTAATCTATTTAGTAATTCTTGTGGATCATCTGGTAAAAATACAGTTGTTTCAGTTTTCTGTTTTTCAGATAAACCTTTCCCTACTTTAACTCCCGTTGATAATAAATTTTCTAATTGTTTATAACGTCTAAGAGATTTTACTGCACCAACTCTGTCTAACATAGCTTTATATTTTATGAGATCTTCTACAGCATAATTATTTAAATCTGCTCCTCTTAAAAGATTAACAAAATTTCTATCTAAATTAAAAGGAGATTTATCTGGTGAAAAAATTATACCTCGAAAAGGTTGTGAAAATATTTCTTTTTGTCCGAGATAAAATCTAGGTATTGTTTTTCCATCTATAAATGAAATAGAATGTTCAAATTGCATAGATTTTGGTAATTTCTTATTAATGTTTGATTCTAGTAATCCATAGTCATCTAATATAGTTTTGTGCTCTGGATCTGTTATATCAATTTGTTTATCATTATTTGTACTTTCTTTTTCAAGAGTTTTAAATGGTTTCATAGTTTTCTCAAAATCAGTTTTTACTTGTTTGGTTTGCTACATTTTTTCAAACATATCAGATTGAATACCAGCTTTTATCATTCTATGTTGAAGATGATTTTTTTTCATAATATTTCTTTCTTTTATTAACTCTTCTAATTGTTTTATTCTTTTAAAATTATCAGCTCTAATTTTATCCATTTTTAAAATATAATATTTGAATTTTGTGGTAACATTGGAATACAGCAAAAACATTTTACTGAACAAATTATTTTTTATTGCTTTGTTGTTTGACATCTTTTCGTTTAAAGTTTTCTCGTTTAAAGTTTTCTCGTTTTAAGTTTTGTTTAATAAAGTTTTGCTTAAATTTTCGCTTAAAGTTTTTAACTCTTCTAAAAAAAATTTATCATTTTCTTCATTAGAAATTTTACCACCAGTAAAAGTTTTACCATCACTAGAAATTTTGCCATCCTTTTTATTTTTATCATCAACTTTTTCTGTCTGTGATTGAAATGATATTTGATTTACTTCATTAGCTATTTGATCAAATTTTTCAATCTCATCTAACGTAATAACATTATCATCACATACTCTTTGAAAGTAGTAATGTAGTTTATCATAGACTTCTTTAATATGTAAATGCTTAGTTTTTAATGATTTTCGTTTCTTAGTTATTAAAGATTTATCTAACATTGTAACAAGTGAAGTTGCAAAAACACCCGTACCTGTTAAAGCTGTAGCAACTACTGGAATTACTAAAACACCTGAAGATATAACAATTGTCAAAGCACCTAAACTTATTGTTAAGAATATGCCAATTCCTTGTGTTACATTCTTAACTTTGTTCCATCTCTTTCTTAATTTTTTATAATGCTCTAATCTTAATAATAATTGAGATTCCTTATCTCTCATATACCTTACTCTATCTTTGTGTTTTTCTTTATTCATTTTTTCAATGTTAATCTTTTCAATGTCCATTAAAGTAGAACTACGTTCATATGATAACGAAGGATATATTCTTGAGGTTCCTTCCATTTCTGAAGTTCCTTCCACTTTTATTTCTTCCATTTTTAAAGAAATATTTTTAGTCACATGTTATATTTTAAAAACCTGAAAAATGGATTTAAAAGACGTTTTTAAAAATACTAATTTTCGGTGTCCTAGAACGGTCATGATTTTGGCGGGGGTGAAAATTGTAATTCTCAAATTTTGAGATTCTTAACTTTTATGATTTTTTCGGTGTCCTGGAACGGTCATGATTTAAGCGGTGAAAATTGTAATTCTCAAATTTGAGATTTTGAAAAATTTGAAAATTGGGTATTTTAAAAAACGTCATAAATTCATGAATTTAGGTCTTCATAACCTGAAAAAGGGTTCAAATTCATGAATTTATGTCGTTTTTAAAAAGTACCATTTTTGAAAAAATGGTACTTTTTGAATGGACTAAATTCATGTATTTAGGTCTTAAAAACCTGAAAAAGGGTTCAAATTCATGAATTTATGTCGTTTTTAAAGATACTATTTTTTTGAATTTTAGGTGTCCTGGAACGGTCTTTTGCCCATTACTTACATGTTGTTAAATACGGTGTCTCAATCCTTCTACATGTGACCTATAGGAATCCAATTATTGGTAATTTGAATTGACGCTGTAGTCATGATTATTGTTTTATAGATCTATCATCAGACATGGACATACGCTTTTGCGTTCTCGTGGGTATAAGGTGACCGAAATATGCTAATGTTGGACTGCCATTAATTCAGTGTTTTCATATTCGACATGGACATACGCTTTTGCGTTCTCGTGTGTAAGATGATTGAGTCTGCATCTGGTGTGGTCGTTGATGGGAGAGCTGCAGCATGGAGCTTGGGGTCCTTCGTGTAGAGGTAAGATAAGAATTTCAATTCCCAGATGTCATAGTTATTTGTGTCACCGTCAAAGCATAGGCGTTGGAACCTTGACGTAGGGTTCGTAGGCAGGTTCGTAGCGTAGACACGTTGGGTGTTTCCCGTTGTGTAGTTCGTGGTGATCCGCCTGTAGTTTCGCCTGGGCCCATAACCTGTTGAGTTTGAGGACATGGCCATCAATTTCGCAGGGAAGTAAAAACAAGCAGTTGTAATATTTTCACGCTTGTGCAGAGTTCGTCTGAGACAATTCTGAGAAAGGTGAGGGTGACACTGCGCAGACGTGAGAACTTTACTTAAATACAAATGCAAACGTAACAAACATATTGCGTGCAGATGCTCGGGAGTACAGTAGCCAACGAATCAAAGTTAATAGAAAAACACACATCCCGGCGCACTTCTAAGAAAACTGTTACACATTGCTCTGATTCACGGACAAAAGGAAAAATGTATCACTCTAACATGGATAGCAGATGGTTAGCTATAAGCACTACTAACTATGATTGTCAGTATTGTGAATTGTCATTATTTCATGAAGAAGTCTGTCATTCACTGAGATGCAAACGTGAAGAAAAATAGCACAAACAACATGGGGTTAGACCACATATCCAACATGATGATTAAGTAATTCAACAAAACATTTGAAGACAACACATGTCTATAATATGAGTGCTTATCGGCTGAGATAATGTTATATCCATATTATGCATGTAATATAGGCTTCCGTTATCTGATTCATGCAAGGAATTCTAACAAGGAAAGTATCGTCTCTATGCAGTTCCAGAATCGCCAGCATCAATCCTATCTTTATTCAATCAGCGAATAATAGAAATAACGAGAAGCTACAGCATTCTAGCGTGAAAGTCATAATATTGCAATAGATATAATTCAATGATGAAATTCGTTAGTTGATTCTCATCAGACAGTTGTATAGACACGAAATTACAATATAAGTTTAAGGATTGAATGGAAGCCATATAATTGTCATAGTTACGAGGGGTGATTGATAAGTTCGCGGCTTGACATAGAAAGCTTAAAGCCAGGCCATTATGCACATGTGGATTGATACAATGGAATGTGCTGACGGCGCATGACGAGTGATCAGTCGATCCGGTGAACTGTTGGTAAACCACAGCTACTTAACTTCAGTTACTAACTTATCAGTCAGTTAGTCAGGTAAGTGTTGCGTAAGATGGATCACGCTTCAAATCCAGCTGTCATTCGTTATCTCGGCTTGAAAGGACTCACACCAAAGGAGATTCATGATGATATGGTTGGAACACTTGGTGAGAAAGCTCCGTCCTACACCACAGTCAAGAAGTGGGCTTCAGAATTCAAGCAAGGAAGAAAGAGCTTGGAAGATGATCCCCGTTGTGGAAGACCAGTGACAGTGAGCACAGAAGATGTGATCGATCATGTTAAAAAGATTATTCTTGATGATCGCCGTACAACCGAGCGACAGATTATTGCCTTCGAACTGAAAATTTCACAAGAGCGTGTCCATAACATCATCCATCATGAACTCGGCATGAACAAAGTTTCCGCTCGATGGGTGCCACGACTGCTCACACCAGAGAACAAACAAGCCCGCTTTCTCATCTCAAGGGACAACCTGGCGCTGTTCGTAAGAGATCCTGAAAATTTCATGGACCGGTTCATTACGATGGATGAGACTTGGACTCATCACTATCGAAAGAACAATCGAAACAATGGAAGCACTCAGGATCACCAACTCCGCGGAAAGCCAAGGTCAGCAGGTCCGCGGGAAAGGTCATGGCCTCCATTTTTTGGGATTCGAAGGGATTTTTGTTGTTGGACTTCCTAGAGACTGGTCGGACGCTCATTTGTTGCAGCAGTCACGAGTGCAGATCAAGATCAAGCGGAGAGGGAAGCTCACGAAAGGCGTGCTCTTCCATCAAGACAATGCGCCTGCTCACACCTCCGCTACCGCTATGTCTGCCATCCAAGGTTGTGGGTTTGACATCATTTCCCATCCACCCTATTCTCCTGATCTGGCACCATCGGACTTTCATCTCTTCTCAAAAATGAAATTGGAGCTCAGTGGTCATCACTTCGCATCCAACAGTGACGTTATGGAGGCCGTTGAGGAGTATCTGGACTCCAAAGACTCACACTTCTATGAGCAAGGGATCCGCGCATTGCAGCACCGTTAGGCTAAGTGCGTTGATTGTAGGGGCGATTATGTCGAAAAATAAATATGTATCGTATGCGAAATATGCTTTTTTCTATATCGGGCCGCGAACTTTTCAATCACCCCTCGTAAAGTACGCAAACTGACCTGATTGAACTGATCAAACAGCTACTGACCTTATTGAACAATGATAAAGCTTTCAGACAATATTGACGGTTAGGAGTACTGGCAGATATCTTGCCATACCGATTACACATCTGTAATATATTTTCCAAGGCGAAGAAATCTGCTACACGCAGATATTAACTTCTCTAAAGAAGATGGTAGAGCCAGGTGCGCGTATATTCTTCTCCTTGTATATTACCGATGTGTAATCGGTATGGCATGATATCTGCCAGTACTCCTAACCGTCAATATTGTCTGAAAGCTTTATCATTGTTCAATAAGGTCAGTAGCTGTAGGATAATGTTAAATGAATAATTATTTTATTTCTAAATGCTTGGTGATATCACCAATCTTTTGAATTTGAAGCCCATTATGTAGATCAGAGAACTCATTTTCTATTACATAGCGAATGGGACGTGGTCGATTCCCCTTAGGAGGTATATCCAGCTCTAAATTTTAGATTGATAGGCACGCACGTCATTCCGTAGTTACAAGTAACTGATAATTTGAACACTTCACAACAACGTGGCCTATAAAGAAATGGTCTTTTAAGTACATGTAAATGCAAACTTGTATCCGGCTAACACAAACACAACTCAAGCATAATCATACATCGTGATGCTATGATACGTATTGAACATGTCTCCCAACTGCATGCATCAGTTTCGTTAGGTCCTTCATGTCTCATCATTTTCATTTCTGCATTGGAACTTGGGAACTTGCATTTTGTTCTTCCTTCCAACCAGTTAGAGCTGATAATATCGTAAACTCCTTCATGCGTAAATTCAATTATGAGATATTTGGGCATCTGAAAAGTTTTAATGATGCAATTAAGATGAAGTCTACACAGCATCTCACATTTACGGGTTAACTGATGTTAATAAGTCAAATTCATTGTTAGTAAGTGAAATGACATGACAATACGACTGTCATACTCCACAGACAATGTTGTAATAGTTGCATTTTAAAACAGAAGTAGACGATGGTGCTGTGGGGTATCTCCATGCCATTTTACATGAGGTTATGTCATATATTCAAGAAGTTCCCTCCTCTTCGAGCTTGTTGATTAGGACAACTACAGAGATTAAAAGCAAGTTCCAATTTCTTTAAAAATTCTTATTCTATATCTTCAGAAAAGTGTTGCTTTGTATTTTAAAAATAACACGTATTTACAAAACGATTTTGATCCCGTCAAATCCAAATTTCATCATATTTCATTAAATTGTTTTCAAGATATCAGACTGTAACATAGAGGATTATAACAATAAGATTCATTCAAGTATTGAAGAAAGTCCGAAGAATGCTTCTGAAAATCCAGATTTGATACGAAAAAAAATATTTGAAAATAGTAATGAGAATGAAAGTGATGCTAATTTGCAAAAACGTAAGCCGAAATTTAAGATTGTGATAGGGTACGAATATTTAAGTATAAGGATAAATTTGAAAAAGGTTTTTTTGGTTATTGGACTAAAGAGATATTTGAAGTTTATAAAATAAATCAAACTTATCCGATTACTTGTGAAATAAAAGATTTTGATAATGAGGAAATAAAAGGTAGATTTTATGAAAATGAATTACAAAAGACTGAACTTTAATTATCATTATTCAATTCTAACATGATATCTAGAAATGGTACTCCTTTTTGCAATTTGTATAAAATATAAAGACATAATCGTCCACAATAAGTAGTTCCTGGTTTTTGAATTTGAAAAGTATTGTATGTTCCATTACGAAGTATTTCTTTGACTTCATTTGTAAGGGGAAGCCCGTATGAGTCGAACCAATAGTTCTCAGCCTCCGGGCGGTCAAAATAAAAATTCTGTTGATGATTTTTAACGCTTGCTGACCAATGAATGCCTTTTTGTTCTGACGTGTGAAGATTTGTTACAAAATTCACTTCCGGTACATTAGCAGAGCTAGTTTTTCGCACATCTGTTATCAATTGTGATTCATCTCTCATCAATACGTAAAAATTCTTTATTCCTAATTGATTAGCAATTTTCTTCAGATCAAAATTCGTAGTTTTTTGCCTCCCATATAATTTCAAGAACTCAGTCAGACCAAAAGCTCTGGGAGATAACTCAGTCAGATTTTCACCATTCATTTTAAATGAAGAAATTCTATTTCATAAATTTTATCAAACGAATTGTTTGCCACCAATGAAGTGTAGCAGCTGCGGCTTGCGACAGACAATAGCGCCATATGCGGGTATGCTTTGGTCGCTTCGCTGGGGGCCAAAGGTCATAAAGATTCTCTCTCTCAGAAACAGCTGTCGCCGCAACTAGCTTGGCCTAAACAAATGACACGTATTGACAATTTCATTCTTTCTGTGAGTGTTCTAGGGTCTGTTTTAAATATGACAGATCTGTTGGACAGATTTTCGATGATTCATTGTGATGCAAAAATATAAAATGAACGTGCTGTGAAATTAAATTTCACATTTGATCTTTATCTTTATCATGGAAGATATAAAGATGAAAATTCCTACGATTGAATGCATTGATTTTTTTACAAGTGGATGCCTGTGTATCTGTCGGACAGACGCGATAAATTTCAATCATTTAAAATTTTTGACTCATCAGTCAATATTATCGAAGATCCAAGCAATATAGCCATCAAAGTTGTGTCATCTTCAACTTCAGCACATGCCATAACGCTGTTTTGTAATGAATTTTGGAGGAAAGACACCAAATGCTTAACTTACATAAAGTTATCAATCTGTTGGACAGACTCTGTCGGACAGACGGATCCGGGACATAGGTATCAAACTTCAAATTCTTCTATTTTTTAAATTTCTGTCAACATGCTGTTCCTTTCTAGGTACAACCATAGAATATTTTGCAAACATGTCATGTTCTTCATACAGAAATAGTCTGATGCATTTAATGCGTCTGTCCAACAGACTATCAGAAAAATTCTGCACCACAATCAAAAACGATGTACGTTGACATGCATCTATGTTCTGATTGACCTACTGACTATTTTGATTCCAAAAGATACAATTTAGCCATTGATTCAATTAGATTCCACATTCTTTGATAATTTTTCTGTGTTTCTTCAGTGAAGACACAGTAGCATTGACAGTGTCAATTAAGTCCTGCAGATCTTGGCTGATCAAGATCTTTTGTATCTTCTTATCGACTCTCTGCCATTTGTAGTATGACACTTCATCAAACATCACATAATCTTCGAGAAATACATCAAAACAGCTGTTCCCATTGCAATCGCTGCAATGTCCCACCATGCACTTTTCGGACGAACTGTCACATGAAAACTGCTCCACTATGTCATGAGATGAAGTTGGAAAATTGCAACCAGAAAAACACTTGTTGATTCGTTTGGACAGTAAAGATGAATTTTCACATTCTTCACAAAGACAGGAACTTTGTGGAATATATTTGTTGTAGACAAACTGTTTATGTTCACGGATGAAGCCATAGAGCAATGAAAAAGAAATGCGCTTGTTAAATGCTTGCTCAAAGCATTCATCTGGATTTTTAGTTCCAAAAATTTGAGCGCCATTTACGATGTTTCGCAAGTCCCTCAAAGTCCATAAGAGGTATTTTTTTGAACAAATTGCTTGATGCCATTTACTTTCCCAATATACACATTGTCCTTTCGGCCGGGAGTAATATATGAAACATCGGAGCGATAAAAAAACTTCAGCAACCACTGTTCCTCTTCATCGCTTAGCACTATCGGCTTGCGTCCTCGTTTTGTTTTCATCAGAGGAACAACCCTGATTTTATATTTTTCGGATAATGTGTCTAGTATTTCCGATTTCTTACGGGGACTCGCCGGTAATGCCTTCTCAGCGCGAACCAAGCTTCGAGATTTTGACTGCTTCGAAGAAAATGAGGTATTCAAAGAGGCAGACAATTCCTCCTCCGATGGTTGAGTGGACGCGCTTTTAGATTGTTGTCTTTCCAATTTCTTTACTTCGGTGATATAGTCTGCTTCTCTCTTTATCCTTTTGCTTTCTTGCTTGGTAGGATTCAGTGTTTAGGTTTTTCTCTACAGAACGAGTGAGAGCTTTCCGTTGTGTCAGCTTTCCGTATTCTGTCAATATTCTTCATCCGATAAAGTTTGCAGTAGTCTTTATTCCTGCTCGGTGCCATTTCGAATTGCTCACTGTTCCTGCACAGCCGGAGGATACGCAATGATGTCAATCAGTCACTTGATGAATAAAGTACGGTGTGATTATTGATCTTAAAACTTCCCCTTTTTGATATCTCAGTCCTTCGCTTGATGACTTCTTAGTAGTCGTACAGCGCTTTGATATCTGCGCATACAATGAGCCTTCAGTTTGAATTTCCATGCAAACTCGCTTGCGCTTAGTCATATCCATGGTTTTGTCACCATAAACCATAGACATTGCAAACAAAATTTCATCTTTGCTTAAAATATGGAGATGTGACATAGAAAGTGCTCATGCTTCGATCTGTAGTGTCAAAACAACTTATGAAGATATCTGTTGGACAGACGCATTGTCAATCTGTTGGACAGACGATGCTTCTAAACGATTTGATTTCAAAGCTGCAGCAGTGTTTCTTTGTACTGTTCAAGGACCGAGATTAATGCACTATTCATTGATACTTCAGAAAGTATGAACTCGTATAACCATGGAGAATTTATGCTAGATAAATCAAAACACAAATATTTCTGTTGGACAGACGAACATGTGACTAATGCTGAGTAATCAAACGGTCATAATGTTCACTTTTTGAAAATACCTCATATATGTAATGAGAGATGTTCAATGACTTTGTCCAACGACCGATTGACTGAAAATGTCTCATGAGGGACAAAATATGGACTGTAGTGCTTCGTCTGTCCAACAGACGAGAAAATTAGGAAAATTCCTGCTAAGTTGCTTTTTATAGCTTTTCATGTGCTAGAAATGTTAGTCATATTTTAGAATTAGGCGTCATGGTCTCCTGTATGACTGATTTTGCAATTTCATTCATTCAAGTTTTATTTCATGAAGTTGTGGAACCAAATTGAAAACAGACCCTCTACGAGACTGATACTGTGTCTGCAATTTTGTGCGTCTTCCTGCTACTGCAACAATCAATTTCGTTTCACCTTCAATTTGTTTATCCTTCATCTCTGAATAAGACATCATCATCAACACGAAGCTGTGACAAATGATAAGTGCTTCTATTCATCGAGAATTCATCAAATTTTGTGATAAAGTATTTCCACTTATCAAGGACGAAAAAAGAAATATTCAAAACTCTTATTGGTAATCACGAATTTTATTTTCAAAAGAAGGCCAAACCAGAAACGGATGACAAAAAGAACGAGATATTTTCTATAATAAGAGACTCTTTTTTCAATGGACAAATAATCCAACTACGGGTCGACATAAGTGATCAGGCAACATGCACTATTCAACAGAGTGTTACGACCCTACAATCTTTGATCCATCAAGAAAAGGTACACAATATTTGTTCCTTATATTAGCGATTGACCAATGATTTGTGATAACTAAATTGAAAGCAGTGGAGCATTTATCAATGGTGGCCTTCACTAAAAAGTTGGAAATTGACTATAATATTAAATTCTCTAAAAGATATGTAACATTTCTAATGAAATTATATCGTCTTTCTGAAACTAACGCAAAACTTCGAACATCATCTTTAAGCGTATGCTATGTATTTCAAGAACTTCAAATACCTAGAAGATTACTTTGATTTTGAGAAAGAGCAACAGTTGCTTCAAACTAGCTCAGAAGTATTTTCTTCACAAGAATCAGGTATGTCATCTATGACTACTGGCCTAACGCAAGAAATGCAATCTATGAGTAGCATGCATTAACATTTTATTTTATGAGACGGAATAAAAGAATGGAAATAGCACTCAAATTTTATAAATGAAACATTGGTTGTTTTTCTTATATTGTAAGACTTTGATATATTATGTGAGTAGCATGCATTCACATTTTATTTTATGAGATGGAATAAAAGAATGGGAATGACACTCCCAGTTTATAAATGAAACATTGGTTGTTTTTCTTATTGCTATATTATGTGACTTGAAATATCCATAACTGTAGCAGTAACAGGAATTGAAAGAGCGGCAGAAGATATAACAATTGTTAAAGCACCTAAACTTACTGTTAAAAATACTCCAATACCTTGTGTTACATTCTTAACTTTAGTCCACCTTTTTCTTAATTTATCATAATGTTCTAATCTTAATAATAATTGCGTTTCCTAATTTTTCATATAACGTACTCTATCTTTGTGTTTTTCAATGTTCATCTTTTCAATGTCCATTAAAGTAGAACTACGTTCATTTATTAACGAAGGATATATTCTCGAAGTTTCTTCCATTTTTGAGGTTTCAATTTTTAATAAATATTTTGAATACAATCTTCTGATATTTTTAGACTATGTGAAAAGACTACATAAATTTTGTAAAATTTTAGACTACATAAATTTTTGGACAACGTAAATTTTTGAAATTTCGAAGTTTTGAGACTACCTAAATTTTTAGACTGCCTAAATTTTAGACTACGTGAAATTTTGATAACTTTTAGACTACGTGAAATATTTGGACAACGTAAATTTTTAAAATTTCGAAGTTTTGAGACTACCTAAATTTTTAGACTGCCTAAATTTTAGACTACGTGAAATTTTGATAACTTTTAGACTACGTGAAATTTTTGGACTACGTAAATTTTCGACTACGTGATATTTTTGAAACCTCTTTTCAGTATATGAAAAAATCCCAACGAGCTTAGAACTTTTTTTAAAATTTTGTCCTTAATATTATTTTTTATTTATAAAACTCTTTTTCAGTGTATGAAATATTCCTATACTCATTCTCAGTATATGAAAAAATCCCAACGGGCTGAAAACTTTTTTGATTTTACTTTTTGATTTTTTATTTTTATAGGTCTTTTTTCAGTATATGAAATATTCCGTTTTTTGCATTCTGGAGGTATCTTATTTTTTTTTAGTTGTCCTGAACCGGTCATATATACATTTCTTTCGCATTTTTGAGGTATCTTATTTTTTTTAGTTGTCCTGGACCGGTCATATATACATTACTAGCTATGCAGATGTCGTCTGCATAAATGAACTTCCTACTCATTGTCATTGGGAGGTCATTGATGTAAAGGTTAAAAAGGATCGGGGCTAAACCTTGATCGCCGCCATGAGCTGGATCGGTCACCAATATGGACTCGAAACGTACGGTTCTGCAAGAATGTAGACACAATGTTGGTCGCCCAGTTAGGTAGGATTTTCGATATTTTCGCTAAAAGTCCTTTCTGAAGCCAGATGGTGTCATAGGCTGCCGTCAAATCTAGGAAAACAGCGCCAGTTTTCAGTTTCTTCTGATAGCAATTTTCAATGAAAGTTGTCAGGGCCAGAATCTGATCTTGAGTGCTTCTGTGTTTTCAGAACCCAGCTTGTGTGACGTCTAAAGTTTCTTCGACGATTGGGCTAATGCGATGGAGAATAATTCTTTCAAGAAGTTTGCTAGTCACAGACAGCAAGGAGATAGGGCGGTAGCTAGATGGACAGGTCGCGTCTTTTCCAGGTTTGGGGATCGCAAGCACTTTCGCCTTTCTCCATTGCTTCGGGATATTCTTTTCGTTGACACAGCGTGTTAAAAATTGAGAGAGCCACTTCACTGCTGCTGGGCCGAGATTTCTCAAAAATTCAGGGAAGATATTGTCATAGCCTGCTGCTTTCCCACATTTGAGTTCTTTAATGACTTTGGAAAGTTCATCAGTAGTAATGTTTGTGGGTTCGTTACCAGTGGTCTCGGTGGTGCGGTGCCATGCGCGCCATTGATTGTTGATCATTCTTTCGTGCTCATGTTTAGGCGGAGCTTTACCCAAATTCATTAGATGAGTTGCTACCGGTTTGGTTTGGTGCTCGGCCTGAAGGGTGTTGCCCGTTGTTGACCAGTGTTTAGTTGGCGAATTAAGATGCCAGTTTCTGCGGCTTGAGTGTGTGAAGTCGAGGTCTGACGTGGCTTCTTCCCAGCGAGCTCTGCGGGAGTTGTTCAGAGCTTCTATTAAGTGGTCGGCAACATCTCCGTCTCCGGTTCGATCGTACTCGTCAAGGAGGACTTTGCAAGCTTCGTCGAAGCAAGGCGCGTATAGAGGCCTGAAGCTTCGGGGGATGCTTCTTTTCGCTGCCTTAAAAATTGCATTACAAAAGCAATCATATGCTTCGGACAGAGGGATGGAGTGTGGAATACAAACACATGATCTGTCAAGTAGTTCTTCAAATGTTTTCTAGTTGGCTTTGCGGAAGTTCCATCTAGGTTTCGGCAGGGATTTTATGAGTGGTATCCGTGTTCCAACGTTCAGTAGTATTGGGCAGTGTTGGCTTTTTGGGAACCTGTCGAGTACCGTCGTCAGACTTGGAAGTGCTTGTCCGTTTTGTTCTGAAACCCATCACAGGTCAGGGTTGCAGTACTTGCTCTATCGGTCAGAGTGAAGGGTGGCATGTTGCTTGAGATCTATTATGAGGCTAAGGGTGGTTTGTGAAGCCCACTTCACCAACCAGTCACCATTCTCGTCGTCTGAGTCGTAGCCCCAGGTTGTGTGGTGGCTGTTGAAGTCGCCCACATAAATTGCTAGATGTTGATGAGAAGGTAGGGGAGCTGTTGACTATTGGGCAGGTGGAGGCTTGTAAATATTGGTGACGCGATAACTGCCAACTCGAATGGTGTCGCTGAAATGTCCATTTTCTATCTTTTCAACGTCTGCAATGGACCAATGAACTTACGTTGCCCTGCCGTGCTTCTTATGTCCTGACAGAGCGATGAGGTCGTAGTTAATGATGTTTAGGTGACTGATGGGGGCGTCTTCTCCGATGTATGTTTCTTGACGGCAGAGGACGTCGATCTTGAGTGAATCGTAGATTGAAGCTAGTATTTGTCTTTTTGCGTGAGACCTTCAACGTTGATTGTAAGAATTCGGATAGCCGGTCCAACGTTAATGAAGTTGTTAGCCTCAGCTGAGTTGTTGGTGGATTGACTTGTTGATTGACTGTTTGTTGAGTCTGGTGCCGGGATCAGGATTCGGCAAGCTGGCTGGATCATTAGTGGTATCCTCGGAAGGGTTTCCTTGGTTTACGTTGAGGGCGCGACGGGGTCGCTGATCCATAGCCCTCGTTGGGTTCGTTGCCGCGAGATTACTTTCACACCCATGCCTTTCAGCGCGCGGGACTCGGGGTCGGCTTAGTGGTTTGTAGTTCATTGTTGATTATCAGCCACTAAGGCAGTGGGAAAGTGTGGGTACCTTAGCTTTGATGGTATTTACTCTATCAGGGTTCCACTACCCTCCCCAGACTCTGAGGTTAGCCAGTTTAGTTGACCGCCGCCCAGCACTCGCCGTTGACGGGACATTAGCACCGATGACCAGTCAGATGCCAGAGGGGATCGAGAAGGAGGTCAGGAGGTTCCAACCCTTTCCATCGGAGGCTGTCCGTCAACCCCCCCCCCAATGAATGACTCAAAACAGTGTCTGTATACGATGAAGATGTTCATATCGAAAGATTGAGTGTTTTACGGAGATTGCGTTTCTGTGGTCCAAAACATTATTTGAGCATACAAATTTATCTACTACCGACATGAATCTCCTTTATAAGTAGTTTGAAACAAGATGGATATTAAAAGGAATGAATATTCGCTAACAAGCAGCTTAATTAAGCGAAAATTAAGCTGATGATCAAGGAAATTTTATGAACTGCATTATCATACAAGTCCCTGCAAGTCAAAGTTGAGTTCTCATTGTGCTTCTTATGTAGCTGAGATGTCATGTTTTTAATTCAATTTTCAGTCGCATAATTTTGTGATTCACTAAGTGTCATTTCTGGAATCTGAATAGTAATGTGGATCCATCAACATCTTTTAAAGTTAATTATTGCAAGATTCCTTGATTGTGATGCTTTTCTCTTTCAGTGGCAGCTTGTGATATGATCACGCTTCAGAAAATAATCTTATTATGATATAGATGAACCCATCGAATTGCTGATTTAACAAACTATCGTCTCTACAAATTGTCGTGACATACAGTATTTGTGGAATATTGTTCCTTTTTCTGCATTGACATCATTATCAGTCAAATTCGTTTATATTTCTCCAAAAGTGTAAAAGCTTCATATCTCACAGGTGGTACTGGGTCTCGATGTAGTATCGACTCATGTTCATCTAATGAAACCGAAACACATTGCGGATTTGATAAATGCTGAGTTGCCTAATATCCTTACTCTGTGACTATGAATCTCTGTCTATGCTTCCTCTCTTAGCGCGAGACATTAGGAGGGGAGGTCGCTATGCTGACGCTTATTGATTGATCGTATTTGTATGCGTTGGAAGGATATCAGCCTGACCTGAACTCATGACTGCCGTATTGAGCATCATCTGCGTCACGATATTTCGTCGTCTCATCATTTGTATTTTAGTGATCTTGTCTTACTAATGTATGAGAATCGAACCTTTTCACGTATACCTATTGCATACATACAAGGTGATCGCAATCTTCCCGCCGTTTTTTGTCTTATTTTATTTGTTTTGTGAACCCTTGGCGCTTCAGGCTGCTTTCTGCCCAATTTTTCATAGCAAAATCATAGATAGTCATCACAAATGGAAATCAGCATTTAACTGTTTATTCCAAGCATGTATATTATATAGAAGTAGAATGAGAATTATAGATATCTACATTTCAATTTTCAAATCTCTAACTTCATTGAACATCTGATTAGCAAAGCAGATGGAGTATCACCATTTTGAGAACATTTGAATTGCAACAGACGTTTCTGCTAGTTACACTGCAACTGTGACGAGGCTGCATGTTTACTGAGAAATTTGGAAAATAGACACCACCGGCACGTTTCTTTCGTGACTGGAAAGCGATATTTCTCGTAGAGGCGTAACTGATATTCTGTTCGGTAATCAACAGAACAGAAGAGTATCAACAGAAAAGAGAGAAAATGTCTTTCCGAATCCGCAGACGACCCATTTCTATTACAGCTTGAGGTGGTACAAGAAGCTGGTGTTGGCACAATTCTCAGTCAAGTCTTTAAAGAGGAGGACTCTACCATACGTTCTCTTGGTTTTACGTGTTGGGTTATGGTGTCAGCTGACATTGGTATCGTGTATAATTTGTTGGAGACCAATGTGAATTCAGAGCATTCTAACTCACGTCAATCCGCCTCCGAAGCAGCCTCAGTATAGGAATCAACAAGATGGAGCTCCTCCACATTTTCGACAGCAGTTCGACAATTACTCGCCAAACCAACGGAACAACTGATAGATTGGTCGCAGTGAACCTATCTCATGGCCTACGATTTCTCAGTTTGACTTTTGGCTGTGGGAAACATCCGCAACGAACTTTACAAGTCACCAAGACCATCTGTAGCCGCCACATTGAAGGAAAGGATAAAGGACTGACTTATGTAAATGCTCCAAAGCCAAAAACTGACTGACTTCAAATGCAATGATCCGAAAAAGCATATGAATCCTTTACACGTCGGTGCAACTTCCATGAGGAATCCAACGCTGGACGCTTCGAGCATGCACTTTTTTATATCATAATTCTGTCATCACTTCTATTTACTGTTTAGAGCATGATTTCATGCCCAGAATTTATTTTATTTCATTCCATACGAAGTGATTACAAACGGCGGGAAGATCGCGATCACCATATCAGTATGCCTAATATACATGCAGTGGTGTGTGATCAACAGAAGCGATGCATGCGCCGAATGCCTTGCTGAAAATCTGTAAGTCAGACCTTTTTGTCTTTCCTACGACTGATAATAATTTGGACTCTGAATCTCGCATAAAATCCAATGGAAATCCATTTCATTTAGGGGAATCACATATTAAAGAGCCTTGACAAAGGTGAGGCATCGTCGCATTCACTGGTGCTATATGCTTGCTTTGACTGACTCGCAGGCTGTGCACGCTGCCCTCTCGCGAAGTTCCTATACAAAAGCCTGCGAAATGAAATCATGGCTGCAGTCGGCGAAGTTATCGCATCCTCACTTAATTAAGGGGAAATTATAGTGATAAACCAGACCTCATCAGACTGACAGAATGACCTGTGTACATGTGTATGCAGTGTTTGTGTCGACCCGATGTGTTTGTCATATTGGTCATCCATCATCATGTTATGGGAGAAAGAACAAAGTTTAGTCTTGAATGTGGAACTATCTTTGACAATTCTACTGATATGATGAAAGGAACATTCTCTGGCAGAATATTTGCCGAAAAAATTGTTGTTGCCGATGCCTAAACTTCAGATGATCATTGAAGCGTCGAAAAACGGAAAGGCGCATATTCGTCGATACGACGATTTTTCCGTGGCTGTGTGAAACCCAAATCTGAATATCAATTGAGAAAACCTTCAAATCAAGCAGCCTACAAATCAGGCAAGTAGGTTCTTAGCATGATGTCATCGACGAGTTCGTTAAAAAGTCAAAAAGGATGGACTTCATTTTTAGATAACCTCATATTCACGCTGTGAAGTACAAGAGATCCCTTAGAACAAAAAGTTTTTACATAATTTCAACAGCAGCCAACAGGGTAATGAAAATGTTCAAGATAACAGAAACTAAATTAACGCCTTTTTCGATATCGAATATGATAAGTGATGCAATGTACAAAGACGATGTATTAACTTTGAGCACATGGCTGTTTAAAAAATTCGATTCTGCGCATCGCATGCCTATCGATGAGTGGTACCGCACTCAACTGTATACCTGTACTGGTATATTAGTTATATTTTGTTAATGGAGACTATAAACAGTTCCAATTAACAAAATATTACAAAGGACAGGTATTTAGAAATCAAGTAATAATAGAATCAGTAACAAATTGAAATTAGCGAACGCATCCCGAAAAGAAAGAAAATAGTAGCAGTGAATCACAGACAATAGACAAACTAGGGTTGACGTCAACAGGGTTGGGAGGAGGTGGCCAAAGTTGGCAAAGGTTGAAAAGGCAAATTCAAGGCCTTGAACACCTTTCAATTTTGTCGAAGTCATCAATTTAAATATTTTACATGTTAAAATATTGAAAAGGTCTCCATGTCATGTAGCAACCCGGTGAAAAAAACTGTCGGTCCATTGTCGCGAAGCCGACTCGGCTTAATGACGGCAAAGGTCCTAATTCCCCGACTATTTGCCGAGGAAATGGGTGAGCCGATAATTCCCCGACAGCTTCGCCGACAAGCTACCGACAATTCCCCGACAGCCGCCGACATCTAATTATACGGTGTCACATTCATTTGATGAAATTGAAGTTATAACCTACTTGACGTTGTAGTAAGATATTGAAGAAATTTGCTGTTGATATTGATGAACACTGATGATCGCTGTCATTCTGATACGAAATGCTCCAAGGATTAACAGCAAAAACTCATGCTCCTAAAGCCAAAACATTCGGAGGCAGTGACAAGAATAGCCTTACAATATTTATACATTATAAAAATGCTGCTGATCGGTGTCATACTGCTACGACATGTTCCAAGGATTAACAGCAAAAACTCAATGCTGCTAAAACCAAAACATTCGGAGGCAGTGACAAATAATTGCACCAGAAATTACTTTAGCGACTCACCTAAAAAAATTTCGGCCTACAGAACAGCGGTATCGGAACAGTGGTTCTCTGCCATCGGTTGTGCTGGCTTGGTAGTGCCCGGTCTCCATTTATGATATCTTTTTGAGAGACAACGACTTTGGTCCAAAATGAGCAGTAAATGCTTGATGCAAAAAAAATATTGAATATTATTGACGCATAAAAGGAAGTTATGGAATTTAACATAATCAAAATTGATGGAAAAACATTCAACATAAAAAATAGGAAAATGACATGAGCTTTTATTCACTTAATGTAATTATGCTGCTTAAAATTGATAGCATTACATTAATTACCCGACCTGGTGTCACATTTATTTCCGGGCAAAAAATATAAACGACAATAATCACCATATTGTATTACATGAGCACTAGACAAGTTCATTCATAAAACAAATGACGGAACTAGGATGATTACGAAGGAGATAAAGTGTTCAGTCTGGAAATCTTCAGAAGCAAATATGCGACGATCAGTATAAAAAAGGAAGTACAAGTATGACAAATATGTCCATATGAGAACATGATTGCGAGTGTTGACCAATAGCGCAACTTTGGAAATCTTTAAAGACAATTACAAACAGCTAACAATCACGAGATGATGCCTCTTTGGTTGGACATTCTAAATGAAAGTGAAAATAGGACTGTCGATATGATGTTAATTCATTAGATCATGAACCAATTAACTTCAACTATAATGAGCGTATAAAAATTGAGAATGCATTGATGAAATTTTAAGCATTTAGTATTTCCATGCAAGCATTGAAAAAGAAGTACAAGTATGACAAACATATCCATATGAGAACATGATTGCGAGTGTGGACCAATAAGTATTTCCGGAAAAATTTGTATTCGGAATTGGTCAATAACGGCTGAAAGTCCTATAATTAAATTACACATGCATAAATTACATCAGATAATAATTCAATAAGAGAATGCCAAATTTAACAGCTATTTGGTATTACCTTACTTTTGAATTATTATCTGATGTAATTTGTGCAAGTGTAATTTAATGATGTTATTTATTCAGCCGTTATTGACCAATTTCGAGTAATTTCAACTACAGAAGACAGTCATCTTCAGGGTTTAAAATGATAACTGAAAAGAGCATGCCTTGATGGAATTTTAGGCATTTATAGATATGTGAATGAAGAATATGCATAAAGGTATATTTCTAAATGCTTTCGATTTTGAAATGCTTTAATTAATTTCTATTTTCCTCACGAAGCTATCTTCAGGGAACACAAATGTTGGCTTATGTTTAATTAATTATAACTCAGACAAGGTCCCCGGCAACCAGAAGCTTCTGCAAGGATGAGAATCCGAATATGATGTTTTCACAATGATGTAGGCTGCACCCGATGCCTACCACGTATCAGCGCGTCTGCCGAGCTCTAGCTAGTTTGTCAGACAAGATCAAAGAAAAACGAATGCTAATTCAATTTTATGCAGATTAAAGTTTTTGGTAAAAATGCGATTTTATCTGTTCACTCTTAACAACTGAGAACCATAGAGCCATAATTTTTGACATGGACACGATATGAAATGACCATAAGACATATCATGCCGAAAATTATAGCTCTAGACACGATATTTTTTATTCAATACACAATACACGCAATACAATTAATAAAATTTACACAATACTTTTATTTCAAAACAAGAATAATAATAATAAACACGCTAATTGTTTTCTTTGTAGCAAATAATCATAATAATTGCAATATTAGTTTTGTTGTTTATCCGTGATTTTGTCATTTTAGTTCTTCACGCCCTTTTCGTTTGAGATTTGATGAACATCGCAAAGTAGCCACCCCAGTGGGTGGTTCAATGTGTCCCACGCATGAGGCACATTGAACCACTTTGGTAGAAATTTTAAAATTAAAATTGTGAGGAGATTAAATGTCACAAAACGTCCAACAACTCTGAGATTACTAAGGATACTCTAAACCTTTCATCCAAGTTTGATTTTGGTTCATTTGATTTAGTATATTCAGACTGCTGAGAAAAGATCAAAAACATGCTCAATGTGCCTCCACCCATCCCTATCAAGAAGGAGATGCAGCAAGTCCTCTGACTGATCGCTGTTTGAAATGTACGGCGAACTGTATTGAAGACTGACGTCAGTAAATTACTAACTTTGGATTGCCCTGTCAAAGCCAGTAGCAACGAATCACAACTATAATTCGAAAATTAATTTGTACTTTGTTATGACTGCTGGTATTATGTTTTTAAATATTAATACACATGTCAACGGATTCTCATCGAAGATCGCACCCACAAGCTGAAAGCTGTAACAAATACGCGAGTGACTCACAACCAAAAGCAGTTTAACTTGAATTAATAGTGGCAGTTCTTCTATATAAGCAATCAAGCAGATTTTTAAAGTCAATCACACATTTTCACTAAAAGTTGACGTATCTTGATGATCAATACGTCAAATAAAAGCCTAGAAGCTTTTGTTGGGAAACCAAGTAGAATCTCGCCCTAGAGTTATAACCTACGTTGCGTTGTATATTGATGAAATTCACTGTTGATCAAAGTCATCATGCTACGAAATGCTCCAAGCATTAGCAGTAGAAAAACTCATGCTGCTAAAACCAAAACATTCGACGGCAGTGACAAGAAAAGCCTATATTTATACATTGCAAAATGCTGCTGATCGCTGTCATTCTGAATCAAAGAATCGCACAAGAAATTACTTTAGCGACTCACCTCATAAGTAAATGTCGGTCTACAGAACAGTCGTATGTTTATCTGGCATCGATTGTACTGGTTTGATAGCGTCCGGTTTCCATAATATGATATTTATTCTTGAGAGACGATTCCTATCTGAAATGCGCAATAAGGTGCTTGACGCATAAAAAGAAGGATTATATAGAATTCACCATAATTGAAAAATAGGAGATGACATAGGTATTGTTCAATACATTTTACTCAATAATTAGTTCTGAGCTTTTCTTTACTAATTGCGTTGAAAAAAAATGTTCTTGCAAATAATCTAGCCGCCTAAATAGCACTAAAAAGATAGACATACCCCACTGGCAAAAAACGTCGGATTTCCGAAGTCGCTGAAGTTAGCACCAACATTTTTCAAACATTTTGCTCAAAGACGAAAACCCGCTCACTTATGTAAAACAATGTGAAAAATTTGCCTCTGACATCAAAAACGCCGTTTGACAACCATAACATGACAAAAAAGTATATTATAAGTCAAAAAATGCAAAAAAGTTGGTGCTAACATTGGTGCAAGTCTCCAGACAGCACGAAAAAATTTGCTCAACCCAGATTCCACTCAAATCGGGCTCCACTCATCTCAACTGAATTTGCTGAAAGCAATGCAGCATCCAACTCCGCATATCTGCCTATCCTGACACCGGAAAAGACCGGGAAAATGAAATATTTTGAGGAGTTGGATGGTGGATTGCTTTGAGCAAATTCAGTTGAGATGAGTGGAGCTCGATTTGAGTGTAATCCGCGTTGAGCAAATTCTTTTGTGCTGTCTGGAGACTTGCACCAACGTTAGCACCAACTTTTTTGCATTTTTTTGACATAAAATATATTTTTTGTCATGTTATGGTTGTCAAACGGCGTTTTTGATGTCAGAGGCAAATTTTTCGCATTGTTTTACATAAGTGAGCTGGTTTTCGTCTTTGAGCAAAATGCTTGAAAAATGTTGGTGCTAACTTCAGCGACTTGCATGAAACTAATAAGTAACATAGAAGAGAGCTTCAACCAAACACTTTGACATATTCACTGACTCCCTTTTCATTTAAATTTGTTAAGTTTGATAACTGTTCTGTCAGACTGGAGTTTATTGTCTAACTACCGGTGATCCGGTGAAGGTTTTTGTAAGAATTTTTAAAATGCTCATACAGCTAGAACCTTGATTACTTTTACATCAAAAATTAATGAAAGAGGTTTTGTCACACAATTCTTGTATTGGTAATAAAGATAAGACAAAACGATGTCATTAGTTGCGAGGCCTTTCGCCGATTCTTTTCGGGCAACACTTCGGAACGCATACAATAAAAGAAAAATCAAGTCATTATATACAGTTAAAATGAAAGAAAGGACGGAGTTGAAGTCACTGCCACGGAAGAGCGAGCGTTAATACAGTTTGCTTCTGGACACATAAAACCGGACGCAATGATGCTATCATTGTCGCTTCGAGAAATGGTAGCAACATTGGGTGGCGAGCGCGAACCAGCTGCTTGAAGTAGGAGATTTTCTCGTTGGCGCGATCGAACGATGTACACGTCATCGTGTGACGCGTGACCGCGCTTGTCGGTGCTGCTGAAGATCGCCTGCACTTGTCCTTCATCAGCCATTGTGGAAGGTGTTCATCAGCTCGCTTGGCCAACCACCTAATGTCAATGTTATATTTGTGTTTAATAACTTCTATGAATTCAACGGTTTCCACCAGAGGCACGTTGGTAAAAAGTGATGTGACATCAAACGAACAAAATATTTTGCCACTTAAATCTATAGAGCGAATGCGATTGATAAAATCGAACGAATCTTTTAGAGTATGATTGCATACTGCTTCACGAAAGGGCGCGAGGATATCAACGAGCCACCTAGCTAATTTGTGATATGGCGAATTAACCATACTAGGAATAGGGCGTAACGGTATCCAAACACAAAATGTGTTATTAAACACAAATATAACATTGACATTAGACTAGATATTAAAAAGCTGAAGTCCCTCATTCTTTTGTGCAGTAGTAAAATCCAATTCAAATTCAACAACAAATTATATTTTCAAAAAGATGGCGTCGCCATGGGTAGCCCTCTCGGTCCCTGCTTAGCTGACATTTTTATGGGTTATGCTGAAATTCATCTTTTCAAAAATAGTCAGTGCTATAGCCCGATGCACTATTTTCGCTACGTAGATGACACCCTTAATGTCTTTAATGATGAAAATCACATCACTAAATTCGCCTCCATGATAAATAGCGTTCATCCTAATCTTCATTTTACTAAAGAATCGGCTGAGGCCGGAAAACTTCCCTTTCTGGATGTGTTAGTCATAAAAAACAACGACAATTCTTTATCGACCTGTATTCATAGAAAACCGACGTGGACAGGTCTTTACCTTCATTTCTTTAGCTTTGTTCCTACTTCTTACAAAAGAAATTTAGTAAAAAATCTTTTCGATCGTGCGAGACGGATCTGCAGCTCCGAGCAACTCAATGCTGAAATAAAGTCTCTCTTTGAAACTTTACGCGATAATGGCTATCCATCCTCATTCATCGAAAAGTACAGCCTGCAAAGGCAAAGAGAAGCTGTTACTGGACCTGAAAAGAAGCCCGCTTACATGATGGTTCCGTATTTGGGAGAACAGTTCTCAAGCGAAGTGAGAATGAGAGTCCGTGCTGCAACAGCTCTGGCGTTCTATGCCATCGAGCCGAAGATCGTCTTCTCCACCACCAAGATTCCAGCTCGCCCCCTCAAGGATCCGCTGCCGCCGACCTGTGCCTCCAACATCGTTTACCAATTCACATGTAACTGTGGTGACAGTTACGTCGGACGCACGGAGAGGTGGTTGGCCAAGCGAGCTGATGAACACCTTCCACAATGGCTGATGAAGGACAAGTGCAGGCGATCTTCAGCAGCACCGACAAGCGCGGTCACGCGTCACACGATGACGTGTACATCGTTCGATCGCGCCAACGAGAAAATCTCCTACTTCAAGCAGCTGGTTCGCGCTCGCCACCCAATGTTGCTACCATTTCTCGAAGCGACAATGATAGCATCATTGCGTCCGGTTTTATGTGTCCAGAAGCAAACTGTATTAACGCTCGCTCTTCCGTGGCAGTGACTTCAACTCCGTCCTTTCTTTCATTTTAACTGTATATAATGACTTGATTTTTCTTTTATTGTATGCGTTCCGAAGTGTTGCCCGAAAAGAATCGGCGAAAGGCCTCGCAACTAATGACATCGTTTTGTCTTATCTTTATTACCAATACGATTACGGCCAACAAGTGTTTCACACAATTCTTGATCAAATTCGATAAATGTACAAAGTGGGTTGGCTACATAGAAGTTGTAAGCAATTTTTTTATCCATAACAATATACGTTGCGTAGTTTATTCATTTTCTTTGTCTGTGTTTCTTTAAGTGATCTATGTAAACATGCAATAACTGCAATAAACATGCTTGCATCCGTAAATGTCATTAAGTGAGCAATGTAATGATCGTCCATTCTTTAAAGAGCAACGATTCTTCTACAAACTTGTTTTCAAATTGTGTTTTTGTCTAGGCCACCTGATCCGTCATTATAATGTTCTTAGGAAATTGCAAAAGATCTGTCTTATTTCGTAAATATCATGCTGATAATGAAACGTTAATATGTAAACATTTCATCAAATTTTATAAGATCTCTAAATATTTGATTGATTTTTATAAAAATTGTACATATTCAATAAATCACCATTAAGTATTTGATAAATGAATGAATGTAATTGATGTTATCAATAAAGTAAGTAGATACCCACACTTTCATTTATCTGCGTTAATGTCATTCCCTTCCATTGGCCCTCATTTCTTTTTTAATTGATATCTCAT
Organism: Prostheceraeus crozeri; assembly: GCA_907163375.1. Taxonomy (NCBI): domain Eukaryota; kingdom Metazoa; phylum Platyhelminthes; order Polycladida; family Euryleptidae; genus Prostheceraeus; species Prostheceraeus crozeri. Next base: position 50,100 of record CAJQUW010016675.1, read on the forward strand.
TTTTTCAAAGAAATATATTCATATCCAACAAGTTTTAACTAAATAAACATTAGATCAATCATCGTAGCTGATGTTATCAACTATATGAATAGATAGCATATTTTCTTTATTTGCGTCATTGATATTTCTTTGGTGTTGGCCCGCGTCTATCTCTCTACTATTTCTCATGACTGTGAGCAATGGAATATCTGTCGAAATCTCTGGTTGAATTGTAAATAAACATTATTTTTATTGTGCCTTGCTGATTTATTTTTCATTGTTTTTGGAAAATCGATTTGCGTTTATTGCATAAAATCCTGTTGTTTGTGCATTTCTGTACTGTAGGTATGACTTTAATATATATTTTACCTACCAGTGAATTTAACAGGCGTTTTCTCCTTTCAGAGTCATCTACAGATCTATTTGAGACAACCTGCAAGGAGGTCGAACTGACTGTGTCTAAGTTTTTCAACAACGCCCGCAATCGGTATGGTGGAAGGAGAAAGAAACAACAGGAATCTAGTGATATGAGCACTCCACCTGTCAAAAGACCACGTGTATTGGATTCCGACAGTGAATGACTTATATACGTGATTTCTTACGTGATGACTTATATCACGTGATTTCTTCAAAATATAAAGAAAACCTGATTGCAAACTATTTTCATAACTCTAATCACGTACGGTTGTCGGGTAGGATTTTTTAGATCTAAATTGAAAAAGAGTACCGATATAATACTATTTAATGAATGATGAGTAGCACAAATAGCCCTGATTTCTTTTAAAATTGGACGCGGTTAAATACCGCTACAAGCCCTGATCAAAGCTTGCGGAATTTCACCGCTGGGGGGACCCTGAATGCAAACCTGTTAAGGGCCCTTGATGCGATTTATCACCGGGCTACCGTACGATATACAACGGAGCAGTTGGTTCTAAGAGTGAAAATTGGATGCGAGAGAAACTAAATTAGTTTGATTTAGCTTGTTGAATTAATTGCGGAATAATTTTCAAACAATTCCTCATTTCATTTAAGTTTCATCTCACTGTCTAAAAAAATTCCGCACCAAATAAATTTCCCTCCGATTTCCCTAAATTTTGCAACTGCGGAATTTCCGCAGAGAATTGGAACACTAGCCTAAAAACAGACCTGATAAAGAGGAATCGGCTCATACGTATGAGGCAGAATGTTTGTTATTCCATGTTGTGACAAGAAGAGTACTCTTCTTGTCACAACATAGAATAACAAACATTCTGCCTTTGAAATTGTCGTTTCTGAAAATACATTATATCAGCAAGTTTTCAAGAGAATTGTCCTCGATCTTTTTAACGTTGGATATGTAAGAAATGTGTCGAATGGAGAACAGATATCGCCTGTCAGGTGAATTTGCAGATGTCTCGATGTACTACTGATGACAATGGCACTAGCTCTCAACTTCATGCGTTTGCCGACGCATCAGAAAAGGTGCATGCTGCAGCAATGCATGTTCCCACAAAGTCAGTAGATGGTGGATAAAGTGCCAAACTGCTGTGTGCAGGAGTGGATCCAGTCAAGGCTATTCACTTACCAATATCAGCGCTATGCAGTACTCATCAAGTCGGACTTTCGATAACAGCAGTTCCTATGTCAAAACTGTGCGATTCACGTACTTTAAAACTGGAATGCATACAAACGTGGAACATTCAACCATCGGATTAGTCTGGTCGTCTCAACAATATTCAGGGACATGTGCTTTGTTTCTACTGACGATAATCCACTTGATTGTGCTTTATGAACGTCACCTTTGGTGGAATTGATCTTAATTGATGAGTGTGGCAAATGGCAGTTGCCAGACCTATTCTCGTAATCTGAAGGAAGCGTGGACAGAACAGTGAAAGGGAATTGAAGGGAATCACAGTGTCACCGAAGAAAAGGGCCACTTGGATATACCGGTAGACGTGAGGTCGTTCTCACGCCTGCTGAGAACCGCAGATAGCCGCGTATATTGGGCTTTGTAAAAACTTCGACGTTTTCAGTGCAGATAGAATCATGTCCAAAGTCGAGGCTTGTTAATCCTAAGTCTATGTCATCCTGCTGACTCACTAGCATCAGAACAACTTCTCATTGCCGATGCTGTAGGTGCGGTAGCACAACCAAATATAAGAGACACTGTATTAGCAGGCTAACTCGTTCACCATAGAGTAGGATAGGTAGAGTGTCGACTCAAAAAAGTATCTGTATTGAGTGAAAATTTTTATATCAAAAGATTCAGTTTTTGCGGAGATTGCGTTGCGGTGGTCCAAAAAGTATTTGAGCAATTCTAAAGAAGTCAAAATTTATATACTACCGAGATGACTCCTCTATGTAAGTAGTATGCAACAAGTTGGATATCAAAAGGAATGAATATTTGCTAAGAAGCATCCTAACTAAGAGGAAATGAAGCTGATTGTCAAGGGAATTTTATGATTCCGCTTTATAATGGAAGTCTTCATGAAAAAGTCGACATCTTATTGTGCTTTCTTGGCTGAAATTTCAAGTTTCTAATTCATGAAAGCAACAGCAGCTCATCGAGTTCCCAATTTTACAAATATTACATCTACAAGCCTGTCATGACACGGACTATCTGCAAAATAATATCATTTCCTTCTGCTTTGCTTTCATGATCAGTCAATTCCGCTGTAATTTCTTCAGAACTGCATAAATGTGCATATCTCACATTTGGAAACAATTCCGAATGTATCTCCCTTGAGTTCATTGAATAAACTCGAATGTGTATACACATTGGGGATTTAATAAATGCGGAGTTACCACTCTACCCAACAAACTTAATTTATGGTGTCGACTCAAAAAAGTGTCTATACAGTGAATACATACATATGAAAAGATAGTAAAGCTGAGCTTTTAGTTATGGTAGCCCATCGAATTTGTGGTGACATGCCGATTCATTCCCAATTTAGGTTTAGGGAAAACCAGGATTTATCGCTTTCAATAAATTTGTGCATTTTTTTAAAAATCGCGGTATGACTAATAGCCAGTCAACGGCCTCCCATTGGTCAACAGTCATGACCTATAACAAGACATACAACAAAGCCAAAGTTCATTCATGAAATCAAAATCTTCTTCAACTAATAACAATAAAACACAGAGTAATGGCATATATACAAATGACTCTGAAGTTGATACACACAGATATTTACATGAAATAGACTAAACACAGAACAGATGCATGAAGGACATCAACTCAAATAATACACTATTTACATAACGGAAGTATGTGATACAAAATCACCACAAATGCACCGAATTGTTAACTTAAGAAAACTACATGTATATTGAATATCCAAGTTGTCATGACATGAAGGATTTGTGGAATACTATTCTTTGCCCTGTATTGGTATCATAATCAGTCATGCAGAATCGTGTCGTGTATATTTCTCCAAAGTGTAAAAATCTGCATATCTCACAGGTAGTAATGGGTCTCGACTCAAGTTCATTATTGAAATCGAAACTGTATACACATTGGGAATTTAATAAATGCTGAATTGCTACTCTACTATACCTACTCTATGGCGTTGACCGTCATATTCACTTTCATATGGCCGTCAAATTTCACGAATCGGATCCTCGTCCACAAATTGTAACATCAAACTAAAGAAGCATTGATCAAGAGTGGTTCATTGATCAATATAATTTCCTGATTTCTATGTCGTTCAAGATGATTAACGCGACTAGTAATGGTCATGAGTCATGCATAGTGCCATGGACGAGCTCCAAATGTTATTTGTCTCATGTGTGACATGAATTTCAAAAATGTACTTTTGGTGCATGGTATATGGCATCACAATGCCAAACATATTTGATATCATTCTCAATAGGGACCCTGACTTGAACTCCAGTCGGTTTTTGATGACGCCTGATTTCAGGAGGAAGTAAATTTTGACTCAGATGAAAGTGTAGAGCAGAATTATCAGCACATTTCGTTTTCGAAAACACATTTTGCCAGGTGATCCCCATGGCCACACCAGAAACAAATACATGCACAAAGGTGAAAATAAATAGATTCCAATAGTTGTTTTCATTACAACACGAAATCATGGTCTACACAATTTCCGAGAAAACTACAAATATAGTTATGCATGCCCTCCAAACTAATGTCTGTCACCAGTGTGTATTCGTCGATGCCTTGTCAAATTACTTGAACTGGCAAATGACTTCCCGCACGACTCACAAATGAACGGCCTGTCACCAGTGTGTATCCGCCGATGATCTCTCAAAGCACTTGAAGCGGTAAATGACTTCCCACACGTCTCACAAATGAACGGCCTGTCTCCTGTGTGTATTCGCCGATGACATATCAAACTACTTTGAGAAGTGAATGACTTCCCACACAACTCACAAATGTGCGGTTTCTCACCTGTGTGTGTTCGCCGATGCCTTATCAAACTACTTGAACTGGCAAATGACTTCCCACACGACTCACAAATGAACAGACTGTCGCCGGTGTGCATCCGCCGATGGTCTCTCAAATGCCTTGAAGAGGTAAGTGACTTCCCACAAAACTCACAACTGAATGGCTTCTCACCTGTGTGTATTCGGCGATGACATATCAAGTTGCCTGAAGATGCAAACGACTTCCCACACGACTCACAAATGAACGGCCTGTCGCCAGTGTGTATTCGCCGATGCCTTATCAAATGACTTGAAGCAGCAAAGGACTTCCCACACGACTCACAAATGAACGGCCTGTCACCAGTGTGTATCCGTCGATGATCTCTCAAAGTACTTAAAGCGGTAAATGACTTTCCACACTTCTCACAAATGAACGGCCTGTCTCCTGTGTGTATTCGCCGATGATATATCAAACTACTTGGGGAGGTGAATGATTTCCCACACAACTCACAAATGTGCGGCTTATCACCTGTGTGTGACGGTTGATGCCTTGCCAAGCTATCTGAAGTGCTGAAGGCTTTCTCGCACGGCTCACATTTGACATTTCTGGCTTTATTTTTGACCACTGATATACTGTTCATACCCGTGAGGACCTGAAACGCCAAAAACATACAACAGTTAAACGCAGACCGTGTTTTGTCATCTTATTATACGAAAGTTATGTCAATCATAAGTCATTGGTAACTGAACTTCTGATTCTGTCAAAATTCTTTGACTTCTAGTTTAACTGATCAAAAGAAATGTATTGTTTCATCACTGATGAGTCCTGAATACAATTTAGTACTTCGTTCTACTCCTGAATCATCAGATCGACCGATTATATCTCATTGGTGAATATGGGAACATTTTTGTAGATACTTTTGTGCAATTACACGTATCAGGATACTGGGTTAAATGCCATATTTCACACTTTGGATTCAGAAATACAATTGAAACAAGTCACCGATCACAATGAAGCTACAGATTTCACTAATTGCTCGAAAGGTCTGAATAACTGTTTCCCAGGGAAAGGGCAGGCAATGTCGACCTCCTTCTTCATCCCATCAGGCACCCTCTGTCATCCGATTGGTCATCGCTAAAATGGCATTATGGAAAATGGGAATCGAGAACATTGTAAGGTACTTTCTATTCATGTCTTCATCAAGGATATCTAGCTTCTTCTGATACATCTCCGATATCATCGACGTTAACAATTGATCATCTGTTCACATGTCAGCTTATTAAATCAGCAACATTACATTCTTTGCACTTACAATATCTAGGCCATCCAGCGCTCCATGAAAAATGGGAACTTTTCATAAAACATAGGAAAAATTAGTTTCAGAAAGCCTAGTAGGAAAATGTCAGGAGGAAAAATTAACATGCAGCGCATGGAATTTATCAAGTAAATAAGAATGCCATGAAAATGTATCACGGCATACTTCTAGATGGCTGCCAATCATTCCATTGAATGAAATACAGCAGAAGCCCATGGCCTCCACATAAACCAAAACCGAAATGGCAACGAAACATATTAATGTATTCGTACATAAAAAGACAAGTTCATCTCTTTGATAGAACCTTCTATTCAATCAACACATCCTGCTTCATATTCCTGCTGATGAATGCTTTATGCAGTTATCAATAATGAACTTAGTTTTCTCCATTTCATGCTGCGCGTCGCCCTCGTCTTTGAAACTTCAAATCTGCTTTATTCAAATAGGTCTTCGCTGTCTCAATCATGGCCTACACTTTTTCTATTGCATCTCTCTAATTGATATCATTCTGCAAATTCTCCGCAGCTTCCGACAGCAGCGTATTTACACACAATCATTTAGGTGCTAGCCTCTTATTCCCTTTCCATTCGCTTCCTTCTCTCTCAACGTCCACATTTTCTTCATAATATATTTGGATCCAAGACCTTCCAAAATTGCAAATTTTTGCACCCCTTCTCTTCCTCTTCCAACAAATTCTCCCTTTTTTCTCTCAACATTCATAAGTGTCTGCTGCTCTTCCAAACGCAATTCGTATTTCCGATTAACTTGTCTACCAAAATGAATAGAAATCCTTTGTGATGGAGCTGCTTCGCACTCGTTTCCATGACAACAACTTCCAGACACCACTTATCCGATGATTGATCAATTTGTGAAGAAACTCAATATTCGATCAAGCAGACCATCAATGATTGTGTGCCGAGACTGAAAGGGCAACAGGACATCATCAAAGGTTTTCACAACAAAGAGGAGAAATTGCATTTTCGCCAGCATCGTCGATTGTTTCTATCCAGTCCATATATTGATTATATCCTCTGTCTTCATATCGTCATTGGGATTGTGGATGAAGAAGCATTCTTTTACAGACTTCCAAACTTCGAGAAGACACAGCTGGGCCTACTGCCCTAAAGACTACCATCTCCATTCAAAAGATTTCATCGCCTTTTTTTCTTGTGCCTCCAAGCTTCCCCTGAAAATCATGCGGATCCAAAAGCTTTGCAGCTGATTGTTGGAGTCAATAAAGAATCTATTTGTTCAATTCGGTATCATTTGAAGCGATAACCTGCAGTCCAGTTGAAAATAATCCATTATGAAATTTGTGAAGGGCACTGGTATCAGTTGATAGAGATGCATGGTTTGACATCTCTGTCACCTACGGAATTTCGTGATCTTCTTATAATTGAAGTATCATCGACATAGTCATTGCTTGATTGCTATGCTTATATTTTGTAGATTATGTAATATATTTTGAGAGTCACATCTTCTGTACAGAAGCAAGATTGCTGTCATACTGCGCATGTACGAAATTGTGGCTATATACTAAAACTGTTCATTAATATTTGATTGATCTCAAGCTGAGAAACGGCACAGGTCATCTCTAAATTCTGCATCACTTTCTAAATTATATACATCTATGGAGGGCACTAGCATCAGCATCGAGCTGACCACAATCGCCTGCATTTACCATTTGGTCATTCACATATCCCATACTGGTTTGCTTGCGTTTGGACAGCCAGCACAAAAAATAGCAAAAATAGGAATTTCATCGAAGGAATAGGAAGTAGGAAAAACGAGGGCGCTGGGAGGCCGGAATATCGTAGCAATCTATTCACTAGCTGTCGCTCAGTGCACTCCGTTGAACGTCCTTCATGATCTGTGATTTATCTACAAATATCAACACAACCCACTACTTTACTACATCAACTCATTTGCATCACTGTCGACTGCTGAACTAATTCTCCGTCATTCATTTCCCCGGGTTCATGGTCGCACACCATTTGCGTTCAAAAACGCTTACCGACCTCATGGATCAACTACCAGTGCTTTAGTCGCCATTCAGGCCCATATATCTTCGCCTTTGATTAGTGGAAGTGTTGTTGCAGTTCGAGTATTATGTTTGGACATATCAAACGCGCTTGATCATTTACAGCAGCTCCGATTGAGGAAATTCTTGAATTCCACGGGACTTTATCATGGATTTCTCAAGTGGAAGCTGTCTTATCTTGCTTCTCCAGCGTACTGTGTAAAACTTAATGGGAGCTGCGGCCCATCGATCGTCGTCCCGTCAGGCGTTCCACAGGGATCAGTGATGGGCCCGATTTATTTACAGCCTTCATGGGGTCAATTAACTTAAGTTGACTTCATTTAGAATGTGTCAAATATGCGGACGATTTAACGATTATCGAAACTATAGAACGCACTACTCAAACTTTGTTGCGCATGTCAGATATTGAAGTGGTATTCTCGAGAGCAGGGCTTTCCTTCAACATACACAAATATTATACAAAGAAATGATTATATTTAATTATATTTCATATTCTTCTATTTCTGTTCATCAGTAATGGCAGTGGGCGGGAGCAACATATCCTAGATATTTTCATAACAGAAGTAAGAACTGTATGCCTACGTATAGTACAACTGATAGGATGAAACAATAAAATCCGTAGAATACAAGTGGAAACAGGTTTCTCTGCACAAGTGAATGTAACACATCAGTAATATCCGGAAAACAATCAGCTATAACAGAAGTAAGAACTGTATAAGCCTACGTATAGTCCAACTGATAGGACGAAACAATAAAATCCGTAGAATACAAGTGGAAACAGGTTTCTCTGCACAAGTGAATGTAACACATCAGTAATATCCGGAAAAAAATCAACTATAACAGAAGTAAGAACTGTATAAGCCTACGTATAGTCCAACTGATAGGACGAAACAATAAAATCCGTAGAATACAAGTGTAACAGGTTTGTCTGCACAAGTGAATATAACACATCAGTAATATCCGGAAAACAATCAGCTATAACAGAAGTAAGAACTGTATAAGCCTACGTATAGTCCAACTGATAGGACGAAACAATAAAATCCGTAGAATACAAGTATAACAGGTTTGTCTGCACAAGTGAATATAACACATCAGTAATATCCGGAAAACAATCAGCTATAACAGAAGTAAGAACTGTATAAGCCTACGTATAGTCCAACTGATAGGACGAAACAATAAAATCCGTAGAATACAAGTGGAAACAGGTTTGTCTGCACAAGTGAATATAACACATTAGTAATATCCGGAAAACAATCAGCTATAACAGAAGTAAGAACTGTATAAGCCTACGTATAGTCCAACTGATAGGACGAAACAATAAAATCCGTAGAATACAAGTATAACAGGTTTGTCTGCACAAGTGAATATAACACATCAGTAATATCCAGAAAACAATCAGCTATAACAGAAGTAAGAACTGTATAAGCCTACGTATAGTCCAACTGATAGGACGAAACAATAAAATCCGTAGAATAAAAGTGGAAACAGGTTTGTCTGCACAAGTGAATATAACACATCAGTAATATCCAGAAAATAATCAGCTATAACAGAAGTAAGAACTGTATAAGCCTACGTATAGTCCAACTGATAGGACGAAACAATAAAATCCGTAGAATACAAGTGGAAACAGGTTTGTCTGCACAAGTGAATATAACACATCAGTAATATCCGGAAAACAATCAGCTATAACAGAAGTAAGAACTGTATAAGCCTACGTATAGTACAACTGATAGGACGAAACAATAAAATCCGTAGAATACAAGTGGAAACAGGTTTGTCTGCACAAGTGAATATAACACATCAGTAATATCCGGAAAAAAATCAACTATAACAGAAGTAAGAACTGTATAAGCCTACGTATAGTCCAACTGATAGGACGAAACAATAAAATCCGTAGAATACAAGTGTAACAGGTTTGTCTGCACAAGTGCATATAACACATCAGTAATACCCGGAAAACAATCAGCTATAACAGAAGTAAGAACTGTATAAGCCTACGTATAGTCCAACTGATAGGACGAAACAATAAAATCCGTAGAATACAAGTGTAACAGGTTTGTCTGCACAAGTGAATATAACACATCAGTAATATCCGGAAAACAATCAGCTATAACAGAAGTAAGAACTGTATAAGCCTACGTATAGTCCAACTGATAGGACGAAACAATAAAATCCGTAGAATACAAGTGGAAACAGGTTTGTCTGCACAAGTGAATATAACACATCAGTAATATCCGGAAAACAATCAGCTATAACAGAAGTAAGAACTGTATAAGCCTACGTATAGTACAACTGATAGGACGAAACAATAAAATCCGTAGAATCCAAGTGGAAACAGGTTTGTCTGCACAAGTGAATATAACACATCAGTAATATCCGGAAAAAAATCAACTATAACAGAAGTAAGAACTGTATAAGCCTACGTATAGTCCAACTGATAGGACGAAACAATAAAATCCGTAGAATACAAGTGTAACAGGTTTGTCTGCACAAGTGAATATAACACATCAGTAATATCCGGAAAAAAAATCAGCTATAACAGAAGTAAGAACTGTATAAGCCTACGTATAGTCCAACTGATAGGACGAAACAATAAAATCCGTAGAATACAAGTGGAAACAGGTTTGTCTCCACAAGTGAATATAACACATCAGTAATATCCGGAAAACAATCAGCTATAACAGAAGTAAGAACTGTATAAGCCTACGTATAGTCCAACTGATAGGACGAAACAATAAAATCCGTAGAATACAAGTGGAAACAGGTTTGTCTGCACAAGTGAATATAACACATTAGTAATATCCGGAAAACAATCAGCTATAACAGAAGTAAGAACTGTATAAGCCTACGTATAGTCCAACTGATAGGACGAAACAATAAAATCCGTAGAATACAAGTATAACAGGTTTGTCTGCACAAGTGAATATAACACATCAGTAATATCCAGAAAACAATCAGCTATAACAGAAGTAAGAACTGTATAAGCCTACGTATAGTCCAACTGATAGGACGAAACAATAAAATCCGTAGAATACAAGTGGAAACAGGTTTGTCTGCACAAGTGAATATAACACATCAGTAATATCCAGAAAATAATCAGCTATAACAGAAGTAAGAACTGTATAAGCCTACGTATAGTCCAACTGATAGGACGAAACAATAAAATCCGTAGAATACAAGTGGAAACAGGTTTGTCTGCACAAGTGAATATAACACATCAGTAATATCCGGAAAACAATCAGCTATAACAGAAGTAAGAACTGTATAAGCCTACGTATAGTACAACTGATAGGACGAAACAATAAAATCCGTAGAATCCAAGTGGAAACAGGTTTGTCTGCACAAGTGAATATAACACATCAGTAATATCCGGAAAAAAATCAACTATAACAGAAGTAAGAACTGTATAAGCCTACGTATAGTCCAACTGATAGGACGAAACAATAAAATCCGTAGAATACAAGTGTAACAGGTTTGTCTGCACAAGTGAATATAACACATCAGTAATACCCGGAAAACAATCAGCTATAACAGAAGTAAGAACTGTATAAGCCTACGTATAGTCCAACTGATAGGACGAAACAATAAAATCCGTAGAATACAAGTGTAACAGGTTTGTCTGCACAAGTGAATATAACACATCAGTAATATCCGGAAAACAATCAGCTATAACAGAAGTAAGAACTGTATAAGCCTACGTATAGTCCAACTGATAGGACGAAACAATAAAATCCGTAGAATACAAGTGGAAACAGGTTTGTCTGCACAAGTGAATATAACACATCAGTAATATCCGGAAAACAATCAGCTATAACAGAAGTAAGAAGTGTATAAGCCTACGTATAGTACAACTGATAGGACGAAACAATAAAATCCGTAGAATCCAAGTGGAAACAGGTTTGTCTGCACAAGTGAATATAACACATCAGTAATATCCGGAAAACAATCAGCTATAACAGAAGTAAGAACTGTATAAGCCTACGTATAGTCCAACTGATAGGACAAAACAATAAAATCCGTAGAATACAAGTGTAACAGGTTTGGCTGCACAAGTGAATATAACACATCAGTAATATCCGGAAAACAATCAGCTATAACAGAAGTAAGAACTGTATAAGCCTACGTATAGTCCAACTGATAGGACGAAACAATAAAATCCGTAGAATACAAGTGGAAACAGGTTTGTCTGCACAAGTGAATATAACACATCAGTAATATCCGGAAAACAATCAGCTATAACAGAAGTAAGAACTGTATAAGCCTACGTATAGTACAACTGATAGGACGAAACAATAAAATCCGTAGAATACAAGTGGAAACAGGTTTGTCTGCACAAGTGAATATAACACATTAGTAATATCCGGAAAACAATCAGCTATAACAGAAGTAAGAACTGTATAAGCCTACGTATAGTCCAACTGATAGGACGAAACAATAAAATCCGTAGAATACAAGTATAACAGGTTTGTCTGCACAAGTGAATATAACACATCAGTAATATCCAGAAAACAATCAGCTATAACAGAAGTAAGAACTGTATAAGCCTACGTATAGTCCAACTGATAGGACGAAACAAAAAAATCCGTAGAATACAAGTGGAAGCAGGTTTGTCTGCACAAGTGAATATAACACATCAGTAATATCCAGAAAATAATCAGCTATAACAGAAGTAAGAACTGTATAAGCCTACGTATAGTCCAACTGATAGGACGAAACAATAAAATCCGTAGAATACAAGTGGAAACAGGTTTGTCTGCACAAGTGAATATAACACATCAGTAATATCCGGAAAACAATCAGCTATAACAGAAGTAAGAACTGTATAAGCCTACGTATAGTACAACTGATAGGACGAAACAATAAAATCCGTAGAATCCAAGTGGAAACAGGTTTGTCTGCACAAGTGAATATAACACATCAGTAATATCCGGAAAAAAATCAACTATAACAGAAGTAAGAACTGTATAAGCCTACGTATAGTCCAACTGATAGGACGAAACAATAAAATCCGTAGAATACAAGTGTAACAGGTTTGTCTGCACAAGTGAATATAACACATCAGTAGTACCCGGAAAACAATCAGCTATAACAGAAGTAAGAACTGTATAAGCCTACGTATAGTCCAACTGATAGGACGAAACAATAAAATCCGTAGAATACAAGTGTAACAGGTTTGTCTGCACAAGTGAATATAACACATCAGTAATATCCGGAAAACAATCAGCTATAACAGAAGTAAGAACTGTATAAGCCTACGTATAGTCCAACTGATAGGACGAAACAATAAAATCCGTAGAATACAAGTGGAAACAGGTTTGTCTGCACAAGTGAATATAACACATCAGTAATATCCGGAAAACAATCAGCTATAACAGAAGTAAGAAGTGTATAAGCCTACGTATAGTACAACTGATAGGACGAAACAATAAAATCCGTAGAATCCAAGTGGAAACAGGTTTGTCTGCACAAGTGAATATAACACATCAGTAATATCCGGAAAACAATCAGCTATAACAGAAGTAAGAACTGTATAAGCCTACGTATAGTACAACTGATAGGACGAAACAATAAAATCCGTAGAATACAAGTGTAACAAGTTTGGCTGCACAAGTGAATATAACACATCAGTAATATCCGGAAAACAATCAGCTATAACAGAAGTAAGAACTGTATAAGCCTACGTATAGTCCAACTGATAGGACGAAACAATAAAATCCGTAGAATACAAGTGGAAACAGGTTTGTCTGCACAAGTGAATATAACACATCAGTAATATCCGGAAAACAATCAGCTATAACAGAAGTAAGAACTGTATAAGCCTACGTATAGTACAACTGATAGGACGAAACAATAAAATCCGTAGAATACAAGTGGAAACAGGTTTGTCTGCACAAGTGAATATAACACATTAGTAATATCCGGAAAACAATCAGCTATAACAGAAGTAAGAACTGTATAAGCCTACGTATAGTCCAACTGATAGGACGAAACAATAAAATCCGTAGAATACAAGTGGAAACAGGTTTGTCTGCACAAGTGAATATAACACATCAGTAATATCCGGAAAACAATCAGCTATAACAGAAGTAAGAACTGTATAAGCCTACGTATAGTCCAACTGATAGGACGAAACAAAAAAATCCGTAGAATACAAGTGGAAACAGGTTTGTCTGCACAAGTGAATATAACACATCAGTAATATCCAGAAAATAATCAGCTATAACAGAAGTAAGAACTGTATAAGCCTACGTATAGTCCAACTGATAGGACGAAACAATAAAATCCGTAGAATACAAGTGGAAACAGGTTTGTCTGCACAAGTGAATATAACACATCAGTAATATCCGGAAAACAATCAGCTATAACAGAAGTAAGAACTGTATAAGCCTACGTATAGTACAACTGATAGGACGAAACAATAAAATCCGTAGAATCCAAGTGGAAACAGGTTTGTCTGCACAAGTGAATATAACACATCAGTAATATCCGGAAAAAAATCAACTATAACAGAAGTAAGAACTGTATAAGCCTACGTATAGTCCAACTGATAGGACGAAACAATAAAATCCGTAGAATACAAGTGGAAACAGGTTTGTCTGCACAAGTGAATATAACACATCAGTAATATCCGGAAAACAATCAGCTATAACAGAAGTAAGAACTGTATAAGCCTACGTATAGTACAACTGATAGGACGAAACAATAAAATCCGTAGAATCCAAGTGGAAACAGGTTTGTCTGCACAAGTGAATATAACACATCAGTAATATCCGGAAAAAAATCAGCTATAACAGAAGTAAGAACTGTATAAGCCTACGTATAGTCCAACTGATAGGACGAAACAATAAAATCCGTAGAATACAAGTGTAACAGGTTTGTCTGCACAAGTGAATATAACACATCAGTAATATCCGGAAAAAAATCAACTATAACAGAAGTAAGAACTGTATAAGCCTACGTATAGTCCAACTGATAGGACGAAACAATAAAATCCGTAGAATACAAGTGGTAACAGGTTTGTCTGCACAAGTGAATATAACACATCAGTAATATCCGGAAAACAATCAGCTATAACAGAAGTAAGAACTGTATAAGCCTACGTATAGTCCAACTGATAGGACGAAACAATAAAATCCGTAGAATACAAGTGGAAACAGGTTTGTCTGCACAAGTGAATATAACACATCAGTAATATCCGGAAAACAATCAGCTATAACAGAAGTAAGAACTGTATAAGCCTACGTATAGTCCAACTGATAGGACGAAACAATAAAATCCGTAGAATCCAAGTGGAAACAGGTTTGTCTGCACAAGTGAATATAACACATCAGTAATATCCGGAAAACAATCAGCTATAACAGAAGTAAGAACTGTATAAGCCTACGTATAGTCCAACTGATAGGACGAAACAATAAAATCCGTAGAATACAAGTGGTAACAGGTTTGGCTGCACAAGTGAATATAACACATCAGTAATATCCGGAAAACAATCAGCTATAACAGAAGTAAGAACTGTATAAGCCTACGTATAGTCCAACTGATAGGACGAAACAATAAAATCCGTAGAATACAAGTGGAAACAGGTTTGTCTGCACAAGTGAATATAACACATCAGTAATATCCGGAAAACAATCAGCTATAACAGAAGTAAGAACTGTATAAGCCTACGTATAGTCCAACTGATAGGACGAAACAATAAAATCCGTAGAATACAAGTGGAAACAGGTTTGTCTGCACAAGTGAATATAACACATCAGTAATATCCGGAAAACAATCAGCTATAACAGAAGTAAGAACTGTATAAGCCTACGTATAGTCCAACTGATAGGACGAAACAATAAAATCCGTAGAATACAAGTGGAAACAGGTTTGTCTGCACAAGTGAATATAACACATCAGTAATATCCAGAAAACAATCAGCTATAACAGAAGTAAGAACTGTATAAGCCTACGTATAGTCCAACTGATAGGACGAAACAAAAAAATCCGTAGAATACAAGTGGAAGCAGGTTTGTCTGCACAAGTGAATATAACACATCAGTAATATCCGGAAAACAATCAGCTATAACAGAAGTAAGAACTGTATAAGCCTACGTATAGTCCAACTGATAGGACGAAACAATAAAATCCGTAGAATACAAGTGGAAACAGGTTTGTCTGCACAAGTGAATATAACACATCAGTAATATCCGGAAAACAATCAGCTATAACAGAAGTAAGAACTGTATAAGCCTACGTATAGTCCAACTGATAGGACGAAACAATAAAATCCGTAGAATCCAAGTGGAAACAGGTTTGTCTGCACAAGTGAATATAACACATCAGTAATATCCGGAAAACAATCAGCTATAACAGAAGTAAGAACTGTATAAGCCTACGTATAGTCCAACTGATAGGACGAAACAATAAAATCCGTAGAATACAAGTGTAACAGGTTTGTCTGCACAAGTGAATATAACACATCAGTAATATCCGGAAAACAATCAGCTATAACAGAAGTAAGAACTGTATAAGCCTACGTATAGTCCAACTGATAGGACGAAACAATAAAATCCGTAGAATACAAGTGGAAACAGGTTTGTCTGCACAAGTGAATATAACACATCAGTAATATCCGGAAAACAATCAGCTATAACAGAAGTAAGAACTGTATAAGCCTACGTATAGTACAACTGATAGGACGAAACAATAAAATCCGTAGAATACAAGTGGAAACAGGTTTGTCTGCACAAGTGAATATAACACATCAGTAATATCCGGAAAACAATCAGCTATAACAGAAGTAAGAACTGTATAAGCCTACGTATAGTCCAACTGATAGGACGAAACAATAAAATCCGTAGAATACAAGTGGAAACAGGTTTGTCTGCACAAGTGAATATAACACATCAGTAATATCCGGAAAACAATCAGCTATAACAGAAGTAAGAACTGTATAAGCCTACGTATAGTCCAACTGATAGGACGAAACAATAAAATCCGTAGAATACAAGTGGAAACAGGTTTGTCTGCACAAGTGAATATAACACATCAGTAATATCCGGAAAACAATCAGCTATAACAGAAGTAAGAACTGTATAAGCCTACGTATAGTCCAACTGATAGGACGAAACAATAAAATCCGTAGAATACAAGTGGAAACAGGTTTGTCTGCACAAGTGAATATAACACATCAGTAATATCCGGAAAACAATCAGCTATAACAGAAGTAAGAACTGTATAAGCCTACGTATAGTCCAACTGATAGGACGAAACAATAAAATCCGTAGAATACAAGTATAACAGGTTTGTCTGCACAAGTGAATATAACACATCAGTAATATCCGGAAAACAATCAGCTATAACAGAAGTAAGAACTGTATAAGCCTACGTATAGTCCAACTGATAGGACGAAACAATAAAATCCGTAGAATACAAGTGGAAACAGGTTTGTCTGCACAAGTGAATATAACACATCAGTAATATCCAGAAAACAATCAGCTATAACAGAAGTAAGAACTGTATAAGCCTACGTATAGTCCAACTGATAGGACGAAACAATAAAATCCGTAGAATACAAGTGGAAACAGGTTTGTCTGCACAAGTGAATATAACACATCAGTAATATCCGGAAAACAATCAGCTATAACAGAAGTAAGAACTGTATAAGCCTACGTATAGTACAACTGATAGGACGAAACAATAAAATCCGTAGAATACAAGTGGAAACAGGTTTGTCTGCACAAGTGAATATAACACATCAGTAATATCCGGAAAACAATCAGCTATAACAGAAGTAAGAACTGTATAAGCCTACGTATAGTCCAACTGATAGGACGAAACAATAAAATCCGTAGAATACAAGTGGAAACAGGTTTGTCTGCACAAGTGAATATAACACATCAGTAATATCCGGAAAACAATCAGCTATAACAGAAGTAAGAACTGTATAAGCCTACGTATAGTCCAACTGATAGGACGAAACAATAAAATCCGTAGAATACAAGTGGAAACAGGTTTGTCTGCACAAGTGAATATAACACATCAGTAATATCCGGAAAACAATCAGCTATAACAGAAGTAAGAACTGTATAAGCCTACGTATAGTCCAACTGATAGGACGAAACAATAAAATCCGTAGAATACAAGTGGAAACAGGTTTGTCTGCACAAGTGAATATAACACATCAGTAATATCCGGAAAACAATCAGCTATAACAGAAGTAAGAACTGTATAAGCCTACGTATAGTCCAACTGATAGGACGAAACAATAAAATCCGTAGAATACAAGTGGAAACAGGTTTGTCTGCACAAGTGAATATAACACATCAGTAATATCCGGAAAACAATCAGCTATAACAGAAGTAAGAACTGTATAAGCCTACGTATAGTCCAACTGATAGGACGAAACAATAAAATCCGTAGAATACAAGTGGAAACAGGTTTGTCTGCACAAGTGAATATAACACATCAGTAATATCCGGAAAACAATCAGCTATAACAGAAGTAAGAACTGTATAAGCCTACGTATAGTCCAACTGATAGGACGAAACAATAAAATCCGTAGAATACAAGTGGAAACAGGTTTGTCTGCACAAGTGAATATAACACATCAGTAATATCCGGAAAACAATCAGCTATAACAGAAGTAAGAACTGTATAAGCCTACGTATAGTCCAACTGATAGGACGAAACAATAAAATCCGTAGAATACAAGTGGAAACAGGTTTGTCTGCACAAGTGAATATAACACATCAGTAATATCCGGAAAACAATCAGCTATAACAGAAGTAAGAACTGTATAAGCCTACGTATAGTCCAACTGATAGGACGAAACAATAAAATCCGTAGAATACAAGTGGAAACAGGTTTGTCTGCACAAGTGAATATAACACATCAGTAATATCCGGAAAACAATCAGCTATAACAGAAGTAAGAACTGTATAAGCCTACGTATAGTCCAACTGATAGGACGAAACAATAAAATCCGTAGAATACAAGTGGAAACAGGTTTGTCTGCACAAGTGAATATAACACATCAGTAATATCCGGAAAACAATCAGCTATAACAGAAGTAAGAACTGTATAAGCCTACGTATAGTCCAACTGATAGGACGAAACAATAAAATCCGTAGAATACAAGTGGAAACAGGTTTGTCTGCACAAGTGAATATAACACATCAGTAATATCCGGAAAACAATCAGCTATAACAGAAGTAAGAACTGTATAAGCCTACGTATAGTCCAACTGATAGGACGAAACAATAAAATCCGTAGAATACAAGTGGAAACAGGTTTGTCTGCACAAGTGAATATAACACATCAGTAATATCCGGAAAACAATCAGCTATAACAGAAGTAAGAACTGTATAAGCCTACGTATAGTCCAACTGATAGGACGAAACAATAAAATCCGTAGAATACAAGTGGAAACAGGTTTGTCTGCACAAGTGAATATAACACATCAGTAATATCCGGAAAACAATCAGCTATAACAGAAGTAAGAACTGTATAAGCCTACGTATAGTCCAACTGATAGGACGAAACAATAAAATCCGTAGAATACAAGTGGAAACAGGTTTGTCTGCACAAGTGAATATAACACATCAGTAATATCCGGAAAACAATCAGCTATAACAGAAGTAAGAACTGTATAAGCCTACGTATAGTCCAACTGATAGGACGAAACAATAAAATCCGTAGAATACAAGTGGAAACAGGTTTGTCTGCACAAGTGAATATAACACATCAGTAATATCCGGAAAACAATCAGCTATAACAGAAGTAAGAACTGTATAAGCCTACGTATAGTCCAACTGATAGGACGAAACAATAAAATCCGTAGAATACAAGTGGAAACAGGTTTGTCTGCACAAGTGAATATAACACATCAGTAATATCCGGAAAACAATCAGCTATAACAGAAGTAAGAACTGTATAAGCCTACGTATAGTCCAACTGATAGGACGAAACAATAAAATCCGTAGAATACAAGTGGAAACAGGTTTGTCTGCACAAGTGAATATAACACATCAGTAATATCCGGAAAACAATCAGCTATAACAGAAGTAAGAACTGTATAAGCCTACGTATAGTCCAACTGATAGGACGAAACAATAAAATCCGTAGAATACAAGTGGAAACAGGTTTGTCTGCACAAGTGAATATAACACATCAGTAATATCCGGAAAACAATCAGCTATAACAGAAGTAAGAACTGTATAAGCCTACGTATAGTCCAACTGATAGGACGAAACAATAAAATCCGTAGAATACAAGTGGAAACAGGTTTGTCTGCACAAGTGAATATAACACATCAGTAATATCCGGAAAACAATCAGCTATAACAGAAGTAAGAACTGTATAAGCCTACGTATAGTCCAACTGATAGGACGAAACAATAAAATCCGTAGAATACAAGTGGAAACAGGTTTGTCTGCACAAGTGAATATAACACATCAGTAATATCCGGAAAACAATCAGCTATAACAGAAGTAAGAACTGTATAAGCCTACGTATAGTCCAACTGATAGGACGAAACAATAAAATCCGTAGAATACAAGTGGAAACAGGTTTGTCTGCACAAGTGAATATAACACATCAGTAATATCCGGAAAACAATCAGCTATAACAGAAGTAAGAACTGTATAAGCCTACGTATAGTCCAACTGATAGGACGAAACAATAAAATCCGTAGAATACAAGTGGAAACAGGTTTGTCTGCACAAGTGAATATAACACATCAGTAATATCCGGAAAACAATCAGCTATAACAGAAGTAAGAACTGTATAAGCCTACGTATAGTCCAACTGATAGGACGAAACAATAAAATCCGTAGAATACAAGTGGAAACAGGTTTGTCTGCACAAGTGAATATAACACATCAGTAATATCCGGAAAACAATCAGCTATAACAGAAGTAAGAACTGTATAAGCCTACGTATAGTCCAACTGATAGGACGAAACAATAAAATCCGTAGAATACAAGTGGAAACAGGTTTGTCTGCACAAGTGAATATAACACATCAGTAATATCCGGAAAACAATCAGCTATAACAGAAGTAAGAACTGTATAAGCCTACGTATAGTCCAACTGATAGGACGAAACAATAAAATCCGTAGAATACAAGTGGAAACAGGTTTGTCTGCACAAGTGAATATAACACATCAGTAATATCCGGAAAACAATCAGCTATAACAGAAGTAAGAACTGTATAAGCCTACGTATAGTCCAACTGATAGGACGAAACAATAAAATCCGTAGAATACAAGTGGAAACAGGTTTGTCTGCACAAGTGAATATAACACATCAGTAATATCCGGAAAACAATCAGCTATAACAGAAGTAAGAACTGTATAAGCCTACGTATAGTCCAACTGATAGGACGAAACAATAAAATCCGTAGAATACAAGTGGAAACAGGTTTGTCTGCACAAGTGAATATAACACATCAGTAATATCCGGAAAACAATCAGCTATAACAGAAGTAAGAACTGTATAAGCCTACGTATAGTCCAACTGATAGGACGAAACAATAAAATCCGTAGAATACAAGTGGAAACAGGTTTGTCTGCACAAGTGAATATAACACATCAGTAATATCCGGAAAACAATCAGCTATAACAGAAGTAAGAACTGTATAAGCCTACGTATAGTCCAACTGATAGGACGAAACAATAAAATCCGTAGAATACAAGTGGAAACAGGTTTGTCTGCACAAGTGAATATAACACATCAGTAATATCCGGAAAACAATCAGCTATAACAGAAGTAAGAACTGTATAAGCCTACGTATAGTACAACTGATAGGACGAAACAATAAAATCCGTAGAATACAAGTGGAAACAGGTTTGTCTGCACAAGTGAATATAACACATCAGTAATATCCGGAAAACAATCAGCTATAACAGAAGTAAGAACTGTATAAGCCTACGTATAGTCCAACTGATAGGACGAAACAATAAAATCCGTAGAATACAAGTGGAAACAGGTTTGTCTGCACAAGTGAATATAACACATCAGTAATATCCGGAAAACAATCAGCTATAACAGAAGTAAGAACTGTATAAGCCTACGTATAGTCCAACTGATAGGACGAAACAATAAAATCCGTAGAATACAAGTGGAAACAGGTTTGTCTGCACAAGTGAATATAACACATCAGTAATATCCGGAAAACAATCAGCTATAACAGAAGTAAGAACTGTATAAGCCTACGTATAGTCCAACTGATAGGACGAAACAATAAAATCCGTAGAATACAAGTGGAAACAGGTTTGTCTGCACAAGTGAATATAACACATCAGTAATATCCGGAAAACAATCAGCTATAACAGAAGTAAGAACTGTATAAGCCTACGTATAGTCCAACTGATAGGACGAAACAATAAAATCCGTAGAATACAAGTGGAAACAGGTTTGTCTGCACAAGTGAATATAACACATCAGTAATATCCGGAAAACAATCAGCTATAACAGAAGTAAGAACTGTATAAGCCTACGTATAGTCCAACTGATAGGACGAAACAATAAAATCCGTAGAATACAAGTGGAAACAGGTTTGTCTGCACAAGTGAATATAACACATCAGTAATATCCGGAAAACAATCAGCTATAACAGAAGTAAGAACTGTATAAGCCTACGTATAGTCCAACTGATAGGACGAAACAATAAAATCCGTAGAATACAAGTGGAAACAGGTTTGTCTGCACAAGTGAATATAACACATCAGTAATATCCGGAAAACAATCAGCTATAACAGAAGTAAGAACTGTATAAGCCTACGTATAGTCCAACTGATAGGACGAAACAATAAAATCCGTAGAATACAAGTGGAAACAGGTTTGTCTGCACAAGTGAATATAACACATCAGTAATACCCGGAAAACAATCAGCTATAACAGAAGTAAGAACTGTATAAGCCTACGTATAGTCCAACTGATAGGACGAAACAATAAAATCCGTAGAATACAAGTGTAACAGGTTTGTCTGCACAAGTGAATATAACACATCAGTAATATCCGGAAAACAATCAGCTATAACAGAAGTAAGAACTGTATAAGCCTACGTATAGTCCAACTGATAGGACGAAACAATAAAATCCGTAGAATACAAGTGGAAACAGGTTTGTCTGCACAAGTGAATATAACACATCAGTAATATCCGGAAAACAATCAGCTATAACAGAAGTAAGAACTGTATAAGCCTACGTATAGTCCAACTGATAGGACGAAACAATAAAATCCGTAGAATACAAGTGGAAACAGGTTTGTCTGCACAAGTGAATATAACACATCAGTAATATCCGGAAAACAATCAGCTATAACAGAAGTAAGAACTGTATAAGCCTACGTATAGTCCAACTGATAGGACGAAACAATAAAATCCGTAGAATACAAGTGGAAACAGGTTTGTCTGCACAAGTGAATATAACACATCAGTAATATCCGGAAAACAATCAGCTATAACAGAAGTAAGAACTGTATAAGCCTACGTATAGTCCAACTGATAGGACGAAACAATAAAATCCGTAGAATACAAGTGGAAACAGGTTTGTCTGCACAAGTGAATATAACACATCAGTAATATCCAGAAAACAATCAGCTATAACAGAAGTAAGAACTGTATAAGCCTACGTATAGTCCAACTGATAGGACGAAACAATAAAATCCGTAGAATACAAGTGGAAACAGGTTTGTCTGCACAAGTGAATATAACACATCAGTAATATCCGGAAAACAATCAGCTATAACAGAAGTAAGAACTGTATAAAGCCTACGTATAGTCCAACTGATAGGACGAAACAATAAAATCCGTAGAATACAAGTGGAAACAGGTTTGTCTGCACAAGTGAATATAACACATCAGTAATATCCGGAAAACAATCAGCTATAACAGAAGTAAGAACTGTATAAGCCTACGTATAGTCCAACTGATAGGACGAAACAATAAAATCCGTAGAATACAAGTGGAAACAGGTTTGTCTGCACAAGTGAATATAACACATCAGTAATATCCGGAAAACAATCAGCTATAACAGAAGTAAGAACTGTATAAGCCTACGTATAGTCCAACTGATAGGACGAAACAATAAAATCCGTAGAATACAAGTGGAAACAGGTTTGTCTGCACAAGTGAATATAACACATCAGTAATATCCGGAAAACAATCAGCTATAACAGAAGTAAGAACTGTATAAGCCTACGTATAGTCCAACTGATAGGACGAAACAATAAAATCCGTAGAATACAAGTGGAAACAGGTTTGTCTGCACAAGTGAATATAACACATCAGTAATATCCGGAAAACAATCAGCTATAACAGAAGTAAGAACTGTATAAGCCTACGTATAGTCCAACTGATAGGACGAAACAATAAAATCCGTAGAATACAAGTGGAAACAGGTTTGTCTGCACAAGTGAATATAACACATCAGTAATATCCGGAAAACAATCAGCTATAACAGAAGTAAGAACTGTATAAGCCTACGTATAGTCCAACTGATAGGACGAAACAATAAAATCCGTAGAATACAAGTGGAAACAGGTTTGTCTGCACAAGTGAATATAACACATCAGTAATATCCGGAAAACAATCAGCTATAACAGAAGTAAGAACTGTATAAGCCTACGTATAGTCCAACTGATAGGACGAAACAATAAAATCCGTAGAATACAAGTGTAACAGGTTTGTCTGCACAAGTGAATATAACACATCAGTAATATCCGGAAAACAATCAGCTATAACAGAAGTAAGAACTGTATAAGCCTACGTATAGTCCAACTGATAGGACGAAACAATAAAATCCGTAGAATACAAGTGGAAAAACAGGTTTGTCTGCACAAGTGAATATAACACATCAGTAATATCCGGAAAACAATCAGCTATAACAGAAGTAAGAACTGTATAAGCCTACGTATAGTACAACTGATAGGACGAAACAATAAAATCCGTAGAATACAAGTGGAAACAGGTTTGTCTGCACAAGTGAATAGTAACACTCAGTATATCCGGAAAACAATCAGCTATAACAGAAGTAAGAACTGTATAAGCCTACGTATAGTCCAACTGATAGGACGAAACAATAAATCCGTAGAATACAAGTGGAAACAGGTTTGTGGCTGCACAAGTGAATATAACACATCAGTAATATCCGGAAAACAAACAGCTATAACAGAAGTAAGAACTGTATAAGCATACGTATGGTCCAACTGATAGGACGAAACAATAAAATCCGTAGAATACAAGTGGAAACAGGTTTGTCTGCACAAGTGAATATAACACATCAGTA
>CAJQUW010016676.1:0-147500 GCA_907163375.1 Prostheceraeus crozeri
AAGCTGATAGTGTACATGTAAATTTGGTAGGTACCCTCACCTGCCAGGCCTTAGTGGTATTTGGTGCAATTCGTCCTTGCAAGTCATTTACTTCAAACATGACATATATCAAAAAATTGTTTAAAATGCCTAAAATTTCCAATAGGATGCGATACATGATCCGACGATGCATACCGGGGTGATATGATTTTGTGGTGTTCGGGTTTTATCTTAGCACAAGCTGATATTTTGCATGTAAGTTGATAATACCCTCACCTGGCAGAAACTTATTTGGATTTGGCCAATTAAGGCGTCCAGCAAGTATTTATTTCAACATGGACATTTATCAAAAAATTGTTAAAATGCCAAAATTTCCATTGTATGTCGAACATGATCACTACTTGCATACCGTTGATATGATGTGTTCGATTTATCTTAGCAAGCTGATATTTTGCATGTAAGTTGATAATACCCTCACCTGGCAGTAACTTATTGGGATTTGGCCAATTCGTCCAGCAAGTATTTATTTTCAAACCATGACATTTATCAAAAAATTGGTTAAAATGCCAAAATTTCCATAGTATGCGAAACATGATCCTACTTGCATACCGTTGATATGATGTGTTCCTTTTATCTTAGCAAGCTGATAGTTTGCCATGGTAAGTTGATAATACCGCTCACCTGGCAGTAACTTATTTGGATTTGGCCAATGCGTCCAGCAAGTATTATTTCAAACATAAATACATTTATCAAAAAATTGTTAAAATGCCCAAAATTTCCATAGTATGTGAACATGATCCTACTTGCATACCGTTGATATGATGTGTTCCTTTTATCTTAGCAAGCTGATATTTTGCATGTAAGTTGATAATACCCTCACCTGGCAGTAACTTATTTGGATTTGGCCAATTCGTCCAGCAAGTATTTATTTCAACAGGACATTTATCAAAAAAATTGTTAAATGCCAAAATTTTCCATAGTAATGCGAACATGATCCTACTTGCATACCGTTGTTATGATGTGTTCCTTTTATCTTAGCAAGCTGATATTTTGCATGTAAGTTGATAATACCCTCACCTGGCAGTAACTTATTGGGAATTTGGCCAATTCGTCCAGCAAGTATTTATTTCAACATGACATTTATCCAAAAAAATTGTTAAAATGCCAAAATTTCCAGTAGTATGCGAACATGATCCTACTTGCATACCGTTGATATGATTGTGTTCATTTTTTATCTTAGCAAGCTGATATTTTGCATGTTAAGTTGATAATACCCTCACCTGGCAGTAAACTTATTGGGATTTGGCCTAATTGTCCAGCAAGTATTTATTTCAACATAACATTTCTAAAAAAAAAGTTAAGATGCCGAAATTTGTCCGAATTATTGTGATTGATCGTTTATCTTAGTAAGCTGACTGTACCCTCACCTGCCAATTGATAAAATGTGTTCTTTGATCCTAAGAAGCTGAAACGTCAAATGAGGGTTGATAACAGAATTACTTTTTATTATATCATCTTATTGGAATCAGAATCACATTCTCACTATTTTGATGCGAAAATTTTGTTCTCTGCATATTTTCTTCTTTATTATGTAGCCCTATGAAATTTCATCATCATGAATTTTTATGAATGATATGATTAAAACTGTAAGTAAGATTGTTGAGACCTGAGCTTCTTTTTTCCAGGAACGGCAATGCTACGGAACGCCAAGGCGAGTGCTTTAGCGAAATTGTAAGTTTCTTGGGGTGGTCAGAATAATCGCTTTGTAATTGAGTGCTCTGTTTGGTTGTGAGATATAATATTGTATTGTTATTATATCAATATTTCTGTGTTGTGAGATATTATGGTGTTGATGTTTCTATAGTGTAGGTGTATACTGGAAAACATGTCACGTATTCATCGTAGCTCAATTATTTAGTTACATCTTAAGAATAAAGTAAAAGTTGAGAATTTATATTGTTAATGCTGCTATTTTAGATTTTCGAAATCTACAAGGACTGGTGAGATAATGTTCCTAGCGTTTCAACGATGTTAATGTTTCAGTTCAGTGTGCTGGAGGTGTGCAGTCGGAAAACCGAACCCGATCGGGTTTAGGTGGGTTTCGGTTTGTTGAGAATTGTTCGGGTTTCTTTCGGGTTACAAATGAAATGTGAAATTTCAGAACACACAAACCAGATGTTGGTGTCATACAGATACTAGCTAATCGGCTATGTTGTAGTTCCCCTATTTGTTATACGCAAGTGCTGCTGTAAATTTGTCCTTACTGGTCGCGGACTCACATAATGTTCATTAGCAACCAGACTGCCACCCTTAGGAAATAACCAACTTTAATCTATTATGAAGCCTGCCTTAATTTTTTCGTATAACCTACATTAACTACAGCACTAACGAAATTTCATCATTAGGTTTTAGAAATCTTTGCTTGATGGGGACATTTAGGTACGATTAACATTTTAAATGTTCTTTTCTTGAAATATTGTCTGACAAACAAAAGTAGACTTCTATGAATTAGTAAGATATATCGAAATGAGATGGTTAATCCAAGCGACTATAAATCCAATGTATAGACATGGATATCTAAAACTCTTAGTAGTGTTCTGCATGATTCTTATTGTCTGATCTTAGATGATAATGACAATTTGACATGCATAAAGATGAAACTCATGCAGTCCAAGTCATCCAATGACGCCTCGCCTCTTTAAGCTAATTGCATGCCTGAGACGAGTATGATGGAATTAGCTCAAGTCTTAAACAACCCAGACAATTCCTGAGCCTTGGGAAACTCAGTATCCACTATTGAGAATTTGTCTCCTCTCCATGTCTGTGTATTGATTCATAGTCGTTTGACTTAAGCCATCTGATTTTGAAAATGATATATTAATGATATCGATTGGAAGATGTCAGGATGTTGCTGCATTTTGATGTTACGTTTGTGCATTTTAAGTCCGGGTACTTCCGGGACGACTAACCAATGATGCTTTCAGTTGGTCTCGAACCTTGAAAGCCATGGCGTTAAAACCATTAAACCAAAAATGGAAAATGATAGTAATGCAATATCAATATGTATAGCAGGTTGATAGAGTTGATTAACCATCAACATCAATGAATCCTGATGGAAAGAGTAAATTTTAACTCAGCTTAGCCACATACACGAAGGGACTGTCAATTACTTTCGAGACGAAACATTTTGATAAATCATAGTTGTGTAAGCAACTTACGACTTTTCAGAATAAGTGTTCTCATTCCAGCCCAAACCGATAAAGATTAAGTCAGCAACCTCAAATGACAGTCCGAAATATTGATTTGCAATATATTTATTATTGATAACATTGCTGATGTTTTGACATAATGGAGATTGCGAAATTCCAATTTTCATTTCAGACACTCAATTGAAAGTTTCAACTGTACCGGCGTCGAAAAATCGTGATCTTAATGATGAAGTCGGCCAACTTGAGAGTAGTAGCCGCTGCGATGAAGTCCACTTTCCAATACGCAATGAAGCAGACACTCATTTTGTTATGATCTTCATTCAGTCACCATCGTAACTCCATCGTCTCGCTACAAACATTGTAATAAACCTTTTGCGTTTCCAGGAATGGTGCGCACAGTGTTGATCGAAGAACTCAGCAGTGAAACAAATGGCAATATGATAATTGTATCATGAACATAATCGTGTTTCTCCCTTCTATTCACAGAATAAATCGTTCATTCAGAGCTGAATGTTTTCATTTTCAAAACAGAATGGAAACAATGAATAGTGATTTCAGATTGTGTTTATATTCATTACTAGACTTAGAGTAAATCGCTTAAGATCTATCAACTTTCATGTCTCAATCTCAGAGGAATTGCAAGAGATGAAACAAATTCTGCGTAGTACATCAGATAACCATTGAAACCCCCCTAACCGGCTATACCTAAAAAAGCAGCGAACGTCAGTACATGAAAATTGTAGGTCAGTAAATAATGATAAGTCCTGTATTTGGCTACAGCTATGAGAACATATTTCACTTGATTGTTCAACAATGCGCTGACAAACAGACACCACTTAATCAGACGAGCATGTGTATCTTGCACGCTCCAACATTAGAGGATTGCGGTAGCTCAGTCGCTTCGAGACATTGTGGTAGACCTCCGGAGCTTACAACTTCAAACGTCTGGTGGTCAACATATTTGACTTGACAATTGGACAATCCGTTGACAAACAGACTCCACTTTCTCAGACGTCGTCAAGCTTTGCCAAATTATACCTGATATCTTTTCTACACGCTCCAACCTTAGAGGTTTACGGTAGATGCGTCGCTTCGAGACACGTTATAGACCTCCGGCGCTTACAACTTCTAAAGTCGGGTGGTCAACATATTTGACTTAACTACTGGACAATCCGTTGACAAAGAGACTCCACTCTCTCAGATGTTGTCAAATTATATCTAATGTCTATTCTGTACGCTCCAACATTAGAGGTTTACGGTAGATCATTCGCTTCGAGACAAGTTGGAGCTTACACCTTCAAAAGTCCGGTGGTCAACATATTTGACTTAACTACTGGACAATCCGTTAACAAACAGACTCCACTCCTTTACGGTAGATGAGTCGCTTCGAGACAAGTTATAGACCTCCGGAGCTTACAACTTCAAAAGTCGGGTGGTCAACATATTTGACTTAACTACTGGACAATCCGTTGACAAACAGACTCCACTCCCTCAGACGTCGTCAAGCTATTTCTAATGTCATTTCTACTCGCTCTAGCATTAGAGAATTACGGTAGCTCAGTCGCTTCGAGACAAGTTGGAGCTTACACATTCAAAAGTCTGGTGGTCAACATATTTGACTTGACAATTGGACAATCCGTTGACAAACAGACTCCACTTTCTCAGACGTCGTCAATCTTTGCCAAATTATACCTGATATCTTTTCTACACGCTCCAACATTAGAGGTTTACGGTAGATGAGACGCTTCGATACAAGTTATAGAACCTCCGGGAGCTGACAACTTCAAAAGTCTGGTGGTCAACATATTTGACTTAACTACTGGACAATCCGTTGACAAACAGACTCCACTCCCTCAGACGTCGTCAATCTATTTCTAATGTCATTTCTACTCGCTCTAGCATTAGAGGTTTACGGTAGCTCAGTCGCTTCGAGACAAGTTGGAGCTTACACTTTCAAAAGTCTAGTGGTCAACATATTTGACTTGACGATTGGACAATCAGTTGACAAACAGACTCCACTCTCTCAGACGTCGTCAAGCTTTGTCAAATTATACCTGATATCTTTTCTACACGCTCCAACATTAGAGGTTTACGGTAGATGAGTCGCTTCGAGACAAGTTATAGACCTCCGGAGCTTACAACTTCAAAAGTCGGGTGGTCAACATATTTGACTTAACTACTGGACAATCCGTTGACAAAGAGACTCCACTCTCTCAGATGTTGTCAATCTATTTCTAATGTCATTTCTACTCGCTCTAGCATTAGAGAATTACGGTAGCTCAGTCGCTTCGAGACAAGTTGGAGCTTACACATTCAAAAGTCTGGTGGTCAACATATTTGACTTGACAATTGGACAATCCGTTGACAAACAGACTCCACTCTCTCAGACGTCGTCAAGCTTTGCCAAATTATACCTGATATCTTTTCTACACGCTCCAACATTAGAGGTTTACGGTAGATGAGTCGCTTCGAGACAAGTTATAGACCTCTCGGAGCTTACAACTTCAAAAGTCGGGTGGTCAACATATTTGACTTCACTACTGGACAATCCGTTGACAAACAGACTCCACTCTCTCAGACGTCGTCAATCTATTTCTATGTCATTTCTTACTCGCTTCTAGCATTAGAGAATTACGGTAGCTCAGTCGCTTCGAGGACAGTTGGAGCTTACACATTCAAAAAAAGTCTGGTGGTCAACATATTTGACTTGACAATTGGACAATCCGTTGACAAACAGACTCCACTAACTCAGACGTCGTCAATCTTTGTCAAATTATTACCTGATATCTTTTCTACACGCTCCAACATTAGAGGTTTACGGTAGATGCGTGCTTCGAGACAAGTTATAGACCTCCGGAGCTTACAACTTCAAAAGTCTGGTGGTCAACATATTTGACTTAACTACTGGACAATCCGTTGACAAACAGACTCCACTCCCTCAGACGTCGTCAATCTATTTCTAATGTCATTTCTACTCGCTCTAGCATTAGAGGTTTACGGTAGCTCAGTCGCTTCGAGACAAGTTGGAGCTTACACCTTCAAAAGTCTAGTGGTCAACATATTTGACTTGACGATTGGACAATCAGTTGACAAACAGACTCCACTCTCTCAGACGTCGTCAAGCTTTGTCAAATTATACCTGATATCTTTTCTACACGCCTTCCAACATTAGAGGTTTACGGTAGATGAGTCGCTTCGAGACAAGTTATAGACCTCCGGAGCTTACAACTTCAAAAGTCGGGTGGTCAACATATTTGACTTAACTACTGGACAATCCGTTGACAAAGAGACTCCACTCTCTCAGATGTTGTCAAATTATACCTGATATCTTTTCTACACGCTCCAACATTAGAGGTTTACGGTAGATGAGTCGCTTCGAGACAAGTTATAGACCTCCGGAGCTAACAACTTCAAAAGTCTGGTGGTCAACATATTTGACTTAACTACTGGACAATCGTTGACAAAACAGACTCCACTCCTCAGACGTCGTCAATCTATTTCTAATGTCATTTCTACTCGCTCTAGCATTAGAGGTTTACGGTAGCTCAGTCGCTTCGAGACAAGTTGGAGCTTACACCTTCAAAAGTCTAGTGGTCAACATATTTGACTTGACGATTGGACAATCAGTTGACAAACAGACTCCACTCTCTCAGACGTCGTCAAGCTTTGTCAAATTATACCTGATATCTTTTCTACACGCTCCAACATTAGAGGTTTACGGTAGATGAGTCGCTTCGAGACAAGTTATAGACCTCCGGAGCTTACAACTTCAAAAGTCGGGTGGTCAACATATTTGACTTAACTACTGGACAATCCGTTGACAAAGAGACTCCACTCTCTCAGATGTTGTCAAATTATGTCTAATGTCTATTCTGCACGCTCCAACATTAGAGAATTACGGTAGATCATTCGCTTCGAGACAAGTTGGAACTTACACCTTCAAAAGTCTGGTGGTCAACATATTTGACTTGACAATTGGACAATCCGTTGACAAACAGACTCCACTCTCTCAGACGTCGTCAAGCTATGTCTTGTCTTTCTTATACGTTTTTAGCCAGGAATGTGGTAGATTATGCACATCGAGACATAGTTATAGACTCCGGAGCTTACAACTATTCTATATTAGGTTCAAGAAACTTGTGAGGCAAGTCTATAACAGTGAATGATGAGTTCATTTGAAAAATAATGCTATAGACTTACTGTTTGGGTGTGTTTCTTAGTTAGAATAGTAATTTGACATTTTTTCTGGATCTAGGGGTTTTCATTCAATGAAAAGTTGTGGAAGTACATTTCAGACCAATGCAATCATTTCCATCAATATAACTACGATAATCAATAGATGGTTCTCTTCGGCTTTAGACTTACGGTCTGAGTGGTTCCGCTATAGACTTGTAGGATATACGATTATGTGTGTACCTGTACATGTACGTTTTTGCTTGAATCTGCTCATATATCACATTGTGGTCACTTGCATGATGCTAAACTTATCTTAAACAGGCTGCACTAGTCATTTCTATGAGCATTAAGTAGCCCACAGTGCCCGAATGCTGTCGAATATTGTTACAGCATGTCTCCGTCACAATGAACAGATTTGAGCGACCTCGTCCTTGGATATACTTTTACATAATACAATCCGTGCATGACCGATGATGTGGGTGACATGAATTGGCGGATATTGATAAAAATAATACATAATTGTCACAATTTCAAACCAGCCTTCCCCAACTCCCAAGAACTCTCACCGATTTTCCAATTCCCCACGTAAATACAGCTAAAGATTTGTCATGCTGTCTGGCCATCCAAAGAAACAATGTGATGGTTGTGCAGTATCGCACAGATCAACAATAGAGAGATTCACTAATGCACAACAGTAGACAAGTCCACGATGATTTGTTATCGGTCTGTCAAAGCGGACGCTATGCCTATGTGACATTCTCTGACGTAAACATCGTCTGATTCTGCAAACAAGCAATCCGAGAATCATAATTGATATGAAAGATACTACCTTCCAATGGGTAGTAGCACAAAGTGATCTTCTGAATGAAGAATTTGCTGAGGAGGTGAATTCATGTACATGCTCAGTATTTGACTTGTCTGTCACAATGTATGCGTATTATCAACCTCCTGGGAAGCATCCTATGCAAATCTCTAATCTGATAACTTGCAATATCAGTGCGGACATTCGTCAAATAATATTGATTGATTCCATAGATAACTTTCATTACTATGGCATTCACTGTAACATGGTGCTTACTATCTATGGTATTATCTACTTTCTCCATCGATTATCAAAATTGTTTGATGTTGTTTGATATCGGCAGATACTGATATATCGCCTACGGCTCGGTTCATATCACGTCATACCTATTGATGCTTGGAAGTATCAGTGCTATCATAGATATAGAACAGTTGATGTCATTTTATCAAAGAAATGAAGGATATCAAACATAGAAGTGGATATTCTAATATATGATTTCTTATGATAATTTCTATGATATCAAATGATACTCACACGCGAGTATACGGGTGCTCACAACATTTATTCATGTTTCCTCAACGATTAGAACATTGACTTGAAATTTGACTAGAGGATTAATGGTATTAACTCAGCAGCTGGTCATACACTAGCTTGTCACGAAAAATGTTATTGTCAGTGCTTGACCAAAACTTGACCCATGACCCACCTGACCCACGGCATATGTGACCCACGACCCACCTGACCCACCGACTTTTCATGAAAACATGACCCACGACCCACCTGACCCACGGCATATGTGACCCATGACCCACCTGACCCACCGACTTCATGAAAACATGACCCACGACCCACCTGACCCACAGAGTACCCTGACCCACCTGACCCACCACATCTTTGACCAACTTGACCCACATGCTGCATGGGTGAATGATGTGAGTGCAATTTCCTTTTATGGTATCATTTTTAGTTTCATTTTCCTTCAAGATTCTAGGTCTATCCAGGTAGAGTACTCGCAGTATCAAAATTTCTGTCAAGATTTGTTATTTAAGTGCATCAGATCACTTGTCACATGATAAATAGACATGTTTGCTCATCAAAATTATCCTATAATCAAAGTTCATGTACCACAAATGCCTAGGGTTCTAAAAAATTTAAACGATTGTGTTTCTTGTTATAATTTTGATTATCCTTTTTAGTGTTACCTATTTAACTCGTAGATAGATGATTAAATAAGTTGAGGGCCCAGCAGACTAGATTTCAAATTTTACATTTCTTAATCAAATGAAGTTAAAAAGTAAGACTGCAGTAGGCCTAAATCCTTTATGCATGCATTTATTATGTAAGATACTCTATGTGTGAAAATTATCCCACAAAAATCGTCAGACTAATATTTTGTTGCTTCTGATGACAATCGATTCAAATTTTATAAACTTCCGCTAAAATTAGATTTGAGTAGAAGGTTGTATATTTGATGTAAGAATGACATTCATTGAAAAGCAAATGGAGCAAGCATGCGTAACGCGTGAGTAGAAAATTGCACAATGACAAGATTATAATTCATTAATTAGCTTACAATGCACATAGATGACAATCACACATTAGATGAACTGATATATTTGAGTGGCGCTACATGTACGAGTACGTTGTAATAACAATCACTAGCGACATCATGGAAATATTCCTATTTGAATTGATACCAAATCAAATATCAAAACGAAGCTTTTTATTGATACGAAGTGTCAAAAAATATCTCCTCACAGAGTTCTGCCGTAAAAAGTCTGTGTGAAAGGGACAAGTCTATATCAATGACCGTCGTGTAAATTATCGTATTTCAGATTACCATGCATCGAATGAGCAATGAGATGCATGGAACATGTATGATGCGAAAGTGGATTGAACGGCTAAATACGTTGGATGTGAAGCATGTATATTATGATAGATATTTTGATCAATTACATATTTCGAAAATATTTAGGATCAGTCTTTACCGGAGATTTACCATTCTAATCTTTACCAGAGGATATTTTCTACGAAAGACCAACAAAATCAAACGAAACAAACAAAACGAAGGTCAGCTGGCATTGCAAGAAAATTTTCAAGATTAATAATTCATCTGAATACCTGACTTCTTCAGTAGCTGTATCTCTGAAATCAAGGTCACACATCATTGGGTATCGTAAGACATAGACAGAGAATCGAGCAGACACAATTGCACTCAGACAACTTCTCTCCACCAACCAACATCTCTCAGTAGACAGCAGCAACTGTTTTCGAGCCTTTAATTTGTGTGAATTCCGCCCCCTTTCGAAACTGTATGAGGCTTGTGAAAGTCAATAGTGTTGCATATTTTGACTGTGTGCATCCATCACCCCTTTCAGTGGCACTGACTCAATCATTTCTCATGAATGATAAGAATACGAATAAATGAAGTTAACAGTATTTGAGATTGTGAAATCTATCATGGGTCAAACTGGTTGGAAGTGGGTCAACGAAGTCTGACCGACAACCCACCTGACCCACCAACTTTTCGGAAAAACATGACCCACGACCCACGTGGCCCACGCGATTTTGTGACCTACCTGACCCACCGGACCCATGACCCACTTCCAACTCTGCCTACATTACTATTAACCGACAGTTTCTAATAACGGAACGTTAGAAAAAAGTGAGCTAACGTCAAATGAGCACACTTGTTTGTTAGAATAATCAATAGGTGTAATGCGATGTATAAAGTCAAACGAGTCTTTAATGGCGCAGTTCGAGACAGCATCACGAATCGGAGAACGAACATTGACTAACAGTTGCGCTAATTTATGAGTAAGCGTCCATGCTTAAGGCGTCATGTCGATCGTTCGATAAGGCAGGTCAGAAAGATGATACCTTGACTGTGCTATTCGAGCGCGTCATCAACAGCTGCTGTGGTGACCAGAATTCTCCCTCAGAGCCGTGATGAGGGGTGGATCCCGGAGCCACATTTTTCTGTCTCACTTTTGTGGTGAGGATA
This sequence comes from Prostheceraeus crozeri, assembly GCA_907163375.1. NCBI lineage: Eukaryota > Metazoa > Platyhelminthes > Polycladida > Euryleptidae > Prostheceraeus > Prostheceraeus crozeri. Next base: position 11,171 of record CAJQUW010016676.1, read on the forward strand.
TATCAAATAAGGTTTTCAATCCCGGGATTATCGCGTTTTTGCAGGATTCAGAATCCTGGGATTAGATAACATCTGTTTTTAGGCAGTTAGGCTGCATGAAGATGGAGTTACAAGGAAGAAGCAATAAAGATAAACGTAATTCATCGCTGCAAATTTTGATATCTTGTTATATTTGAATTTTTTCCTTTTTCGTTATCAAAATTAGACCTAAACTACCAAGAATGCATCAGACACAGTAGTCGTATAATTACATATAAGTGTGCATTACGTATTCATACATTTTTATCATATATAGACCTACCAGAATTAGTTTTGGCGTATTTTTGTGCAGATTGGAAAAATTATCGACTTTCATTGATATCAAACAGTAAAACTATGTTCAGGAAGTCGAGAAAAAGAAAGAGAGAGCGTTACGCATACAAGCGTAGGTGCTAATCAATATCTAATCAATTTTTGAAGCGATTATAATACAATATCGGGCTTTCATCAGACGTCACAAAAATCGCAGGAATTGAAATCACATGCCAGGTTGCGGCAACGTATAATGTGTGTGACAGACTCAAAATATGGCTTGAAGAGTTTGATTAACTGATTTGCTTTATTCAATTCGTTGATTGAGGTTATATTTAGAGCACAAGACTTTGAAGTCGGGAAACTTTGATTTGTCTTCGACTGCTTGCTTGATGTGAAACCTCTATTGATACTAGCAAACAGAACTGTCTCTGTTAATGGAATAAAAGTTTGAGACTTTGTTATGCCTTTCTGTTCAACAAATAAAACGAATAAAACACAGACTTATCAGACGCGCATGTCTTCCAAAAACTACCGCTGACTGTGAAAGCAAGAAAGTTTGACATTTATAAAAGTTTGGATAAAATTCAATATCAATTAATAATAATAATAATAATAATAAAAAAAGTATATATAAAAGTATATAATCAAAGGTTAATTGCGATCAGTCATCGATTAAAAAGATACGAAGAAAGAAATGAACAAGTCCGAATAAACAGGTTATTTCGAGAAAATCCGAAGAAAGTATACTCACAGATAAGAGGCAGAGATAAATCAGATATAAGTGTAATCGAAAATGCGGATGGAATAATGGATTATTGGAAAGACATATGGGAAAATGAAGGACAATACAATACCGAGGCTGAATGGCTAAAATTAATGGAAAGAAAATACGAAAGTCTCGCTTATCAAGATGACGTAGAGATAACAGAGGAAGATACAAAATTCAAACTTGCAAGTATGGGAAATTGGAAAGCAGCAGGCCCTGATAAAATACAAGTGTTCTGGAATAAGAAACTGAATAAGTTACATGAAAGACTTGCCAAGTACTACACTGAGTTCCTGCGGAATCCAAGTATGATTCCAAAATGGATGGTCAATTGTAGAACAGTACTTATAAAGAAAGACGAAGATAAACCTCCAACTCCAGACAATTTCCGGCCAATAACATGTCTCCCAACCCTATGGAAATTGTTCACTGGAGTAATAACAAAAAAGATAAACCAACATGTAAAATCACAGAAGATAATACACAGCGAACAAAAGGGCTGTCGTCCACACTGCAGAGGCACAAAAGAACAACTTGCCATAGACAGAACAATCACCGATGAAAGTAAAAAACGGAAGAAGAACTTGTCAATGGCATGGATCGATTATCGCAAGGCTTTCGATTCCATTCCACATTCATGGATCATGAAATGCCTTAGACAGACATGTACAAAATCAATAAGTCCATACAAAAAGTGATAATAACATCAATGAACATTGGGAGACGAACATTACACATGGTAAGCAAGTTATTGGAACAATAAAGATCAAAAGAGGAATCTTCCAAGGAGACTCACTCTCACCACTGTTGTTCTGCCTTGCAATAAACCCACTGAGTGAGATCTTACATGGAATAGATAAATCGTACGCACTTACAAGAGGAAGAAAAATCAATCATCTGCTATACATGGACGATTTAAAACTATACGGGAAAACCGAAAACGACATCAACTGCCTCATCAACTCGGTTAAGATATACAGCGATGATATTAACATGAAGTTTGGAGTCGAAAAATGTGCGCGACTTATAATCCATCGAGGGAGAGTAATTGAAACAGACGGATTTCAAGCTGAAGAAGCACTAATAAGGGATGTGACCCAAGATGGATATAAATACTTGGGAATTCCTCAGAGAGAAACCATACTTGATGATGCGGCAAAAGCAAGGGCAACAAAAGAATACAAGAGGAGATTAAAGAAACTGCTGAAATCGAAGTTGTACGCCAAGAATATGACTGAGGCTATAAATGCATATGCAGTACCCGTAATCAGCTACACTGGAGGAGTGGTGAAATGGACAGTGCAAGAACTAAGTGAACTCAACCGAAAGACACGTAAGATACTAAACATCTACGGTGCACTACATCCAAGAGCCGATATCGACCGTCTCTACCTACCGCGGGATCGGGGAGGTAGGGGGTTCAAAGATCTGCAGGAAGTCATAGAACAAGAAGACAGAAGCCTAACAGAATATGTACAAAACAGAAACGATGACCCACTGCTGGCAGTGGTTAAATCGGGCAATTTGTACAGGCAGCGACAAGATACCTTAGAAGATTGGAAGATGAAAGTTGTAGAAGATCGATACCATAAATGGAAAGATAAGATAATGCACGGACAATATACAAGACAAATGCTGGAAATAACATCTAGGCAGGCTTGTTACGGTTGGTTGAAATCAGTCAATTTGAAAATTACCACAGAAGCGTTACTAACGGCAGCTCAAGACCAAGCCGTCAATACGAAAGCACATGCAACATACATCCTGAAAACCAGCAATGATGCAAAGTGCAGACTGTGTAAGTCAGCAGATGAGACAGTGTCCCATATACTCACAGGATGCTCAAAACTGGCATCAAAAGAGTACCTCAATCGCCACAATGAAGTTGCCAGAATGATCCATAGAGATATCTGTCTACAGTATGACATCAGTGCATCGACAGAGCCATGGAAACATATGCCGATGCCAGTAGTTGAAACAGACATGGTGAAGATCTTATGGGACTTCGAAATAAGAACCGACAAGAACATTTCAGCAAGGAGGCCCGATATAGTGATAGTGGACAAAGAAGAGAAGATGGGATACATAATCGATATCGCCGTTCCCGAGGATAGAAACATATGCAATAAAGAGCGAGAGCAAATAGCAAAGTACCAAGACCTGAAAATAGAAGTACAGAAGCTGTGGAAGATTAAAGCAAAATTGATACCAGTAGTAGTGGGATCCTTGGGGGCCCATACTGACAACCTAAAGAAGTACCTCAAAGAGATTCCCGGTCGACACCAAGTACCTCAATTACTTAAGGCTGCCCTGCTCGGTAGTGCCTACATCCTTAGACGCACTCTGGATCTCCCTGAGTCCTGGTAGGATTCCGAGGTCCTGAGTTACAACCGACCATTGTGTGGTCGTGATCCAAAAAAAAAAAATAACGTAATAAATACACTGACGTATATTTATTTCAAACCTCAATAATGACAATCGTGAGGAATACAAGTAACACATTTAAATTCATAAAAAGTCAAAAAGTAAGTCATAACAAAAATAAGTCAACATTTCTGGGAAAATAACGTCGTAAAGTGCATCAAAAGTAAAACATACGGAAGATCTGATAGAAAGAAACACTTACATCGAAAAACCGTCATTAAACAATCTGGCCATAGAAATGAAACAAGAATTTTTACGTGCTGCAGTTTTACACAGTGGAATCGCATATTTACCGCTATAAAACAATTTGGATGGCATCAAGTGTGACAATGGATGATTTTGATCTGACGAAATCTTTTGAAAAAGATTAAAGCCTTGTACAGTACGTCGGTACGTCAACGGAACAAAATTCGCACATGAACAATCGGACTCATTACATATGATCTTAAGACAACGATTCTGAACTCGTTCTATCAAATTATCAAGGATATTACCATTGAAAGCAGACTACACCTAATTATTGTCTCATTGGTGAATTTGGAATATATCCTATGGATGCTCAGTTCTCGAAGGCAGCTGCATGTTATTGGATAAAAATCAAAACTCAGTCTACCAAATATATGGGACGAACAGTTAATGGCTGATAAAGGAAAATATTTGAGAATTACAAAAAATCGAGTGGCCCATAACGTCAGAGAGAAATGGATGTCTACAGCAAAAGAGAGTCATTCTGGCCTGAATTATTTAAAATTATGTGGTTTTGAGAATACTATGAAATCATATCTGAATTTGATATTGAATACAATGACATCAATATATTATTAAAATTTCGAACAAGAAAACACAGATTAGATTTCGTAACTGGCAGTTACGGAAACCGATTGCGATATGAAGAGCGTTTATGTGAGCTATGTGATAATTCGAAAGTAGAGATTCTGTATCATTTCATGATAAAATGCTCGCTCACTATATCAAAATTTAAGACAAGAAACAGCGCCTTTGTTATGCAACTGTAATTATGCAACAGAATTCAATAAATTGATGAATATTTTGACTCCAAAACTGGTACAATCCACCACGAGGTTTCTGAAAAAAGCAGACGATTTGCGAACGATGACTAAAGAAATCACTTATCAATAAGTATGAAATCTGGAAATTTATTTTTTGTCAATTCTCCTCTCCTTCCTGTTTTTTCCAGCAGCACCGACTGCACTCTGTTTTCTGCCATCAAGGTATGTTTCTGTGCATATTATGTGAGCCCACATGCTCCTGTTTTCCGATGTTCTTGGATATAAGAATTTTTGACTTTTGACTAATAATCCTAAACAAATTATGTTAGCAATGTTTAAGACTTTTTATTTACGACTTGACACAATGGTGGCCGGTATAATCATCTCATGAAGATCAAGAGCACTGCTAAGAATTCTTAGAGTTATATTTGGAAAGAGTCAGGAGTATTTTTTGTTGTTATTATTATTGCAGATGTGTACAAAATTTTTCGGCTGCTGTCCGGCAATCATCTTCAGACAAAAGAATCTATTGATATTAGTAAAGAGTTTAAATGATTAGATTGAAAATGATATTTAGAATGAGAAGATATATGGTATAATACAATGTAGATATGAACAGGTTGCACTGTGTTACATATCTTTACCAGTAGCAATAAAGGAGAACTGACCTGACATGGAAGATGATGAATGATGAGCCATGTTAGTAGAGTTGGTTAAGGAAAGTACCGTATTTTTGATAAATAGAAGCCCAGGGCTTCTATTTGGCACCTTTTCAATCTCTACCATTTTATCCTTTATGCCGCTTTTAGATTCTGAATAATTAGTACCTCGATGTATATAGAACAAAATACAACTAAAACACGCGCTGCCGTAAATTATAGTATAACACCATATTTAAAATATACTCATTGACAAAATTTTTGAAACATTTACTTCTTTAACTACTTTCATTTTTGACTGGTATATATACATGTATGCATGATACCTTGATAATTTAGTCACAATCTCCACCAAGTCGCTAGCACAGAAAAACAACGCATGTAGCAGATTCAACTTCAATAGCGCGTGTGCCCCCTCTAGCTCCAATACATTCAGTAATCCGAGATGGCATGGATTCACAAAGTTTCTGAATGAAGGATGTTTCAAGGAGAAGCCACTGCTCTGTCAGTCTTTCAGAGAGAATCTTCAGAGACACTGGTGGAAGTGACTAGCGGTCTCTCACTCGCCGCCCAAGCTTGTCCCAGACTTGTTCAATGGGTGACAAGTCAGGTGAGCGTGCAGGCCAGTGAAGGGTTTGAATGTTCAATCTCCTAACAGTGGTAATGACAGCCGAGGAGCGATGTGGTCTTGCGTTGTCGTCTTGGAAGACGAGATCCTCCACCCTGACCATTGGGGCAACAACAGGAAGCACAATTTCATTGAGATACCTCTCTCCAGTCAACGCGTGCCTTTGATGATGACTGCTGTCGTTCGTCCGCCATGCCAAATGCCACCCCACAGCATAACACTTCCACCACCATATCTGTCGTGTTCTTTAATACATCATGGGGCAAAGCGTTCACCTGGAAGACGATGCACTCTGACACGACCGTCATTGAAATCCAGAGTGAATCTCGATTCATCGGTCCACAAGACTTTCTGTCAGTGATGGTCATTCCATGAGCGATGGGCATCACACCAGGCAACTCGTCTTCTGCGGTGCTCAAAACTCAATGGAATTAGGACAGCTGTCCGTCGCGATTGAATTCCAGCTTCTCGCAATCTTCGGTAAGCCGTTCGAACGCTACAGTCTATATTTGAGGCACTCTTCCAGTGTACGACTAGCTTTGGGACTGACACAAATCCATTCCTCTTTGCAGCTAAAACTAGACGTGCGTCTGTCCTTCCTGCAGACTTTCTTGGTCGACCAGATCCCTTCTTCTTTTTAACATCTCCTTCTGCTTTCCATCGACACTACCACCTCCAAACAACGACTCTCGATAGTTGCAGCTCTTCGGCAACACTCGCACAACTTCTACCACAACGAATCATTCCAATAGCCATACCTCTGGTAAACTGATCGTGTGCCATTTTATTTTACAAAAGTTGGATTTCAGTTAACGTTTATGTTCAATTTGTAAAAGCAATTGCGACAGTTGTATCGATATCAAAATTTGAAATTTGACCACCATAGATCTTTCTCCATTCTCTAATGTGTTGAATGGTAATACATAGAAAGCGAGATATTGCATCATACCTGAGAAAAACATGAAACAAACTTCAATTCAAGCCAATGATAGTTTGTTTCATTAATTATGTCAATGAGTATATGAGCAGTCAGTAGCAAGCTTCTGTCTATAATACCGGTAGCCTACTATTCAATTGTGTAGATACGTCTTTAGATCGATATTTCATCACAAAATTAATAACAAAAGTTAATAGCAATGAATGTACAGGGCTAGTTGAGTAGTAGAGAAATGTCTTTACGGCTTCATGTTCTAGTCTGTCAAACTCACGATTCTTTTGTTCGAACGTTAAATTTTCAGCCATTCTATTAATTTAGATTCAATTTCCGCATTGAAATGTTCCACCCCTTGAATGCCTGTGTGATTCTGACTCAAAAGGTAACCAACAAACCCGTGCGCTTGTCTTCATGCCTGCTCGTATATTCTTAGAATCATACTCCTTGAATTCTTGGAATAATGGTGTTCAATCATGGCAACATCAAGCAAATACATGCACGCACACACACGCGTTCGCGCACACTCAGACAACCAAATACTAATAAGACTTATTTTGAGAATACTTGGAGATAAATTCTTGGATTTCCTAAATTATATTATCTTGATCACAATAAATTCTGTTTCCAAATATAAGCCCATGATGGGCCTGTATTTGGGTGGGCTTATATATGAAAAATACGGAAGTTAGGGAAAAAGAAATTCACGATAGCTGTCAAGTTCCGTTGTACTATTGATAGATGGATTCAGCTAGTGAATAAAGAAGGCCTCACGTATTCTCAAATCGTCGTGGGCCAGAAGGTCTTCCGCGATATTTGTACGGTCTACCTGACAACTTCGAATATGTTTAAAAGTAAATTATGTTGGAGTTGAGAGATGCTCACTGTGAGACAGAACAACTTTTTTGTGGACGAAAATTGTCCATCTTCAAATCCGCTTGGAGAAGTTACAATACAGTCCCCTTGATCAATTAAAAGTAACCAGAAAATATTTTATCGAGGGCCTTTTGATGCAGGTCAAATTCAATGTTTTTGAAATTCAAATTTTGAATTCTCTTGAAAAAATGTCTAACTTCAAATCCACTTGAAAAGCGTAGCTGAACGATTCCACAAGCGATTAAGAAATATTGGAATTATTTTATCGACGGCTCTTTGATGCATAGTACAAAGTTTTTAAAAATAACTTCTTTGAATTTCGAATTCACATTTTTTTCAAAATAAATAAATCCTTTCCAAAACCTGCTTCGATAACATTGAGGACCATACAATCGATCACAATATTTTTTATTAGGCTTATTTCACCGCGTACTTTAGATATGAATAAGATCTTTAACAAAGCCAACTTAACATTTGGCAAAATTACTTAATGAAAATTGTAATTCGACGCTATTACTCGGTTGCATTATACGCACGATACAGCAAGACTTTGTTATCAGTGTTGTTAAATTTGTCATTGAATTACGAAACATATGATTTCCAAGCTTGGAATTATCTAACAACATTGCCCTATTCCCTTGTTCCATGTTTTATTCAGTTGAACACCGTTTTACATTGCACATAGAACAAATCAACGCGCTGTAATGTGACATAACATGCCTATTTTCTATCGAAATCAAGAATAGCGCAGCGATGTTTTGACAGCTGCATGTACAAGATGCGATAATGCTATTGTTTAGTTTTAGCCGGCGGACAGCACTGAGAATTGTTCAGCACCGATTAAGAGGCAACATTGAAAATAATGTAATTGATACATGATCTTGTTGGCTTCCTGGCTTGTTGGCTGATAATTAGCAACCATGCACAACACATGCAGACGCATGATGAAGCACGAAAGCTTATCTGTTGCCTAAGGGAAGCAAAAGACCTGCGTTGCATTGGTCCAGACCAATTAAATGTTATTCGAGAACATGTTATTGATGGATACAGTCTGCTTGCGCACATGTAGAATAACCATCTGTGAATATAAGAAGGGGATATTTTCTCGCGAAATGCATTTAGCGGACCATGCCCAAATTCCATCAAAATATCATACTCGGTCAAGCGGCAGTTTCATGGAAACCGACAATTTTTTTCAAGAGAATTCAAAATTTGAATTTCAAAAAAATTGAATTTGACCTGCATCAAAAGGCCCTCGATAAAATATTTTCCGGTTACTTTTAATCGATCAAAGGGACTGTATTGTAACTTCTCCAAGTGGATTTGAAGATGGACAATTTTCGTCCACAAAAAAAGTTGTTCAGACTCACCGTTAAAGCGGACATGAAGTAGTCTTGCAGTACTGCCTATAAAATGTGTCACATTTCTTGCAGCTTACTTTACAAACAACATTTTTCGGTTACACAATTGTTTGTTAATCATTGGACAATTTGTAAGAGAACATGGTTTCATATTAGTTTCATTCTTTTTTAATTGTTGACGAAATGTTTTATTGAATCTAGTTAATCGAACGTTGCGTATGTGTTTTAAAAAAAGAATTTTTTTACTCTTGAAAAAGAATTTTACTCTTGAATCAGTATTGTATGCAATTTCATAGTTTGTGTCGTCTCCTCAAGAAAAGATTAGCTGCAAAAATATGTAGAGTCTATTTGCTAAAAGATATGTACAATCCCGAGCTTTCGCGAGCCGGCTCGCATTGTCAAGGTTTGGAAGGAGTGAGGGCACGTTCAACGTCTGGTTATTTCATGTCTTCGGTTGAGTGCTGGTCTCTGTTCTTCAATATGATTGGCTTCTGACAGTCTCGTCTCTATCGGTGATCTGCAGCTGTCAATAATCTCTAGCTGGAAGTTTGTGATCGCCAGATGTCCATGATGGTATTGTCTTGCGTGCTCTGCCAATGCGCTATCCATGCTGTTATTTGATAGTCTGCGCTTGTGTTCATTATATCGGAAATTGAAAGGTCTTGACGTCTGACCTATGTAGCTGCCATGACACAACTTGCAAGTAAACCGATATACTCATAGAAATAGATTGTTTAACTGAAGTTGACTAGAATGGAAATTGACTCAAGGTCGCGGCACCGCCGGGGGAACTAAGTTGGGGCATGAATGACCAATGAAAAGCTTTCATTTACACATGTGACTGATTCTAACCCAATGATACAGCCGTTGACAAGTGTATCTAAGTGAAAATGCGTGCGATTTATGTGCCACTATTGTGTATTGCATGAAGCTTAACCTCCGTTCCAGAGGTTTTATTGTTGTCGATTTCCATGGATATACTAGATGTTTATCAGAGCAGGCAAAACTACACCCCAAACGATCACAGACTTCGCAATTGTCATGTTTACTCTTTTCCTTGCGACTGAGACATTGTTTCAGACTAGAGGCAGGCTGGCTTCCTAATTTTATCGGCAAATCATAATTCCTGATGATTTTATTGATTCTCAAGAACGATTGAAACGAAGAGGCAGCTATGGAAAGAGTCAAGAAGAGGCTTGATAAAAATGGTTTCCGAAAAGTGAACCTCAACACTAAAAAGGTGAAAAGGCATTCGGAAAGCATTGAAAAAGAGAAGTCTTCTTCTCGATGAAATTTATCAATGACAGCTGCACGAAGAGAATCAATAAAATCATCAAGAATTATCTTTCAGCAAATAGACTGCACATATTTTTATCATCTATTTCTAAAAATGTTCGAAATTGTCAAGTAGAACGTATCAACCTTGCTGTAGTCATTCTGGCCTACGACAACAATAATACCAATTTGAGAATTCGTGAAGCATTCCTTATAGCTGAATCCATCTATCAATAGTACAACTGAACTTTACAGCTGATGTGAATTTCTTTTTCATTAACTACTTCCCTAAACCTACTCTACTAACAGCTCATTATTCACCATCTTTCATGTCAGGTCAATTCTCCTTTTGCTGCTGGTAATGATATGTAACCCAGTACAACCTGTATTATTGTATTATACCCAGTGGCGTCTTCTCCGTACCTGCGAGGCCTTCGGCGCATCCTCAGAAATTATTTACCAACATTTATAAAAATGCAAAGTGTCATCATTCATTTAATTTCGATAGCTTCTCGTGTTAGCTTCCGTCTCAAAATCAGACGCTCAACCTCATTGAACAGTTTTGCAGCACGTGCTTGAATCACAGCTGTTTTCTTCGAACAATTAGACACACAAGCTCGTCGTGTGTTCAGACGGAGGATTGATGTTCAGACAGCGTTTTGTGCGTGTGAGGCAGCAAGCGCACGCGCCCGCGCCAATATTGGCTTTCCCGATAGACATAATGCTTTGCCTTCTCCAATTTTTGCAATGAAATTCTACGTAATTCTTAATCGAGGCGCGGTATCTAAATTTAGTTAGGGAAGCGCAACCCAATTGTTCCTAGCTTCGCTTAATGTGAGAGAAGCCAATACGTCAACATTGGCAGATGGATGACGTTCAGACAAGACTGCGATCAGATGATGAGCGTTCTCCAATGAATGCAGAGTAATGCATCTGACTCGAACACCCAGATTCGGTAGAATTCCATAATTTGTTTTTACGTGATTGATGTGACGCTATGTTTAGTGCTGCAGATGAGATCATAAACACGCCTTTCGTCCCAAGGGAATATACTAAAAAGATGACAATCGTCAAGCAAGGTAGGCCAACACCTGATATAAAATTGAAAGTTCTCACACAGAAAGAAATAAGAAATACACAAGACATTTTAATGCATCAAAATTTTAAACATGTGAGCGGCTGACCGGTCGTCAAAAACGCAAGAAACTGTTCGCCTTGCCTTCCTTTTTTCTCGAGAAAATGTGGTCTGGACAGAGAGGGGATATAGTGATCTCAGCTCCTTGAGTAAGGCGGTTAAGTGACATAAGCAATCACTTCTCATGTGCACATTCACTTGGCCTTAAAAAATGTTCGGGAAGTTGTTATTAAAAATTCAGGCTGTGTGAAAATTAATGTTATAACATAAAAGTGCTTTGTATAGAAATAGTATCCCAATGCCGAGTGAAGGCCTGTGGTCTGGGCGCACGCGACGCCACTGATTATACCATATATCTTCTCATTGTAAACGTCATTTTCAAACTCCCTACTAACATCAATAGATTCTTTTGTGCTTGAAGATGATTGCCGTATAGCAGCTGAAAAATGTTGTACACATTTGCAATAATACTAATAATAACATCGTAAAATACTCCTGACTCTTTCCAACTACAACTCTAAAAATGAGCAGTCAGGGCCTCTTTCAAACAATTAATGAATTGACAAAAATAGAGTGGGCGGTTCGCCAAAACGATATTCATGTATTTAAAGCTCTTCCAAGTTTGCCGTGGAACTCGTCTAAAATGAAACCACAATTGAAGCCGCACTACAAAAGGTAAAATTCTACTCGGAGGGTATCCGCGCAAATTTGAATGAAAATTTCCAGGGCAAAATTCATTTTCCAGGTTTTCCAGGGAAATTTGCCAAAAATCGGGGTTCAAATTGAACGAAAATGTTCAAACTTTCTGCAAGGAAATTTTACTCAAATACACGCGTCAAATTAAAAAGAAAAATTCTGGGAAAAATCTACCCAAAGTTCTGTGCTAAGGAGCTTGCATATCATTAAATTAATAATATTGACGAAAAAAATTGAAAGTTGGCGTTAAATTGGCTGAATTTTTAAGGCGCAGGTGATTCCAAATAATAAATACCAATATATGCATCAGACGGCTACATTATATTTCTAGAAAAAAATGAAAAGTTCGGCAACATAGTTAACCATACCACGCAGTTCGGTCTCATTCATGTTGCATACGTTATGAGAGGAGACTCCAGTCACTGTAATATTCTAAAAACAAAAAAATTGTATGATAATTGTATACATTGTATTTATAATAGTAATATTAACAGTCTTTATTTTTCACCTCGCGTATAATGTAGATATCCTGTCATGTTTATCCTGTCATGAAAAATCATTATTGCACTGGTTGAATTATAGATTTCTATATAGATAGATGCGATTGAATTATATAAAACCCGCTTATTATTTAGCCATAGACTTCTAAATTTCTCTGGACAGATAGGTTAAAATTGGCTTATACATGATCAGGCATGAACTCCTAAATATAGATTACCTTACAAATAGACTGTCAATAAGCATAATCAACATTTTGGAGAACAGGTGCCTGCCAGCACAGCATGTATGTATATTTATGTACATTAGGAGTTAGGACGCATGAACCTACACATGCTTATGAGCTAAACGCATGTGCTACACCTCCGCGTTATTTGCTAATTTTGCAATTTTTCTTCTAACAACTTTCACAGAATTGAGGCATTTGAGATTTCATGAACAAATATCTTGCACATGCTGCTGAAAAATGTCATTGAAATTTCGGAAATCTGATTCATGTACGTGCGAACAGCGACATTTTACGAAATAATCGGAAATGTGATGATATTCATCGATAGTCTGAGCATCGTCCTTTCATTTTTTAAAGAAAGATGCTATTTTCTTAGACAATTATTCAGTTTCAGTTATAACTTGTATGACCAGGAAAAATGGTTTTCTTCGCTGTTCTCACAAATAAAGTTTTTATATGAAAAATAAAAAACTATTCAGTTTGATCTCATACAACACCCTCCAGCAAGGAATGTATAGTTGAAGCACACATGCGTTTGGTGGAAAGGACTTCACATGATAAATTTTGCTCAAAAACTTTGCAGCCTCAGGGATGTCGAACATTGCCAACTCACTATTTGTGACATTACATTCACGACAGTAATCACATTTTTTACATTTCAGGAGTGAAGGGCAGCAAGCACCACTTATATCATCTCGATTATTAGGATTCATATTGAAATCAGTTTTTGTATGCAAACATTCTCCTGTATACACATCATCTTCTGTGGTTGACTGCATGATATTTTATCATCAACACTTCTCAGACTAAATCCGGAAAACTTCAATAAAGTTATTGTTTTCATTTTCTTGTCACTCTCTGTAAGGTGACGCATGGAGATAAAATAATATGCACCAGTCATTTGACGCATCCAGCTAAAACCCTTCTCAATGTGATCTGGCTGTGCTTTTCCGAGCATTGGTCATTGGTCTCAGAAGAGCCTCCATCACAGGTCAGATCGCCTGATAACTGTTCAGACTTCCGTATAGAAGTAGCTGCTCAGGTTGTAAATGCTTATTGTGTCCATCATGATTGTTTTCATGAAATTGAATGCAAAGAAGGATCTCCGTATAGTTCACTTTTCTGTTCCCCCTCATTTCAGGACATTCGTAGTGTGGAAATCGGTGGCTTCTCTTTTCCTCTCGAAACTGACCCTTACATAACAATGGTCAATGCTTCGGTTGGATCTTCCGTCCGTTGAATTCGGCTTCACGGAACTTTATCAGTCTTTCCCAAGTATTACATAATTGAATCCAATTTCGAATTTCTATTACTGGCTCGTCATCCAGAGATTATACAGAAGTCATCAGATTGACAGCTTTGGAAAACTTGTGATAGATGATAGATACATTATATGCTGCTTGGAATGGATTTCTCTCTGTGATAAATACAAATACATATTCGCAGATTTTTCGACAGTCAATGATGCGACGATGCTGAGGGGAAGATTTCAACTTATAATCGCCATTTTTTGTCATTATCGTTTTGAGATGTCACAAACCCAGATGGAATGGTTTCTTTCTAAATTTTAGACAAAATTGTCATAACAAGAAATCTTCCGATTGTGTTTCCATTGCTAGGACATTATACTTGAAAACGTGGCCATACCAGATCGCAGCTTTGTAGTTGTTTGGAGAAGCATCTAGACCGATAAAGGAATTTTGATGGCACTGTACTTTAGATCACGCTGTTTCATTTCTTCAATTTTTCTTCATTGCCTGCCATGATGATCCATGTCCTTCGTGGTAGCATTTGTCAGATTCATGGAATTGAAGGCTACAAAGACGTCACACAAGGTTGGACACGAATGTTTAGTTGAGATATAATATTTTCAACTAAATCGATGCAATCACAAATTCAAATTTCTTTGTTATGCAGGCAGAGGAATGTATTTGTGTTACACCGTCATTCGACTTCAGTTCACAGCCAGCAATGGTATACTGCATTTGCTTGCATTCTGCATTCAAACAAGCTGCAAAATTCGATCTTTGCAACACGAATGTTGGTTGGCCTGAACATGTATCAAGGAGGCCTAGATATCTATAATTATAGATATTTAGACCTCCTTGACATGTATAAACTGATTTCAAATTTTGCTCACCTATCTGTCCAGAGAAATTTAGAAGTGTATGATTTAGCTCATCAAACACCATAGAATTAGATTAGTCATAATGGTCATGATATCGGTGAAAAATAAAATTACCTACACAACTCGTGCATAGATATGTTGACCTCGAAGAAAGCAATAAAGATGGATATTTTGCACTAGTTGCGTTAATAACTAATATTGAATCACAGCATACAGAATCGGTGATCATTACAATACATAGTACAAAGTTTTTTAAAATAATTTCTTTGAATTACGAATTTACATTTTTTTCAAAATAAAGTTGCTCAACGATGACAATAAAGGTGCAAGACACAAAAAGAAGAGAGCATAGGTTACCGCAATCCAACGAGGAAATAAAAAAAGTGAGTGATCCCAACTATGTACAAAAGTTGATGAATGATCTCTTAAAACTGCTAGTTTTGGCAGGTGGTGGAAACAACTTACAAGAACGACGAGTGGTACAATTGCGCGTAGGGCGTATGCGAAACAATTCACGAAGTGGATGACATTGGTTTCAACTATACACTTGAACAGCTTGCGACAGGACTTATCAGCAGCCTGCAAAATGTTGTTATCATTATCAAGATAAATGCCAATTATCTTACAGACTCTTCGCTCTACACGTAAAATGTCATTTTTCAAATACTCTGCAGCATTGCAAAAGCAAGCAAACGACACCATATATCTATATATCTTCTCATTCTAAATATCATTTTCAAACTTTCAATTCTTTTGTCTGAAGATGATTGCCGGACAGCAGTCGAAAAATTTTGTACACATCTGCAATAATAATAATAATAGCATAAAATATTTCTGTCTCTTTCCAACTATAACTCTAAAAATGACCTGCCAGGGCCTTTTTGCATATACTCCAAAGAATATTGTCACTGGCGCTGGTAATTAAATATCATTATTGTCAAAAAAGGTCAAACAGATGATCTTGTTGAGTTTGCATTTTGTAGTCCGGTCCAATTACCAAAATTTCACAATTTTAAATTTTAAAGAATCAGTGATGTGAAAAATATCAGTTTTCTCTCCCGAGTAATTTAATGCCACTAAATAATTACGAATAAAAAATATGTACTCGGGAGAGAAAACTGATATTTTTCACATAATTGATTCATTATGGTCCTCCCGCCTTCAGCCATCTCTTACATTAAATTTTAAATTCTGAATTCAAAACGTCGAAGTCTAAATAGAATCTACAATGGAAGTATTATTTTCTGTTCAAATTGACAACGAGAAAATTTTCTTTTACAAATTCGATTAGTTTCAATATCACATAAGGACACCTGAAAACATTCAAAGCGAAAATAGTGTCAAATTCGACAAATCTGAGGCACATTCAAATTTTTGAAATCTCATTGTGACGAAATTATCGAGCCGATGTTATTCAAAATTGGTGATAAGCTGTGGAATACGCAGAATATAGGCTGTCTAAAATTTGGAGATCGCATCTTCCTTTGCTCAGGAGCTGGATGGAGTTTTCGGCAGGGGATCGCATCTTTGGACATAACTATAAGTACTCAAATATCTTTGCCATCACTTTTCGATGTTTCTTTCACCGTGATAAAAAATCATGTGGGCTCAGCGTATCATTCGTAATTCCAAATTTTCTATCTAGAAGTTCCTGAAGTTGTAACAAAATGTGCAGCAACTTGTAATATGTGATGATTTCAATCTACCACCAGCTATTAAATGATTGAAAAATGGTTCCCGTACTTTTATTCTGATCAAAACGAACATTCACTGACATTCTTCAATACATTCCTTGACAGAATAACACAAATCTATTGCAGCAGTGATAAATCAGCACTGAGGCTCATACTCTCCCTTGAAGCATTGATGTGAGGAATTGCTCTCTATTGCCACTGAACTTAACCCTGGCAAGCAGTGCTCCCACTCACACCCGGCCCGAATTCGGGCCGAAGTATTATTAACTGCAATGTCAAATGTGATATAGTTCCAATAATACTCTAGTATATGGGTGTAACTGGTCCTCCATTCATATTTTATAGGAGACCTATCTAAAGCCCATTTCTAGTAAATCAGAACATCTAAACCAGTATGTAATCTAACTGAAGATTAAAGAAAAACTAAATTATGAAATACAGCATCATATCCCGACTCAAAAGCATCAAAATTGATCAAAGACATACACAGATACCGTGAATTATAAAAACCAGCTGTAATTGTTTTTTCAGCAGGCCTTCATACCCGCATGAGTAGGCCCCTGCCCGTTTTTAGTTGTTTAGAGCATACTTAGTTCAAGATATTCAACTAGACTAGCTGGAGTAAAATGGCTGTCATATTTAGAATAAGAATATTTCGAGGAGAGGTTTTTTCGAAACTTTTTTTGTATTCGGACAAAAGATCGAGATTCCATTCAATTATGTTCTTCGTAGATTCCGTGATCACCAACTAACATTGAATACCAATTTGATGGAAAGAGCAAGTAGGCATCGTGCCAATACAGGGATATCATAGAATTTCAGGTCTGATTGAAATGAAATGAATGGCCTGTGTGAAAATAGAAAGCATGACAATTATGGTACTTCTCTGCAATCGTGGTAGCATAGAAGTCAACTGATAACGTGACCTGTATCATTACCTGATCATGTACTGTATCATTTGTCACACTAAGCAAAAACCAGTGACCAAGTAGGATGCCTTGAATGATGCAGGCCGAGTCATTCTTTTCCGGTCAAATTCGTGTAAGCTTCCTAGAACACAACCCCTTCAGGAAATTTTGAAGTCAAGTCAATATTTAATGAACGGCCCGAATCATTGTTCAATATAGCTCCCAGTAAAGACGGGTATAGAACCGCAACGTCGGGTGATTATAGCAATAGGCCTACTAAAACCTATCAGGATCAGGTACCCCCCTATCAACTCCCTTTTTTATCTCTTAAATAAGTCAGATTGAAGTTTAAATAGAAGTCTAATTTTTTGTGACTTTTAATTTGTATATATGTTGAAGTTTCAGTAAAAATTTAGGCAAAATTGACGAACTGTAAGGTCAACTTTAAAGGTCATTTTTAAAAGTACTTTTTAGAAAGTTGATGGTTTTTATTTAGAGAAGCATTGATTAATGAAATAATGCTTCTGATAATATTTACGTAATTTCTATGCCAAATCGAATCTAGCATTTTAACCATAGAAATGGATCTCCATCTCATGTTTTTGTCTTCCAGATGTCTACGGATAACTATGTAATTTTTCACTACTTCATAGTTTTGACATAGCTATTTAGTCCCTTCCATTCAATATTTCAATACTATTCTGTTGTCAATTGCGATATCAAATGAAGCTGCTTATAAGCGCTGGCGAAAAGTATTATCATAGCTGTCGCCACAAATCAACCATTGATTCCATACTTCCCTTATATACTTACTTTGGTAATAATTATGCATTTGCAATTCAATATTATTAACATACACATTCATCTTATCTCCCAAAATGAGTACATGTAATGTACATGCATGTAATATACATACATAGGTCCACATGTACATGCAGATACTATGCCGAAAATGAGTTGTGTTGATATGTTTGAGCTACACCAAAATAACTACATGTAGGCTTATATTGCACATGCATAATTGTTCCTGCACTGTACATGTACATCTCTAATATTCATGTACATGTGTAACGGGAATGATTAGTCGTGATATTTTTCAGCTACACCAAATATCATGGTGACGAAAAGTAAGTAAGTAAGTAAGTAAGTAAGTAAGTAAGTAAGTAAGTAAGTAAGTAAGTAAGTAAGTAAGTAAAGTGTATATTTCATTTACATTAGAAATCAAGGGTAGTGCACAATCAGAACGGTATGAACATTCTGTATAGTAAAAAATCAGGAAACACATGAGATTCAGCAGCAAATGCAAGCGTTTGTTGAAGAGTGATTAAAATAATCAGTAAATTATAGATACGTCAGATGTATGATAAAGTAAGAAACTGAATGGATACACGCAGCATATCATCTATTCGAAGAATGTGTTATTTGCAAGAATGGTCGCCATTGGAAAGAAGGAGTTTCTTCGACGAGTTGTTAAAGTCTGTGGCTGTATAAAGTTTCTCGACCGAAACGACCTTGGTGGACACATTTGATGTAGCGGATGTTCTGGACAAAGTGAAATATTCTTTAGGAGCCGAATTGTACTTCGTTCACGGCGCATTCTGATGTCAGGAAAATCTTCGCAGTCACAGTTGTCCCCACAGATGAGTCTGTGCGCTCTACGTTGAATTTTGTTTAGGATATTTTCGTTTTGTGCTGATAAGCCTATCATCAATGGAGAGCAGTATTCCATGACTGAGAGAATGAGACCATAATACACACGAATAAGGCAGGGGCGATCAAGAAACTTCTTCAATACCCTGAGAGCATATAATCGTCGAGATGCACAGAGGTTAATATGCTGTATCTGCCTGTTCCATTTCAGGTCCTCCGTGAAATATACCCCAAGTATTTTGATTTCCGAAGCTAAGGACATATCCGGAATGTAAGGAAACGGAAAAGTGAACGGAAGTGTGCCGAAGATGACGACCAGTATTTCTGTACATGTACATGTACCTGCAGAAATACTTTGGTTGTAATGAACAATTCTTGAAGAGTCAAAAAATGTACATAAATTTACAAAAAATGAAATATTTTGAAAATATAATTTTTGGTATGAAGGTCTTTGAATCATGCAAAATAGGCACTACCATTCGAAAGAGGACACTCGAAATGTGTGGTAGTTCTGCTTTCAAAACGTTTTATCCATCGGATCATGGAAAATTTAAGAGTGGACCTCCTTTGCAAATTCTTAATTTTCCGCTCAAATCGACATTAAAACATTGGAAAAGTTGAAGTTTAGTAAAACACATACACATTGTCTTGTAAACGTGGTACTGTACATTGCCTTGCACCGCATTGAAGTGTTCCCTCTCCGATCGGGAGAACATTGTGGTTCAATCATTGCTCGAGTCAAGCCTAAGATAGATATCTCAAATAGGTGCAGTCTGCTTTATTAGGCTACTGGATCCCGGGTTGGAACCGGCCGCCGGTTTTAGTCACGCCGCCCGCCGGTCCGGCTCCGGCCGCAAATTTTGAAAACCGGCCGGCTGGTGCCTTTTCAGGCGTTTTTGTCAACTGCCGACATCACCAACTACATCACTGCGCCGCGTCCTCATGTTGACCAATATCGTAGCAACAAATGTTGGTCGCCTCGGAACTAGAGTTTGTGACCAAGTAAACAAAAAGAAATGGCATCCTCTAAACTTTCCTGAGAGTGAATAATTGCGAGCAGGGTCAATATGACACAAGACAATTAAATCCTTGATGCTATTAAGAAACGTCAAGTCCTGTGATAGCCTAAATTATTATGCTAGTCCTTTATCAAGTCTCACATATCGGAGTTACATTCATCTCATCAAAAATGTCATGCGGTTACTTTGGAACGTACACGTAGTAATACTCATCTACACGCTCAGGATCTTCAATGACCATGAAAGCATCAGAATTTTAAATAGGCCGGCCTCCGACCAGCCAGTTTTAGATACGCCGGACTCCGACCAGCCAGTTTTAGATACGCCGGCCTCGGACCGGCCCCGGCCGGCTTCTCTGAGCGCCGGCCCGCCCCGGCCCCGGCCGCTAAAAACCCGGCCGGTTCCAACCCTGCTGGACACAAAGAAAGAGAGGACAGACTCTTTCATATGGAAGATAGGCGTCAGCCTAAGTACTTCCGAGTATAATCATGGTTTATTTCATTTTTTTCAGTGATCAAAAGCAGTTAGTTACCGACTTCTGTCCAATATATCCATGTTTGATTGTTTCAAAAATCACTCTCAAAATCTGCAGCGGTTGAAAAAGTTGAGGAAACATTTCTCTTTAAACTGTGGTGAATCAGGCATTAGGAAATATCTAAAATCCATTTGGTTGCATGCTCTGAATCGTTATCAGACGATATTGGAAAATCGTGTCTGTTTGCTCAATTTGGAAACATTTTCAAAGAAGGAATAAATTAGATGTGACATGCGGAACAAAACGTCTGGCAAGTAAGTTATGAAATTAGACATGAAGCAGTCATATTGAAGCATCTGTCAGATCTGATAATCAAATTCCCGCTGCTTCTGTCCCATAAAAAAGGGACATTTTGCATTGAAGAAGAGAAAAAGAAAAAGGATTCAGTTTATAGATGTAAGATACATGATAATTGCTGTATATAGATCAAAACAAAACCATCAATTGACAACATGAATCACTACACGGTACTGCTAGGGCACAGTAAAACACTGATTTCATAGCTACCAAACGACAGTGCTTTGGAGCATAGGCGCAATTGGGAGTATAGACTCCGGCATTCGTCTGTTTTAAATGCCAAACTGCATCAAACGAGATGTCATTCCGAATGATGTTTTAACGTGTCCTAGCAATATCTTCATCTCCTGCAGAGCATTCATGAGTCCTCTGAGATTATCTCTTCTGTTTTTCGGGGAGAACGTATTTTCCGACGGAATCATTGGTAAAGTTCGGACAAAAGTGGAAGAAAATTACAACGATTGAAGCTCAAGAACAAAAATGAAATTGAAAACGATACAACAATATATGAATAGGAGTTTCCCTTTCGTTGCTGAAAAGAAAGCAATCTAAATCGCCGTGTCACAGACATCAATAAACTTGTACCTGAGATTGTGCATGATGGTTTTGGTTTAACGTGACTACTGCCCCATACTGCGGGCCTGCGCGGTGCTGACATAGAATTTTCTGGAATGATCTTTTGGCCCGAATGCCCTTCCTGCTGACTTCCAAGGACACTTTCGGGGCTCGATCACTTGACCGAAAGATCGCTAGGGCAAGCACTTAGCCACTGTGACACGGAGTGAGAGATATTTTTACAACCAAAGTAAATGACGAATAAAGACCACATATTGAACACAAATATAGTTGTTAACATTGTGACAAAATTTAATTAACATTTAGTAACCTTTAACATTAAAAGCTACATTGGCAGTTCCATGCGTTATTAAATAATTTGTATTAATGAATATCTCAAACCGCATCCTTCTCCTACAGAAGTCAACATGCACGCCCATCCACAGAGAAAGACGACTTCCCAATAATTATCTCTGCGGTCATTAACAAGCCACGTCTTTTGAATATATTCTTGTTAAGAACAGAATCGCACATGTAATTTACTGGCTTTGAATTCGCAGATAGGTCGCTTGGTCACGTACATAAACGCCTTTGTAATTTGTCATTTCATCTTCTGATTTAATTGTCAATTGTCCTGTTGTCACATTATTCCATTCCATCGCCTGTAAATTTTACTCATTATCATCTTGTCATATAAAAGTTTGCTTTAAAGGAAAGTCTGTTAGCACTTGATGAAAGGAGTAGAAGAGATGTTATCAATTGAAGGTTTTATTCCATTTTGATTTTGACATGGCCACAAACTTCAGAAAAATATATGTTCAGTGATTTTCTCTAGTCAGGCTAACATTTTGTGAACTTGTATTTTTTAAATTTGAATTTTCTCATACAATTGGAAATGGTTCATTTTTTATTCGTTTTTCATATGTTTCATCGCATTATTCCTCGCTGTAAGCATTGCAAAAGCATCATTGTAGGCGACTTGTTTATGACACTAAATAGGTTTTTATAGCACAAAAATATTATAATACATTTTTATTGAAGAGTCGGAGTTGAATACAATTTGGAAAATGCTGTTAATGATGAATAAGTCAGTTTAATAAAAGATTAGCGAGTACAAAGGATAAAATGGCTACACTAAGTTTGATGAATGCATTTCACCATGATGTGCGAAATCAATTATTTCAAATTTCAACATCTATTTTGTGGAAAATAGATTTAGATTCGTATTTTGGTTGCTGAGATGATCAAAATTATTATGACAAAGTCAGAAAAAGAAACCTTTTCTATCGAATAATGGTCACCCACTAATGCAAAAAGGGTTTTAAATAACCTCACTAGCGTTGACGTCATCAGCACCTACCTCTGCAAGCGTGGTCTGTGATTAGCCAAAGTACTCACTGCCTTTGTGAGCTTCCCTTTCGCATCCGCGACCGCGTGTCCCTGGCGCAACAGCGAATACTGGCGAGTCCTCCTGAGATATACCTATGCACGTGGGAGCAGGGCGGGGGTAAGGAGGCGTTCATGACAGGCCCGTAGCCACGGAGGGCCTGGGGGAACCAGGCCTCCCTGTCAATTTTTGTGCCCCCTCTGCTAAAATAGTTGTCTAAAATGCTAAAATAGTTGCTAAAATGCCCCCTCTGCTAAAATAGTTGTCTATATGATCAATATGCAGTCACTGAAACGAATCAATCAAATCGCCGCCAGTCAGAACAAATTGGAGGGGGAATTGATAATATACTTAAATGAATAACCGTAGAATTCTATCGATTTCTTCATTATCCTATACTATAGCAGTGTCAGGATTACTTTGATATCAGGTTTACATGCTTAATTTGCATTTGGAAACAACAATTCAGATGAAACATTTGTATCCTATTATTTCTGTGAAATTGATCATCTTCACCCTCTTCCGACATCTTTCTTCTGTTGAACCCTCTCGATGCAGTACCAATAGAAAAATGATTGGATTTTCTAAATTGATGTTCTCTTTGTGAAGTGATCATGTACTGCAAGATCATATAGTGATTTAATACTCAAACTTATTATCATAGAAAGAGGCTTCATGCAGTCTTAAATCGTCTGATATACATGTAATACATTCAAACAAAATTAGGCTACATCATATTCATAATGCTTTTTCTAATGATTATGCAACTTGTGATTTCATGTATACGCATATTATGCGATAGTTGATCATTGTAAGAAAATGTATAGATCAAAGTAAGTATATAAGGGAAGTATGGAATCAATGGTTGATTTGTGGCGACAGCTATGATATTACTTTTTCGCCAGCGCTTATAAGCAGTTTTATTTGATATCGCGATTGACAACAGAATAGTATTGAAATACTGAATGGAAGGGACTGAATAGCTATGTCAAAACTATGAAGTAGTGAAAAATTACATAGTTATCTGTAGACATCTGGGAGACAAAATCATCAGATGACAATCCATTTCTATGGTTAGAATGTTGGAGTTGATATGGCATAGAAATTAATTGATTATTAAGGTAAGGAAAATAAAACTAAACTCATACTAATAAATTTTATCTTGAGCGCTTTCGATGACTCTAATCATAAGATACGTTATTTATAAGAGGATTCTAAACAATCTTGCACTGAAAGTTATGAACATTCAAATTATATAGCTATGAAAAGCGATTAAGTAAAAACATTATGCATAGGTACATAATAAAATCGAGACATTAGACTATCGGAAATTAACATAGATAAGATGAAAGCAAAAAAGGCTACGACCAAGGCAGGAGCAAGTCACTTACATATTCTTTCATAACACACAGCGAGGGCCTGAACCGCTTCAAGATCACTGAGGCCATTTTGTTGAAGCGGTTCATATTTAAACACTTTGATATAAATATACACATGTACAGGAGTTTACATTATCATGCATTAGAGTCTTTCATTACATAATTAATTAACTTAAATAAAAACAATCACTTAAACTACAAATGCAAGTTATTAATTCAATATTGTAGTCTTCTCGTGGTCGATGATGTTCACATCAACTTTGTCTCTTTTGGGGCCATGCTCCCTGTAGATCAGATCTGGTTGCGGGCCTGATTCATGACATGACCCAGTTCTCTTATACAAATTTTCTGCACTGATTATATCTTACAGATTTCATCTCCTTTGTATGAAATGCAATGATAATTCACTTTCATGATTGGAATCAAAATAGGCTCTCCCTTCTTTTTTTAGACAATTTATTGAAATTAAATTCAAATTATGAGCGCTAAAAACCCAACGTTTCGTCCGCCACGGACTTAATCATGGGCAACAAAGTCCAGCCATTAATTCAATGGGTTTTTTATATATAGCTAGTGATATCTTATACTATATCTATATACTATTTGTCTCCATCTGCCGATTAAATATCATTGCTCTATGTGCTATGTGGTCTACAAAGTCACGTGCCCTGCATGTGACGAGTATTACATAGGTTCCACAAATTGCCCGTTTGCTGACCGTTATTCTGAACATCGTAGAAGCGTTTCAGATGGAGATAATAAGAGTGCCATCTTAGATCATATTCTCCAATTTCATAGCAATTTGACCCTTTGGTTAGAAGATTTTATTATTGAGTTTATTGATCGCTTCAGCGACCCTGTTCTTACCAGGATTGCTGAAGCGAACTATATCAAATCGTATGGTCCGATACTCAATCGGAAGCATGAACTGACGAGCTGTCACTAGCTGTATATAAACCCATTGTATTAATGGCTGGACTTTGTTGACCATGATTAAGTCCGTGGCGGACGAAACGTTGGGTTTTTAACGCTCATATCTTAATTTTAATTTCAATAAATTGTCTAAAAAAAGCAGGGAGAGCCTATTTTGATTCCAATCATGAAAGTGAAAAATCACCTCTTGTATGACGCCGTTAATTATAGCAATGATAATTCCTTTGTTTGGTGAAATCCTCGTTATGGATAATCTGATAGCTGCAGTGGACAATTGTGTTCGGTGCTTGACAACCTGTGTCAACATAGCGAGCATGACTGACCTTTAGTCGCTTTAATTTGTCTGTCTGAATTGTTATGCAATAGTTGTTTTGATAATGATAGCAACCACCTTTGTGAGTTTCAAATGATACCTGTATACTTTCCATGTGGTTATTTTGAAGAGGAAAATGCAGCGAAAGATATCGCAGCAACTCCGAAATCTTAATTAAGGAACATAATTCATCCATGGTTCACATCAAACAAATGCAAGACACAAAACAAATATTTTCTCAATATTTCAGAGTAATTTCTTCGTAATTACAATCCACGTTCATGCGTCTATTGACGTGACTCTTGATTGTGCGAATGAAGTAGAGGTTAGTGCAAAGTTCCCCACAGACTTAGAGTGATTAATCTCCTCACTTTACAAGAGGTTCGATAAACCAGAACTTTTCTCTAGGGCTGCAAGAACTCATTGAGAGAATCTCAATAGACAAGCAAAAGCAGCCTTTTATCGCTTTCACATATCTATGTCAAAAGTCAGAAATGTTTACATCCAAGAACATTGGAAAACAGGAGCATGTACGCTCACATAATATGCACAAAAACATAGATAGATGGCAGAAAACAGCGTGCAGTCTGTGTTGTTGGAAATAACATATTCTGAACAGGAAGGAAAGGAGGATTGGCAAAAATATAGTTCCAGATTTCATACTTATTGATTTGTCATTTCTTTAGGCATTGTTCGCAAGTGATTGCTTTTTTCAGAGACTTGGCGATGGATTTTACCAGTTTTGGAGTCAAAATAATCATCAATTCATTGAATTCTGTAGCATTGTTACAGTTGCATGACAAAGTCGCTGAATTTTATCATGAAATGATACAGAATCTCCACTTTCGAATTATCACATAGCTCACATAAACGCTCTCCATATCGCAATCGATTTCCATAACTGCCAGTTACGAAATCTGATCTGTGATTTTTTGTTCGAAATTTTGATAATATATTGATGTCATTGTATTCAATATCAAAATTCAGATATGATTTCATAGTATTCTCAAAACCACATAATTCTAAATAATTCAGGCCAGAATGACTCTCTTTTGCTGTAGATATCCATTTTTTCTCTAACGTAGTCGGTCACTCGATTTTTTGCAATTCTCAAATATTATCAGCCGTTAACTGTTCATCCCATATATTTGACAAGCTGAGCTTTGTAAGTAACTGCTTTATTCGCCAGCACCATGTATATCTACTATCATGACCATCTGAAGTCATATTGAGATATATTGCATCATATACTTCTTTTATCAAACTTCTTTCATTTCTCGTAATTACTTTTATCCAATAACAGATAGCTGCCTTCGAGAAATGAGCATCAATAGGACATATTCCAAATTCACCAATGAGACAACAGTTGGATGTTTTCTACTTTAAATCAAAATAATATCTAAATGATATTTGATATTTATTTTATAATATATTTTAAATTATAATTATATATTTTATATTTAAGTGGCATAGATCGAATACGTGGTATAATAGCCAACTACATAATATCGCAAAACTACGGCGAGAATGAATTATCTTCTTACTCCTACTTCGATGAGCGTCACATCCAACAGCATATTAATGTATTTCCGGACAATGAAATAATTAGAATTAATCTTGTCAATGTTGCAGGCCAATTGTCTACAATAAAATCGAAAAGCTTTGTTCTATAGCTTGACAAAATATGGGTTGACATGCATGCTGTTCTGAAATGTGTGTCTTTCTCTGACGAGAGAGACGACCAAGTGTTATTTAGTTGATGACAACGGTGAAGCAAATTTACTCGTGCGGAAAGTCATTATGATAAAATCTAATTTGGTCTCATTCGATTCGTGCTCATGCGTCATACCTCTTCCTTGCAGCCCGTTTCACATCGAAACTATTCAGACCATAGAGTAAATATATTAGGTAGAGTGGTAACTCCGCATTTGTTAAATCCCGAATGTGTATACACTTTCGATTTTATTAAATGAACTCGTGGGGGACACAGTCAGAATTGTTTCCAAATGTGAGATATACACATTTATGCAGTTTTGAAGAAATTACAACGGAATTGACTGATCATGATAGCATAAAGCAGAAGGAAATGATATTATTTTACAGATCCTCCGTGTCATGACAGCCTTGGAGAGGTAATGTTTGTAAAATAAGCAACTCGATGACCTGCTATTGCTTTCATGCTCAACCTCAAGAGAATCTTCTTAAGCGTGATCATAAGCAACCTGCCATTGGCATGGCAAAATTACATAATCAAAGACAATGATTTTAATTAACTTTGAAAGATGTAAATGGGTCCACTATTCAGATTCAAGAAATGAAACGTGAATTTAGTGAATCATGAAATCATGCCGGTGAAAATTGAACTGAAAACTTGACATTTCAGCCAAGAAAGCACGAATGATATCGTGACCTTTTTCATGAAGACTTCCATTATAAATGCCGTTCATTAGATTTCCTTGATAATCAGCTTAATTTCCGCTTAGTTAGTATGCTAATTAGCAAGTATTCATTCCTTTTGATATCCAACTTGTTTCGTACTACTTATATAGGAGAGTCATCTCGGTAGTAAGCTTATATAAATTGTCAAATTTTGACTTTTTCAAAAGTGCTCAAATAATTTTTTTGACCACGGGAACGTAATCTCCGTAGAAAACTGAATCTTTTGATATAAAAATTTTCACTGTATACTTTTTTGAGTCGACACTCTACCTATATATCCCTACTCTATGATTCAGACCTTGGCTAGATCATTCCGCATGTCTAGCTTGGTATGTGTTCATTTCCACACTGCTGAGATGACACCTTGCAAGCACTTCTTCACCTTTGCAGCTCAATTTTCACATCTATCCTGAACATTTGTAAAATTTCTGACATTGTGACTATTTTCTTCTTGGGTACTTCATTGTTTGTGCACTTATTAGGATATTGTGCATGCACTTGCTTATTATTTACAGTACATGTCTGAGATACTTTTAATGTCTGATGTAAACAAGAAAACTGACAACTGTTTCTTTTTCAACATTCAAATTACTGAAAGAAGTAGTGAATGAAGTGTGCAGAACGTAATTAGAAACAATAAATATAGATCGAATTCTGTTTTTCACTCAGATGTGAAAAGTATTGTAAAAATTGAATGGCCAAAGTTGGGAAGCTGTACCTGCCATTATTATTACATTCAACAAAAACGTTTGTTTGGCCATTTAATTAAAAAGCAATTGTTGGCAGACTGTTTTCATATTGGAAGTTATATGGTACATACGTGTTGAGAATATAAACAAGTGATGATAAAAATGCTTTCATAAAAGTATTTGCTGGATTTACGTCAGAGCTTCAATCACTTTCAAAGCTTGATATGGTAATGTTATCTGACAGTGAGATGACATGATTCATTACTTCTAGTCAGGTTCAGAATATTCTAGTCAATTTCAAAGCGATGCTTGAGTTTCAGTGGTTTTTATTCTTCTCTTCTTTTATACTGAATTGATGCATTGAGATGAACAATCGTCATTAGAATTGAAATTTTTTGATGATTGCAGCCGCACTACTTAGGCGATATCAGTAGTGCTTAAAGCGTATAATCTTCAATGAATACCACGTTTTTTTAAGTAAAAACGTACGTAAAGAAGTAAAAAATAATGGAATGAATTTTTGCCATTGACAAAGCGGCTGGTACGCGAAACGTCTGGCGCATAACATCTGCCTTTTTATTCAAAACACTCGCATATTGGGGAGAAAGTAACGACAAATTATTGTTTTTCTCAGATAATGGAATGAAGTATAATTTTCTACAATGAGGTATTTCTGAAAATCTGAATAAGGTTTCATAATACACAAATTAGACGCTAGACTCCATTTATCAGCAATTCTATCACCTTACTTAACGCTATCCATACCGGGCTCTGAAGCGCATCCCGGGGGGCCGATTCGGGGCCTAAATACTGCTCCGTTGTACATAAAATTACAGAGTAGAATATTCTACGTGTGATCTTTCTAACGGTGGTATCTGTTTCTTCTAATTCGTCCATCTTGATGCTTTAAATGGCGATTTAAAATTTGAACTTCAAAATTAAGCGGATTTTTTATGTTTTCTTCTCATCGACTGCAAACATAGATTCAGTGCTTTTGGTTCAATGACCTTAGTGACACATACAATTAATGATCAGGAGAATGATGCTATTTGATGCTCTAAACTTGTTTGTCTACACATCATGAATTTAAATTCAAAATTTGAATATGTGATATTGTTTTTTGAAAATGGAAAGTTTTCACTCAAAATTGACTACTTTTATTCATCTGTAGAAACAATTTAAGACGTCTTGCTACCTTCCAATAATGTAATTAAGACTAATAATGACACTGAATAAGCAGAAGTTTTCAAAACAATATGAACGAACACTACTTAGTTGCAACTTTGTTGACTCATTTCTACTGAAAAGCAAATAAGTAGTATTTACATGACATTCAAGTTTGGATGACTTTTATCGATGTCTATATTATCTTGATGGTGCAATTTATGGACACCTAGTTGTGATGTGATGCAAGAAATTGATATTCAGCTTGCTTTGTCAAAACGTAGCACACCAGATGTTTGCAAAATCAGGCAAAATGACTTTCAAAAAATTCACTTTTCAAAACGGGCCATAAATTTAACTTTCCCATGAACCAAATGCAACGATTTTCGGTGAAAAGTTGGAAAATACCCAGAAACTAAAAGTCACAAAAGCCTGGGTCAATCGGTTCAGTTTTAAAAGCTCCACAACAAAAATCCGACAGGGGGGGGGGCCGAATCGCCCCCCCTGTATGGATAGGGTTAATCGACGGCATCTCACCTTCTTATGAAAAGTGATATAGACAGCGAAGAATTTGACAATTTCAACTCATGGTTGTTCAAGTTGATTGTTGAAGTTTCAAATAGTGTATGATTTGCTAATAAACATTCCTATACATGCGAACAGTATTGGCGTTTTACTTCTTCCAGGAAAATGAGGAATTCAAAATTTATGTGATATGCCTACATTTGTGCTATACATATTATGAGAGGAAAATATTTTTCAAATGATGTAGTTTCCTCTGCCATTATGCTTCACAATATTTTCGTGCACTAACTCTCACAGACCTGAGGGGGGTTCAGTGGACCCTTTTTACAAAATCTTAGTTTACCTTCTCAAATCGATGTCAAATCATTAGGAAAGTTAATTTTAAGTAAAACAATCATGTTTGCGTGTATCAAGTCGATATCACTAATACTTTGAGTGTCTATAAATATGCATTTTAAGACCCTCAAAACATCTGTGGAGATCTCAAACTCATCAATCACTGCTGTGAAGACTTTGCTAACAGTCTGTTTTTATTGTTGAACTATGAATATAATAATAACTTTCACTTTGAACATTGATTTATGCTGATTTGTTCATATAGGTCAACCTATCATCTGCGAAAACAAAATATTCACATTTTACGATCTTCTAACACAACGCATATGCACGAGCATGATGGAAACATTGAATAAATGAATTTCACTCTTTATGGACCACCGTGGACATTCACAAAATCATTTTTCATCTGAAAGTAAAAATTTTGTGATGGGAATTTCTACACCCTCTGAAATCTGAGAGGGGTCCAGTGGACCCCTTTGGCCTATCTACCACACTTCTGCTGATTCAATTGAAATGAAACAACACATGTGGATTCACTGTCAAAAATGATGATTTTACATGGGCATGAGCGGTTGATATATCCTCAGAACAAAAAGTAAATAGACAAATATGACTGCGGGGTCTACTAGACCCCCCTCAGGTCTCTGAGGGCTAAAAACACTTCTGCAACTTTAAATACGGAGTTGTGTCGATGTAGAGATATGGACTAGGCCTGCTGATGATTCCTGATATTGGATGTTCCCATTTTTCAACTAAGGATGCGACTCAATATTTAATTATTCCATTTACGTTGTGCATTGAGAGTATTTATCAGTTTTATTGCTAAACACCTTTTTTTCAACAGATTTCTGCCAGATTAAATTTATATTATCTCCGATTCGCTCTATTTCTGCTAAAGACAGACAAGATGAGGCATTTCTAGTTTTGAATTGGCTACTTGAAGCAAAAACAATTTGCCAATAGATTTCATTGCAATCTTTCCTTTCGTTATACGGGCAACAAATTTCCGTTTGTAAGGTTGTATTGGTTTAGGGTTTGTATTAGCTGTTGAATAGAAGCAGCTGACTGTAGTAAATTGCGAGCACAGAATTAGATTGTTGAATCGTATCACTTTGCTAGAAGTGCAAACTGATTCAAAAACAGATGGCACATGCAGAAACTTATTAAGTGGGCAAAAAGAAATTTTTAATACCTTACAGAGATAGGAAAAATAGTCGTGCGTCGCTTGCGGATTGTTCTGAATTCCTTCAAATGCTCCAATCGCCACGATTCCTTCAGATTCGAACAATTCAGATCATTGCGCAAAAGATTTCTCGATGATGTTGGGCAGTCTGATCATTTTAAAAAAAAGTTAGCAGGCACACGAAAAAACGTTCACAAACTTCTCTGTAGAACTTGACATCGACTGTGTCTCTTTGCTGTGTGATCCGGTTGATAACAGTCACTGAAACGTCAGAAAATTTTCCGTTTTTAATGTTGAACTGCTCATTGTTCGATTTCTATGTCATTGTTCGATCATGTCAGCAGATTGTGCCATTTCATTAATGATGCATGTTCCAATGTTTCCTTTCTAGTCAAACCATAGAAATAAACTGTTTATCTGAAGTTCGGTAGAATGGAAATTGGCTCAAGGTCGCGGCACATCCGGGGGAACTAAGTTGGGGCATGAAGAACCAATTAAAAGCTTCGATTTACTCATGTGACTGATTCTAACCCAATGATACAGACGTTGGCAGGTGCATCTAAGTGAAAATGCGTGCGATTTATGTGCCGTTATTGTGCATTGCATGAAACTTAATTTCCATTCTAGAGGTTTTATTGTTGTCAATTTCTATGAGTCAAACAGAAGAATTCTGTGATTGCGAGTATGATAACAGCCGGTGCAGAACTTGCGAAAGTTTATTATTAAGATCGTGAAAGCTGCAACATCAACGGAAGTTTGATGTAGTTGACCAGTTGACGGGAGATCATCTTTCTGAGCAAGTTATACAAATTAATTAAAACTCTCCTTTTCAGTTTAGGCCAATATAATCAAGTAAAAGTTAAACGTATCGAAGACAGGTCTTTGGCGTCCAGCGCCTCTAATGTTCGATGTTTCGATGGCTTCAACGGGAGTTTCGGTGTGCAATTTTACAATTTTTGTGATTCCTCGAGTAAGACCTATGTCTTGGTCTGCTCACGTTTTGACACGCATTATTTAATTTCTAATAATTGTATGAGCTTATGATAATCACGTGACCCTAGATAGAATTCGGAGATAAATGCAGGGTAAGGTTTCAGTTACGCAATGCTTGATTCAATCAAAAACAACGTAATTCGAATGCATGTGGTTTTTGTTATACGTCGTGTAGTATACACGTTGGGATCAGGTGTTTAAATTGCTCATATGCTTACTATAGACTATTTAAATTTCCTTTGAAGCAGATTTTAAAATTTACTCTCAAATGTTTGTAATTTTTATGCGCTATGATCATAGAATTTAAGTTTATCAACAATTTTGATCCATTTTTCATTTTATTTTATATTTTAAGCAAGAATGCTGAATAATTGAGCAATCTATATGAAAAGCACATGCACCTTTCGGGTAACAATGTCATGTCAACTTTCAATAAATACCCACATAAAGTTCAAAACATTTAAACGCGGTCCTAAAACATTTTGAAGAATGACCCTTTGTAAAATTTCAATCTCAAATTGCATCTCAAATTATCCTGGGCATGGCTGCAACTATAAACAGGGAGTGATGTCGATGTTGGGAGAGAATTAGGCCTGCTGATAATTCCTGATATTGGATGAAATAGCAGCCATTCAGGTCTGCTTCCATTTTTCAACTGAGGATGCAATATGATATGTGATCATTCTATTTACATTCTGTGCTGGGTCTCACATATTTTTACCAGCTTCATGCCATTGTACCTGAAGATGATTGTCGGAAAGCAGTCGAAGTATTTTGTACATGGAACAATAATAATACCATCATAAAATAATACTCCTCAACTCTTTCCAACCACCTACACAAGTGAGGCCCACGCATTCTGAAATCCGAATAAAACTTATTTTCTGTCCACCTCCTAAATAATAATAATAATTTTCTTTATTAGTCCACAAGAAAATTATTGAAGTACTACAATTCTGGGACAGTTTGAGATTTGCATTTATTTCAAATTTTAAACATTAAATATCAATTGTACAAGGTGCCCATAACGTTTGTAACTGGTTTTAACCCGCTGTCATTTTGAAACTAAATGTTCAAATTCAAATTTGATCCATCACATATAATGATGAGAACCCTAGGTTTTGCTTGAAGCAATATTCAATGTCAAATATATTTGACTATCTCAGATTATCACGAAAAACATTTTGAAGAACACCTAAAGTTAAAAGTTTCTGCAATTGACAATTATTTTCAAGCACAAACTATGCACCTTTGTGAAGTCATTCGTTGGTGCCAGTTACTTATATATCCAATATATAGAACTGTTGTAGCACTTTCTCATGAAAAAAGTAATGCTCAAAACATTGCCAACGATTAACAATATTTGTTCTAAAAACGGCGAAGTTCAAGAACTGTTTGAAAGTTGAGACATGTGGCTTCAAGAGTGATGTATCCGAAACTTTTTCCTATGAATTGAAGCAGTTGGTTTAGTCGGTGTGGTCTTTCCCAATATACCACTAAACAAATAAAAATATCAGAGGACTAAATGGGAGTTTCTGGCGGTCTGGAGAATCGCCATCCCTTCGAATCCATCTTCCGTGAAGGTTGCTGGTTAGGAATCCTCGAACTTCCGTAACTCAGTGTAGATGAGCACCATCCTGATGGAGCGGCGGAGGCTTGAGAGCTTCCTTCATCTCTTCAGTTCCAGAATGAAAACAAATTCAAACGTGGCTTTGTAGCTATTGACAGTATCACATACATGAAAAAATTAGGATGAATTATCTCATAATAAAGCACTGCTCACCAGTCTGTAATCTGTACCTGGAACACTAGGCCTATACTTCAGCGACACAGTCAAGAACCCTGTTCTTCAAATTACACAGTTGTGCCAGTTGTTCCCCCACAGAGTGGAAGTTTCTTAATCAGACTGTGTAGTTCATAGAAATTGATAACAATAAAACCTCTAGAATGGAAATTAAGCTTCATGCAATACACAATAACGGCACATAAATCGCACGCATTTTCACTTAGCTGCACCTGCCAACGTCTGTATCATTGGGTTAGAATCAGTCACATGAGTAAATCGAAGCCTTTAATTGGTTCTTCATGCCCCAACTTAGTTCCCCCGGATGTGCCGTGACCTTGAGTCAATTTCCATTCTAGTCAACTTCAGATAAACAATCTATTTCTATGGTGTAGCTACAAATCGATCGTCAGAGTGAATAAGTTCATGATAAACATTACACATAGCAATCCGCGCCATTTTCTAATCTTCGTAGGCCTGTAGCTGTTGAGAGAAGAAAATCTCATGCAGCGCAAGTTTTTCTCTATTGCTTTTTAGAGTAGTGTTCCATAGAATCTCAGTCAACGAGGTTGCTTTGCAAACTGATGTTGAGCTATGTATACTCTTGTAAGATTTCGTGAATTTGAATTCTTTTTTATACTCGTGAATTTGATCCTCCTCTACGCTAGGTCTCCCAGAGCAAGGTCAATCCTGGAATGAACACGCTTCTTTGAGCATGGCGTAACTTAATATCATAGATCTATATTTGTATTTGGGAATATTTCTTGCCTCCGCATTTATCAATTTGCGTTCAACCAAAGTATCGGATTTCAGCTTCTCCCCAAGCACCAGGTATTGAAACTTTTCCTGTGATTTGAAAAATCGCACGCGAATAACTTATTTAAAATTTGTCTCAGCTTTTATTCAAATATGCTAATTTTCTGTGCAGAATTTTTACGCAAACAAGTTTTAATAATGCAAAGCTTAAATTTAAAATCTAGGGCATGCTTTATGATAAAAAATAAGCGTGTGCTGTTTACGAGAAATTCATATGATTCGAATTGTGCCATATAAGGTATTCAAATGTAAAATCTGGCCGTCTGTGTTTGAAATGTATTGCGACATCAAGCATTGCGTAAACAAAACTCAAGGGCATCATCACTATGTGTGATGAATCAAATTTGATTTTGAACATTTTGTATCAGCATGAAAGTGAGTTAAAAACAGGTACAAACTTTATGGACACCCTGTATATTGATTTATGATAAAGTAAAAGATAGGTACAAAATAATTATCCTATATGAATTTATACAACAATGCATGTAGATGCGTTTCTGGCAGATTATTTGAAACGTTCAACCTGGAACATTTTCTCACTTGAACATCACAAATTAGATTTCGTAACTGGCAGTTACGGATATCGATTGCGATATGAAGAGCGTTTATGTGAGCTATGTGATAATTCGAAAGTGGAGATTCTGTATCATTTCATGATATAATGCTCACTATATAAAAATTTACGACAAGAAACAGCGCCTTTGTTATGCAACTGTAGCAGTACAACAGAATTCAGTAAACTGATGATTATTTTAACTGGAAAACTGTTAAAATCTATCACGAAGTTTCTGAAAAAATCAATCCACTTGCGAACAATGCCTAAAGAAGTGACTAATCAATAAGTTGAAATCTGGAAATTTATTTTTGTCAATTCTCCTCTCCTTCATATTCAGAATGTGTTATTTCCAACAGTATCGACCTCACGATGTTTTCTGCCATCAAGCTATGTTTTTGTGCATATTATGTGAGCGTACATGCTCCTGTTTTCCAATGTTCTTGGAAATAAACATTTTTGACTTTTGACTTGTATAGTAATCATGAAACGACTATTTCCTTTGTAATTATCTGTCCATATATTTCATAGAATAGAAGCAGTTTGCTGCAGGTCTACATGTATGCGGACGTGGGATGCTGATATTGACTCGAACCAGTGATCACAGACTCGTCAGTTATCTTCTTATCAATACTTACGGATACAATCTGTCCATGATTTTCAAATGACGCATGTAATCATAATGGGTGCTTCAGAATGTTCTTCGCAACGGCTGACGTTTCAGTATATTACAAACATCATTTTGAAACTACAGAAAGATATTTTGGTCAAGTGGATTGACCATCATTGAGCAATTCTTCAATTGTAGCTTTTGTAGATAGCTTGTGTTTCTGTTGTCATCTTGAAATTGTTGTGCTTTGTTAGATACTTCAATGTTTTTCTACGATAACATGAAAATGAGAAATCCTTGACTCGATTGAGCTTTGTTTCGAGCAAACCCATGGTTCATAAAAAGCCGTTTCAATGCTGAATAAAAAAATGTATTGGTTCTTCATTATAACTTTGACTCGTGTACAAGCTGTAGGAAGTAATAAAACCGAATTGCGACGTAATGATCTTATTTAATTTTCATAACAAAAGTTTTTCGGCTCACACGCCCTTACATACACTGGCGTCGGAAAGTTTACGAACGATGAACATTTTCGTTATGTAAAACCATGCAACAAAATGCTATTATATATTCTCAACAAAAACCTTAAAATCGCACATGTTTGATAGCTATCATTTTTACTACAAATATAATTCATGTGAACAAGCATACACAGTCAATATTTTGTCATCCAGCCCTTGTGACGGATGACGGCAGCAAGCCGTTTTGGCATAGAGTCTGATAATATTTTACAATATGATGGCATCAATAGGCACCACATTTCGCGAATGATCTCCTGAAGCTCTGGAAGAGACGATGGCTTTTGCTTTGCGACGTGTCGTTTGAGTATGCACCACAAGTTTTCTATAGGGCTAAGATCTGCACTATTGCTGGGCCAGTGAAGCACTTCAATGTGTTGTTCCTGGAGCCATCGTGACACAATATTTGCCTTATGACATGGGGCTGAGTCATGTAAAAAGTAAGCCGCATTGTGAATGTCCATATGAATCTCAAGTTTTTCTATCAGCAATTCAAGGTATCTTGAAGCGTTCATGGTCGTTTTTGCAGGTAAAAAGTATAGACCTGCAGTTCCTTTTGCCGAAAAACACCCCCACACCATAACTTTTGGTGGGTGTCTAACAGTTGCGGTCGCATAGCGATGGTTGTATCGTTGACCCTTGGGCCGTCTAACATGTCGCTTAGATGTAGCGAACAGTTGGAAGGTTGACTCGTCGGAATAAAGTACATGAGACCCCTGTTCCGGTGCCCATTGACGATACTTTTTGGCAAACGAAAGTCGCTGAGCTCGCAATCTGGGGGTGAGCAGGGGCGTCTGATCCATGAGGCGTGAGAGGTTCCATTGTTTCAGGCGAGTCTTGATTTGAGTTGTGCCAATTGATATACTACACTGTAAACTGTACAATACCAAAGCTACTTACGAAAGCAATGTATAAAACGAGAATAACAAAATGTACGAAAGCGCTATTGTTCGTGCTCATACAGTACGAAAGCGATTGGCTTTCCTATTGGATTGTCGTTATCATCCAATAGGATAGTCAATCGCTTTCGTAGTGCATGAGCACGAACAATAGCGCTTTCGTACATTTTGTTATTCTCGTTTTGTACATCGGTTTCGCAGTCAAAATCAGCAAGTTTTCGTACTCTACAGTGTACAGTGTATAATCTCTTTCCAACCTGCTTCTTATTTCTGCCGATGTTATACGAGTAAAAGGATTCTCGGTCACGATGCGACGGATTAGTCTATCAGATCTTGAATTTGTCTTCCTTGGACGCCCGGAGCGGGGTCGACTCATGAAATCTGGCCGGGTACCCAGACGTTTCAATGTTTCATACGCTGTTGACTTTGATATATTCAGGCGACTTGCGATTTCAGAACATGCGTAACCTTCCTCTAGAAGAACTTTGACCTCAATTCGAGTCTTGGTCGATAATTCGGCTCGTCGACCCATTATAAAAGAAAACACGACCGCAAGATAATTGAAAATAGACACATTCTACAACAACGTGGTGTTGACAGGAAAATAATTCTAGGAATTCCTATCTCAGTAATTCTTGGATATCCACATGAAAGAGATTGGTTATAACCAGGGACCCTATGATTCTGCGAAGCGCAGATAATTTCAGAAAATGCAGAAAACGATGGAAATCGCAGAAAAACGAAGATTTTTTACAATTTGAATAAAAAGTACGTAGACCTCTTTATTAATGCTGTTTTCGATTGAATGATGGCATATATATCAACTACAGATCTTTATCTCCATTATATTATCACGTGCCCATGATCAGCATTTTGGATTTAATTAAATTATCTACACTTACTGCGGATTACGCTTCACTGAAGGCAAGTTTACTATTGCCAGACACCTGCGATGGAAAGTGACCTATCTATGTTCCACATCTAGCTGCTTCGACTTCAATTGCCTGTTAATAGCGCTGATGTTGAGTGATCTTTTAGTAGTTCGTAATGTAGATACATGTAGGAGACAAAATCTTGAAGACGACAACTTAAAAGACATGCTGAAAGTTACCCTCGACTCTCTCTCTGAAAATTTGATCCATGCCTTTTATAAAATTCGTTTGGAATTCCGACTTTTATATGTACGCATACAGTGTAGTACCAGGCATCATAGGACCACGGGCATAGGCTATGTACATACGGAATATTGAACCTATGCGGTTTGTATGATGAGAGGCTTATTATATCGGAACATAATTTTATTCAGAACAAGCTTTTTCAACATGTAGTTACCTAATAATATAATAATGCGAATTATACGAGCCTTACTCGTTGCAATTATAAGGAATACGGCTAAATTATGTACAAAACGCTAGATCGCAGAAAAACGCAGAATTTACGAAAATCGGGCGCAGAAATTCGAAATTTCGAGCGCAGAATCCTAGGTCCCTGGTTATAACAGTCTCAGATAAAACCAATTATACCGCTACATCACAATATTGGAATGGGCGAGAGCAATTAACTAAAGCATATCAGGAGTACTGTAGCTAAATAGTGGTATATCACCATCGTTCGTAAACTTTCCGACGCCAGTGTAGACATCTTTTAAGTTGTAGATTGTCAAAGCAGAGACTGCTGTAATCCATAATCATATAAGTAGACTTTCTAAGGTATTGTTAATTTCTATGGCTATAATGCAATGTCAAAGGCTATGATGATCAAGCCATAGACAAATTCTGCTGTGAAAGTTTTAATATCAGTAACATTGTTTTGATAGCAAACACAATCAGTAGAACATCGGAGATATTGTTAACAAGTCCGTAGCAGTGGGCTGTGATGGTGGTTCTGCCTCATCGAATTCGACTGACAATGCAATTGCTTTCCATTGGTATTATCTGGATATCTGCGATCAGTCCATAGATTTCTAGCTGTCCATACTCTCCCGTAGTTTGATTCCATAGGAATCTGAGTGGCGACATACATTAATAAACATTAGTATGATCATTACATCGCATTCGGTCTTATTAATTCCTACAGCTTATAGACGAGTCAAAGTTATAATGAAGAACCAATACTGGATAAATAATGTCTCGTGGCACAATCTGGCAAATATTGCTTATTATTCAAATGTAAAAATGGCTTTTGTAAATGAAGACAAGGTTGAGGTCCTGTGCCCTATTTCATGACATAATATAGCATTGTGATATTTCTACATTTTTTACTGAACACAATCAATTGACAGACTATTTGGCAGCCAAATCATTGCTTTGACTGATGATGACAACATTTTCCTGCTGAACAGACTATTTCTGTCTGATCTCACGGACTACTTTGTACTGACTGCGCTAACTGAACATTTTGCAACCTATTAGCACTAAATAAACTTTTATAGGATTCAGATGCTCTTCTAGATCATTTTCAATTGTGTCTAATTGCAGTACATAGAATAATAGCATTCTACTTGCAGACGTGGTGTCAAGGCGGTGATAACAGGTCTTGATATTTGACATCTTGATATGATAACTCAATGATTATACCCTGATGGTTTTATAGGGTGTATCTATTTCCCTTAAGTCAATATTATCTGTGCGATTGTGCACCATCATGGTAGCAAAGTTACATTTAAATGAATGTTCAATATTGAGACCAGAATTAGATTGTTTAACTCTTTCAGTTGACTAGAAGTGAGGGCAAATTCATAACAATGGCATATCGTGGAACTTAGTAAGTGGGCAAAAAGGAATTCCTAATAGGGCCTACCTTACAGATATAGGAGAATAGTCGTGCGTCGCTTGCGGATTGCTGCAAATTCCATCAAAGTGCTTCGATTGCCACGATTCCTTCAGATTCGAAGAATTCACATCATTGCGCACAAGTTTTCTCCATAATGTTGGTCCTTCCGATCATTATTAGAGAAGATAGCAGGCGCTCGAAAATTAGGTCACTTGATGATTTCACCATCCTCTTCTCAGTATTCCTCACTGAATCTAAACTAGTCAGTGATGTGTGACCGAAATGATACTATAACACGCAGTTCGCACTCACTGGCTAATATCTAATGGCCGGCTGACATCTCATTGCTTGAGAGAGTGCGCACCATTTCCGTTATTATGCGACACATGTGGAGAATAAAGAATAACAGAATAAATTATATATATATATATATATATATCTCCGAATGAAAATCAAAAGTAACACATCTTAAGGAAGTCAGGAGTGACACATGTAAAATTAGTGAAGGTATCCATAACCAAAATTGACACAGTCACAAAGCAGTTCGGCCGGAAGGGACTGTCGGTCTTCCATTTCTTGGGTGAGGGACGACTGAGTATAATGGATGACTTGTCAATTGGCACTCATCGAAGAAGGACTTCAAATTTCATAGACGTCTTTGAAGGAAATTTGTAGCATTATTGTTGAATTGACAGCATGATGTACAAATGATCTTCCTCGAATGTCTAAAAAGTCATTCGATTATGTGAGCAGTCTCCACCACAGAATTAAATATTTTGTTTATCTGCTTCGGTTTGCTAGAAGTGTGATTAATACGAAATTGACGGCACATCGAGGAACCTATTAAGTGGGCAAAAAGGAATTCCTAATACTTTACAGAGATAGGAAAAAAGTTGTGCGTCGCTTGCGGATTAATGTCAGTTCCAGCAAAGTGCTTCGATTGGCACAATTCCTTCAGATTCGAAGAATTCAGATCATTGCGCACAATTTTTCTCATTAATGTTGGCCCTTCCGATCATTATTAAAGAAAGTAGCAGGCGTACGAAAAGTCAAAGTCAAAGTCAAAGCATCTTTATTGGTTCACAATGAGGACAATTCGGTGAACTCGTGACAATATGGTACATGAAAATAAAGAAAATAATTAGATAAAAGGTGAACATGTAGCTACAGAGGACGTGCAAATTTTATAAAAGAGTTGCTAAAACGACTAGTGCGTGCAAAATGAGGCTGTAAAAACTAAAACAATTACGAGACTTACTGCATCTATCTGAAAATATCACACGTAAAGGGTGCTGCCGATTTCTTTCGATATTAGCAAAAAGACGCCTACAGATAACATCAGCAGCCTTAAAAATGTCAGACTTCGGGGTGACACCAGTGAGACGCAAAATGCGCTTCTCAATGCGCAAAAGCTTGTTGTTTAGATACAGTGGAGCATTGCAAAAAACTGGATAATTGTACAATAAAATCGAGCGAATATAAAAAATATAGGCTTGCCACAAGAGCTCGCTTGGGCAACCAGACCTGACTAAATTGTACATCAGGTACATGCGTCTTGACGCCCTTCTGACAATATAGTCAAAATGTCCATTCCATTTCAAGTTGGATGCAAACTTAGCGCCCAAAATCATGACATCTTCAACAGATTTTAAAAAACCATCAGCATGCTGTACATTTGATAAAGACAAGGTAGACTTCGTAATAATGTTCATGACACAAGACTTTGTTTCATTGATCGGGAGCCTGTGTGCGTTGGACCAAGCCATAACATTGTCCCACTCATCCTGTAGTCTGTCGTCCGATGGAAGACGAACAAAGTGCAAAAATGTCACATCGTCAGCATATTTAACACAAATTGAGTTTTCACAGAGGCAAGAGAGACTATCAATGACCATACAAAAGAGGGCGGACCCCAGGACACTCCCCTGAGGCACACCACTACGTTGAAAATTAGTTCACTTGATGATTTCACATCCTCTCCTCGGCATTGCTTACTGCATAGTGCATACATTGAATCGAAGCCACACATCGATGTGTGTTTTGGTGTGTGCGAAGTGATATCACAACACGCACGCATCTCTCACTGGCTCTGGTGTCATTTGCTGACAGCTTATTGTTTGCCATTTCCAATAGCAAGCGATACACCAATTATCTATTCGAGAAGGAGCAAGTTGTCTAATTCTGTGATGTGCCATTTCGATATTAAGGTTAGATGCAATCCTTCCTTTCTAGGAAACCGAAGCGCGCGCAGATGAATCTAATTCTGTGGTTTCCGCATTTAGAATGCCACGTAAACAAGAATAGTACATAACGCTACAAGCCACAGTTCATCATGGCTCAGTAAACCTCAAAGTATTTTTGTCATGTACAAACGCCTTGAACATATTTTGAACACATTACGAAAGTGAATACTCCCACTCAACATCAACTGTCACACTATGTAACACCCAAACTCTTAGTATCTGTTACCATTTGGAAAGAAAATGAGGAATGCACGTTGAAACACTTCTTTCTGTATCAAGCCGACAACAACTCATGTAGCACCTTCGCAAAAGCGGTGAGTGTGTAAAATTCATCTGGTTTGGAGAAAAATTGCAACACTTTCTTTATCGTTCACTGCAGAATTCATTTCACGAAGTTCATGATCACAACTGTGTCTGAAATTTACTTTTGAATCTTCTATTCGAACAAGAATGCAGAGAACCAATCATTGATGGCAGAGTTCAAGTAAACGTCTCAGTGCTGTTTGTGCCATCCTTCTACTACAGACTTATCCTAGACTCAAAGTGACCAAGTCCGAATTTGGTGACATCGGAAGAATTGGAATATCTGTGGGGGAGAATAGAAGTACCCCTCTTTGTTTAATGACCGTTGGAAATTACTCTTAAGTCTGCGCCGAAGGTCAGGCAGACACAGAGAACATTCATGCTTTTTGCCTATTATACATAAGTTTACTTCAACGTTACAAAAGTCTTGTTAAATAAACATAAATTGGAGTGAGGACACAATACAAAGATCAATGGCATGTCTGTCTGCATATAAGGAAAGTGAAGATGATGGCAAGCAAATATAGCATGCTTATTTCAATTAATCGACTAGATGCCAACATACATGTATCTACACTGTTATGGTGAATTTTCCTAATCGCATCGCATACGTATTAGTAGGCCTAAGCTTATATAAATTTGCACAGAACCAAAAAAAGGCCAATTTGTTCCGATCAGTGAAACGCATTCGCAACGAGTCCATCATTACTACCTTCTCATCTGCGTAACGTGCTTGGTATGTTATTAAGGCTACAGTAGTATAAGTGACAATATTATTCCGTGTAGAAGATTTGTCCATAGACATATGCTGGCAGTAGCAAAACCTGAATACGTTTGATTGGATTTCTTGTTGGTCTATCTTGATTGATAACCTTGAAAGGTTAAATACCCTCGCCCAGCATGCAGGGACTTGCTATTGGTATGTGATTGTGGCATTCCAGCATTCGGTCTCCCGTGTCTGGAGGTTGCTGTCTGATCGGCCCGAAAATCTCGGCAGGTTGTCGGCCGCCGGATCGGAACGGCCCGAAAATCTCGGCAGGTAGTCGGCCGGCGGATCGGAACGGCCCGAGAATCTCGGCAGGTTGTCGGCCGTCGAATCGGAACGGCCCGAAAATCTCGGCAGGTAGTCGGCCGCCGGATCGGAACGGCCCGAAAATCTCGGCAGGTTGTCGGCCGCCGAATCGGAACGGCCCGAAAATCTCGGCAGGTAGTCGGCCGGCGGATCGGAACGGCCCGAGAATCTCGGCAGGTAGTCGGCCGCCGGATCGGAACGGCCCGAAAATCTCGGCAGGTAGTCGGCCGGCGGATCGGAACGGCCCGAAAATCTCGGCAGGTTGTCGGCCGCCGAATCGGAACGGCCCGAAAATCTCGGCAGGTAGTCGGCCGGCGGATCGGA
Source organism: Prostheceraeus crozeri (assembly GCA_907163375.1). NCBI lineage: Eukaryota > Metazoa > Platyhelminthes > Polycladida > Euryleptidae > Prostheceraeus > Prostheceraeus crozeri. The sequence continues at coordinate 55,976 of CAJQUW010016676.1, forward strand.
ACGGCCCGAGAATCTCGGCAGGTAGTCGGCCGCCGGATCGGAACGGCCCGAAAATCTCGGCAGGTAGTCGGCCGGCGGATCGGAACGGCCCGAGAATCTCGGCAGGTAGTCGGCCGCCGGATCGGAACGGCCCGAGAATCTCGGCAGGTTGTCGGCCGGCGGATCAGACCGCTGGTTTCTATCTCTGTTGCAACATAGGGCCTACAGAACAATAGATGATATCAACTATTGTTGTACCGGTAGTCATATATCAGCCTATATACATGCATATCAACAAAAGCTCGGTCGGTCCAGTGCCTGTCTTGAAAATTCCGCACCGGTTACACTTTAATTAAGATCTAAAGCTCCGAATAGAACTGTCATTTGAAAACAAAATCTATCATTCAATTTATATATTCGAAAGGAAAATTTTACATAAGTTGTCAAATGCATTAAATATCCTTCAAACAACGTTACGAAAAACTAATGATATACTGGAATTTTACAAGACCAACAAATAAACGTTCCTATCACTTAAATACCAACAAAATTATTTGAAAATAAAAAAAGGAAAGAATACTGTAGTTATTTCACTTTTTCTTGAACCAGTATGGGGAATAGACTGATTGAGTATAACTGTCACAGCACGATAGTCCATATTGACAACAATAAAACATTCGTGTTGCCTTCAAATTGCTTCTTTTACTCATCCAATTAAAATCCGTCAAATCAACATCCTGACTTCTTTTCTGAAGCCCTCGTTTAGCATACGATAGAATTCCTGATCGCCAACAGCATCCACGATAGCCAGTAGCCCGACAACATTCCGACATGTAAACTCCAATTGATGAGGACCTTTTCTTAACAATGCCCATATCCCCAAACCTGCCGTAGCCGTATGAATTCTCTTCATAGCATGCGTTGCAACAAGAACGGTCACCTGTCACGTCGCAACATCTGCATGCAAAGCGTTCATATAGACCTCGTTTGCCTCTTGCTAGAAAGCGAGGCGTATCATCACTTCGATACAATGATATTTGCGGCACTGGTTGGAGGGCATATGAGTTTCTGCTGAGCAGAGTTTCTAAGCTTGTGGGCTCTTCAGCATATCCACAGTAGGCGGCACAATCGGCGTTGATGAGTGAGTAACCATTGATGCAATTACAAACACCTTGAAGAGCAGGAACGAGTGTAAATGGGCATATGAGCAGAATGCCGACGAGACATTGAGATACGAGGAGACTGGTCCCTGAAAATAGAATAGAAATTCTCTTGATTTTCTGGAATTCTTCAACAGATTACGCCTAAGTAGCGAAAGCGCAACATCTCTAAAATAAAGAGGATGACAAAATTTAATATCATTGTTACTGAGTATTTCAGCTGTCATTTTTCTATGAACGTCGTTCATATATCTCCAAATCCAAATTAGACGGCCGCCATTGCCATGATTAAGGCCGTCAAAATTGCTATGTAATACCATTGAGGTATTACATAGCACCATCTACCTTCGCATTCCCAGTGAAATGGCAATGAGATGATTCCTATGGTTCACAATTTGAATTCGTAGATATCTCAAGCTTGACATACTTCAATGTTCTGAGCTGCATGGGTTATGTAGGAAATTATCACAGATTTGAGTCTTTTGCAGATCAAAATCTTGGATTTTTGATGCAATAGATTTTTAGTTCAGTAACAATGTAGAGATGTTGGACGATAAATGAGTCCATTGCTGGATGAATTTAGACTCCAACATAGCATTGTTATCGATATTTCTATGTTCAGAATAATCAAGATGAAAGTATCCAGACAATGGAATTCAAATCCAGTATCTATGTTATTGAGATAAGCACAGAAATAAGAAGTAATCATTTATCAACATTAACGATATCTGGCAATACGATGGACGTCGACTGGGATAACATGCCTATAATTGATTTCAGTCTATTTCCCAATAGCATGATTACAAATCTAGAATTGAATGTAATAAAGGAAATATTGAACGAACCAGTAGAAAGAAATGAGCAACAGTGTCAAATTCCAGAGGATGCGATCGCGGAAATGGATGCGTTAGAAATCAGAATGAAATCTGCATCATCATCGAAGCAAGAGAGAGAACATTCCCAAAGATTTATGGACTTTTTAATAGAAAAACAGATCGAAGTTGATTTAAAGACCATTTCTGAATGGCCTGTTGAGATGGTTTTATAAAGAGCTAAAGACTAAAAAGAACGAATATTATCAAAGACTATGGATTATGTAAAGACTGAAAACTCGACTGAAAATTGGAAACATTTGATATCTATGATGAGGACTAATCAACATAGATATTTCCCTATCTTACAATGTTTAACAATTGTCCGATATCTTCGTTGAGGAGTGAAGTGTTGTTTCCACTTCTTATACATTGAGAGATAGGATAGTTTCCGGTCTTTATATAATCCATAGTCTTTGAATATTATAGTCCACAAAGTTTACGATGTATACGAGCTGGCATTCATCGTTACCTCACTATAGCACTGAATCGAAATGTCAACATAATAAGCGGAGAAGAGTTCAGTCAGGCAAATCAAATGCTAACAACGATGTCAGCCTTATGGTTATCAAATGGAGGAAGACCAACTGAATATGTTTCAATTGAAGAGAATGATTTAACAAAAATTAACAAGTCATTTACACGAAAAACAGCCGATTCCCTTCAAAAAGAAGTCTTTTCTATTCTCTATTTCCTTGGTGCAAGAGGAAGAGAAGAATTTAGGCGACTTCGCCGAAGTGATGTTTCTATTTGTACCGATTCTGAAGGACAAAAATTTGTCGAAGTATCATCAAAAGACAGCGACAACATAAGGAAAAACACAAGACCCAGTTTGAAATTGAAAGAATATTCATCCAAACGAATTGGCAGAGTATATGATACTCGAGCTATCGAAGCCATTGAAATTTACTTGAAGCTGCTGAGCCAAGGAACTCCAAATTCAGACAATCTTTTCCCCCGACCATTGAGCAACAAAAATAACAAACTGATTTTCAGCCGAAGCCAAGTTCGAGAGGAACATTGGCTGGGCGATTTTATGAAAACTTTATCAAAGAGATTGGAATTGTCAAAAATGTACACCAACCATTGTATAAGATGCACGACCATTACCAAAGGAAAAGAAAAGGGTCTCACAAATCAGGAAATAGCGTTGCTAACTGGACATAAGGATGCCAACTGGACAAGTATCGATGGATATGACCTGCCGTCAGACAGCCGCAAGCGCCGCATAGCAAGTGTTTTGTCAAATAATGAACCAAATAACCAGAAAAAGCATGAACATGAACCCGAAGAAACAATTACGAGAACAGTAAACACGGAGCAAATAAACCAGATGATGAACATGGTGGCGCAATCCACAGGAAATACGATCCAAATATTCAATAACTGTACAGTGAATTTTTGATTTTAATATTGTCTGGACACTTTTCATTGCCTGGACACTTTTTCTCATTGTTTGGATACTTTATGAGTTATATTAAATGCATTTTCAAATATCATTGAACCTTTTACATAGATCACAACAGGGAAATGACGATAACAATGTATATATTACCATTCAAGTGATCAGTCTAAATCAAAATGTTACTTACTTTGGTCTAAATCGCCTGGCGCTAAGCTGTCATTTGAAAGGTAATATATCTTCATTGTTAAGCTTAATTGGAACGAGAAGAAACCAAGTGATGATTTTCAACTGTTTTGAACAAAACTACATGTGCAGTGTTAAATGGGTTGTTCAAGTTTGAAAGAAGATCTGGATCGATGCTAATGCGAGTTTTGGAATATTGATATCTGATTCATTACTTTCTATGCATTTTTTTAATCAGACACGACGTTTATGAGGAACAAAGAGTGCATTTTAAGACTCGTTGCATCCGCCGGTGATTTAGTTAAAATATGAGAATTCTTTTCAAATGTCAAACACTTCATTATCGTAGGATAAAAGCTCGCGTTTCAAATCTCAGACTGCTCATCAAAAGTTGAAATTCTCCATTAAGTAGGTTGCTAAAACATGTAGAATGGAATTTAGAGCCTTTAAGTTGTGTCAAATATCTCGGTATGAAGTTGAGAAGACAAATTTTACGAAACTTTTGCTTTTCATTTCAATCCTGCAATCAAAACTGGATTGACTTTAAGATGAACTTTGAATGGAATTATAAAAAGAACGTTTGAAGTTGCTGTTGTAAAATGATTTTCATAATAGAATAAGTGATTTTTGCTGTGAATGTCTTTGGCGTGTATTTTATTTTAAGTCGTCTAATATATCATCTTTCATACCGTATTTGTATTCCGACATGCTTGACAAAGTTCTCAGCGCGCGGTCTCCACTTTCTTCGATCTTGTGCCTCTCTTCTCCAGGCTGGATGGTTGAAGAAGCTGTCGATTTCATCTCTCCACCTGGTCACCGGCCGTCCTCTGCCTCTTTCCATGTGGTGTCCAGTCCGTCTGCTGTTCTGTTGTCTGTCATCCTCTCAACATGGTCAGCCTAGTTTCACTTCATGCATTTTGTTGTTTCTAGCACGTCCCTCACCTTGGTCTTGTTTCTTGTTACCTCGTTTCTCATTCTGTCTCTTAGGGCGTGCGCGCACTAGATGGCCAGGTCGCGACGACCAAGTCGTGGTGGCCAACAGGAATCTTTGTTGCGGTGATGGGAAGTCGTCTACTTGCACGCGCACTTGGTCATGACGGCCATCATGATTTCCAGAACGCACAGGCGACCAAGATATCGCGGCGACTAGCAAATCTATGACATAGCGAGCACTTGGCGACCCTTCCGCGACAAATAGAAAATAAACTGCTGCAACCTCTTCCTCATTCATTTTTTCCTCGACAAGTGGCGTCGATTGGTCGCTGTCACAGCTGCTTTCATGGTCGTACATTTTTTTGGCCGCAGCGGTCATGGTCGGCGCGACCTGGCGTCTTAGTGCGCGCACGCCCTTTAGCTGATGTTGAGCATGCTTCTTTCCATTTTCCTTTGAGACACTCGAAATTTAGCTTCCTGGGTTGTTGTATGCACCATGTCTCAGCTCCACATGTGATGGCTGGTAGCACACACGTGTCAAAAGTCTTCTGTCTAAATATTGCCACATTACTCTAAAAAATGGTTTTATGCTGAGCAAAGGCTACTCATCCTGTATTTATTCATCTCTGCACTTCCTTTCCTGAGGAATTTCTTTCTCGTCAAGTAAATACGTGTTTATTTATTAATCAAAATTGGTGGATAACTCTGCAGGACGTTTTGATATGTGAAATAGACATTTCTAACAACACAATAGCATCGAATCAAGCAGTAGTGAAACCATGCAAGCGATATCACCCGGAAAAAGTCAAGAAAGTCTACAGAACTCGATAGATTCGGAAAGTTCTCAGATAACAGTTTGAAGTGGCCTTGGTGTAGTGGCCTGCATTCGGAGACTTTTTCAGCTGACTTTATTTTTGTGATTATCAAGGTATGACCGCATCAATAATGGAGTGGAGTGATGAGACAGAATTAGATTCATCTGCGTGCGCTTCGGTTTCCTAGAAAGGAAGAACTATATGCAACCTTAATATTGAAATGGCACATCACAGAATTAGCTCCTTCTCGAATGGATAATTCGTGTATCGCTTGCTATTGGAAATGTCAAACAATAAGCTGTCAGCAGAGGATACCAGAGCCAGTGAGAGATGCGTGCGTACTGTGATATCACTTCGCACACACCAAAACACACATCGATGCGTGGCTTCGATTCAATGTATGCACTATACAGTGAGCAATGCCGAGGAGAGGATGTGAAATCATCAAGTGAACTAATTTTCGTACGCCTGCTACTTTCTTTAATGATGATCGGAAGGACCAACATTATGGAGAAAACTTGTTCGCAATGATGTGAATTCTTTGAATCTGAAGGAATTTTGGCAATCGAAGCACTTTGCTGGAACTCACATTAATCCGCAAGCGACGCACGACTTTTTTTCCTATCTCTGTAAGGTATAAGGAATTCCTTCTTGCCCACTTAATAGGTTCCTCGATGTGCCGTCGATTTCGTATTAATCACACTTCTAGCAAACCGAAGCAGATCAACAAAATATTTAATTCTGTGGATGAGACGACTGCTGATAATAATCTCCCTGGAGAACATCGGCATTAAATTCTTTCATATCAAGTGTACTATTAAAGACGGTCAGCACCTGAAGCTTTCATTACCCTCTTCAATTACAATTTATCACTTAATTGAGCGCTTCAGTGGTGATTCGGTTTCGAAATACGATGAGTCTGCATTCTTTCCTATTCAGGGTGAAAGTAAGACAAGGCAGGCGAAGACCCTGAGCTGACACTGAAACCTACTCGTGCAGCAGGTGTATCGCATTGCAATGTATTTCAATATCAAAAGTATCAAATTGCAGCGCATATCAATGTGCTGGATGAATATTTTTTGACATTGAAGATCTGAATAACGTCTACGGAAGCCTTTACAAGAGAACATAGAGGAAGATAAACAATTAGATGTCTTCTCGTTGAAAAAATATAACACTTCTCTTCATACATTTCATACTTTTCAGGAGAAGCAAAACACTGTCTGTAGATTGCAATTCTTATTGAAAATGGAAACCATCTGAGCATCCTTCAACTATCGATAAGACCAAATACAATTTGAATCCAAGAAGGGACTGCAATTGAGTGTAATCCACATCATGAATGCTAACATTCCAGGGTCAAACTTTCAAGTGACGATTAAGATTCATGTAGTCGCTGAAATTTTGACACAGGTACCGGATAAGCATTAATACAACTCTTATTGAAAATGCTAAAGATGAGAGAATAGTAGGCATCACAGCTGTGCCTAAAATGCACATGTGCGATATTGTCGCGATAACTGCGCTATATTTACTAATGAAACTTCTATAATTTTTCTATATAAGCTACGTGTCTACTAGGCCGCCTCAATCTTCAGGTTGCCACTGACATCAGCGCAACCAATCAAGTAGAGAAGTAAAGACGGATTGTGGTTTCAATATCATCATCATTGAAATTTGTGCTGATTGCAAAAATCAAGCCTGGTGTGTATAGCGTCAGTTGAAGAGCGCGATTTTGAACATTACAGTTGGACTGATTATCATCTCCGATGTGATTATAAACAATAAAGCAACAGAGAACCTAATAATTGAGATATTGCAAGTCAATTAGCAATTGTTTGTCACCCTGACAGAAGAAAGCAATAGTTCGTCAAGCAACCACGGTTCATGATTCTTTATTAATTCTACAAGTAGTTGGAAAGTTGGTTTGAGAGATTTCAATCCATGTGAATTTAAATAAATTTCAAATTCAAGGAATTAATTGACAATCGAATAAACGATTGTTGTATATCAACTGAATTTCTTGGTGTGTAGCTCGCAGTTCGTAGTTGGTCGCTTACAATTCAAAATATGAATGATGAAAATGCGACAATGCAAACTCAGTGAAGTTTATGAAAGTCAAAAGTCAATTATAGCTTCTCTAGGTAGTTGAATCACGCCCTCAGGTAAATAGGTAATTTTCTATGCATCAATCATTTTGTATGAGCACATGTCTACAGCGTGTCTGTTACAGCGTGTATAAGTTGTGTAATGGTAAAAATATAAAAGTAGTTAAGTTCTTCATGCATTCATTGATTCATTCATGCGGCATATTAACACAAACCATAGCTAATTAGGCTTCATAACTGCCTTTCTCCGAATTACAGCTTGAAGTTGTCATGAGCTTTTATATCGGACGGACATTCACTAGAAAGACTTTGTTGAAGTATTAGTTAAATGAAAAACGTTCACAATGATTGTTGTATCTGACGCATGATCTAGTAAGCAAAGTAAAGTAATCAACTCAATTTTACTTTGCGGAAACATGCTGATAGTATATAATCAATTAAAGGACATGCGCTAACGATATAGCTATTTTCTTGAGAGACGAAATATCAACTTTTGTTGTACAGCCCGAGCGCAGCGAGGCATGACAGATAGCTAAGGGAGGAAACGCTTATTTCCTCTCAAAACAATCTAGCTTTTCATTTTGTGATTTATAGATGTCTATTGTTCATTATGAAATTGATGGCTATGCCGCGAAATCTATGAATGAGCTGATCCAAGGACTGTATTGATATCTTGGTAGTCTCTGACTAATCATAACTTGTTTATAGACTTCTGTGATTTGTCCTTTATGTGTTAGATATTGTACGAATATTGGAATTATTGGCATAGAATGTCCGAGGGGCGTAGCACCAAGGACATTCTATGTCAATGATTCCAATATGAGTACAGTATCTAGCATAACCTCTTTCTATGGCCCAACTGAAATTGATATAGTTGTATTAAATGATAGATGTTGTACAATATCTAGCTTAACCTCTTTCTATGGCCCAACTGAAATTGATATAGTTGTATTAAGTGATAGATGTTGTACAATATCTAGCTTAACCTCTTTCTATGGCCCAACTGAAATTGATATAGTTGTATTAAGTGATAGATGTTGTACAATATCTAGCTTAACCTCTTTCTATGGCCCAACTGAAATTGATATAGTTGTATTAAGTGACAGATGTTGTACAATATCTAGCATAACCTCTTTCTATGACCCAACTGAAATTGATATAGTTGTATTAAGTGATAGATGTTGTACAATATCTAGCTGAAACTCTTTCTATGGCCCAACTGAAATTGATATAGTTGTATTAAGTGATAGATGTTGTACAATATCTAGCATAACCTCTTTCTATGGCCCAACTGAAATTGATATAGTTGTATTAAGTGATAGATGTTGTACAATATCTAGCATAACCTCTTTCTATGGCCCAACTGAAATTGATACAGTTGTATTAAGTGATAGATGTTGTACAATATCTAGCATAACCTCTTTCTATGGCCCAACTGAAATTGATATAGTTGTATTAAGTGATAGATGTTGTACAATATCTAGCTGAACCTCTTTCTATGGCCCAACTGAAATTGATATAGTTGTATTAAGTGATAGATGTTGTACAATATCTAGCTTAACCTCTTTCTATGGCCCAACTGAAATTGATATAGTTGTATTAAGTGATAGATGTTTTACAATATCTAGCATAACCTCTTTCTATGGTCCAACTGAAATTGATATAGTTGTATTAAGTGATAGATGTTGTACAATATCTAGCTTAACCTCTTTCTATGGCCCAACTGAAATTGATATAGTTGTATTAAGTGATAGATGTTGTACAATATCTAGCATAACCTCTTTCTATGGCCCAACTGAAATTGATATAGTTGTATTAAGTGATAGATGTTGTACAATATCTAGCTTAACCTCTTTCTATGGCCCAACTGAAATTGATATAGTTGTATTAAGTGATAGATGTTGTACAATATCTAGCTTAACCTCTTTCTATGGCCCAACTGAAATTGATATAGTTGTATTAAGTGATAGATGTTGTACAATATCTAGCTGAAACTCTTTCTATGGCCCAACTGAAATTGATATAGCTGTATTAAGTGATAGATGTTGTACAATATCTAGCATAACCTCTTTCTATGGCCCAAGTGAAATTGATATAGTTGTATTAAGTGATAGATGTTGTACAATATCTAGCTTAACCTCTTTCTATGGCCCAACTGAAATTGATACAGTTGTATTAAGTGATAGATGTTGTACAATATCTAGCTGAACCTCTTTCTATGGCCCAACTGAAATTGATATAGTTGTATTAAGTGATAGATGTTGTACAATATCTAGCTTAACCTCTTTCTATGGCCCAACTGAAATTGATATAGTTGTATTAAGTGATAGATGTTGTACAATATCTAGCATAACCTCTTTCTATGGCCCAACTGAAATTGATATAGTTGTATTAAGTGATCGATGTTGTACAATATCTAGCTTAACCTCTTTCTATGGCCCAACTGAAATTGATACAGTTGTATTAAGTGATAGATGTTGTACAATATCTAGCTGAACCTCTTTCTATGGCCCAACTGAAATTGATATAGTTGTATTAAGTGATAGATGTTGTACAATATCTAGCATAACCTCTTTCTATGGCCCAACTGAAATTGATATAGTTGTATTAAGTGATAGATGTTGTACAATATCTAGCATAACCTCTTTCTATGGCCCAACTGAAATTGATATAGTTGTATTAAGTGATAGATGTTGTACAATATCTAGCTTAACCTCTTTCTATGGCCCAACTGAAATTGATATAGTTGTATTAAGTGATAGATGTTGCACAATATCTAGCTTAACCTCTTTCTATGGCCCAACTGAAATTGATATAGTTGTATTAAGTGATAGATGTTGTACAATATCTAGCATAACCTCTTTCTATGCCCCAACTGAAATTGATATAGTTGTATTAAGTGATAGATGTTGTACAATATCTAGCATAACCTCTTTCTATGGCCCAACTGAAATTGATATAGTTGTATTAAGTGATAGATGTTGTACAATATCTAGCATAACCTCTTTCTATGGCCCAACTGAAATTGATATAGTTGTATTAAGTGATAGATGTTGTACAATATCTAGCTTAACCTCTTTCTATGGCCCAACTGAAATTGATATAGTTGTATTAAGTGATCGATGTTGTACAATATCTAGCTTAAACTCTTTCTATGGCCCAACTGAAATTGATATAGTTGTATTAAGTGATAGATGCTGTACAATATCTAGCTGAACCTCTTTCTATGGCCCAACTGAAATTGATATAGTTGTATTAAGTGATAGATGTTGTACAATATCTAGCTTACCCTCTTTCTATGGCCCAACTGAAATTGATATAGTTGTATTAAGTGATAGATGTTGTACAATATCTAGCTTAACCTCTTTCTATGGCCCAACTGAAATTGATATAGTTGTATTAAGTGATAGATGTTGTACAATATCTAGCTGAACCTCTTTCTATGGCCCAACTGAAATTGATATAGTTGTATTAAGTGATAGATGTTGTACAATATCTAGCTTAACCTCTTTCTATGGCCCAACTGAAATTGATATAGTTGTATTAAGTGATAGATGTTGTACAATATCTAGCATAACCTCTTTCTATGGCCCAACTGAAATTGATATAGTTGTATTAAGTGATAGATGTTGTACAATATCTAGCATAACCTCTTTCTATGGCCCAACTGAAATTGATATTGTTGTATTAAGTGATAGATGTTGTACAATATCTAGCTTAACCTCTTTCTATGACCCAACTGAAATTGATATAGTTGTATTAAGTGATAGATGTTGTACAATATCTAGCATAACCTCTTTCTATGGCCCAACTGAAATTGATATTGTTGTATTAAGTGATAGATGTTGTACAATATCTAGCTTAACCTCTTTCTATGACCCAACTGAAATTGATATAGTTGTATTAAGTGATAGATGTTGTACAATATCTAGCTTAACCTCTTTCTATGGCCCAACTGAAATTGATATAGTTGTATTAAATGATAGATGTTGTACAATATCTAGCTTAACCTCTTTCTATGGCCCAACTGAAATTGATATAGCTGTATTAAGTGATAGATGTTGTACAATATCTAGCATAACCTCTTTCTATGGCCCAACTGAAATTGATATAGTTGTATTAAGTGATAGATGTTGTACAATATCTAGCATAACCTCTTTCTATGGCCCAACTGAAATTGATATAGTTGTATTAAGTGATAGATGTTGTACAATATCTAGCATAACCTCTTTCTATGGCCCAACTGAAATTGATATAGTTGTATTAAGTGATAGATGTTGTACAATATCTAGCATAACCTCTTTCTATGGCCCAACTGAAATTGATATAGTTGTATTAAGTGATCGATGTTGTACAATATCTAGCTTAACCTCTTTCTATGGCCCAACTGAAATTGATATAGTTGTATTAAGTGATAGATGTTGTACAATATCTAGCTTAACCTCTTTCTATGGCCCAACTGAAATTGATATAGTTGTATTAAGTGATAGATGTTGTACAATATCTGGCTTAACCTCTTTCTATGGCCCAACTGAAATTGATATTGTTGTATTAAGTGATAGATGTTGTACAATATCTAGCTTAACCTCTTTCTATGGCCCAACTGAAATTGATATAGTTGTATTAAGTGATAGATGTTGTACAATATCTGGCTTAACCTCTTTCTATGGCCCAACTGAAATTGATATAGTTGTATTAAGTGATCGATGTTGTACAATATCTAGCTTAACCTCTTTCTATGGCCCAACTGAAATTGATATAGTTGTATTAAGTGATAGATGTTGTACAATATCTAGCTTAACCTCTTTCTATGGCCCAACTGAAATTGATATAGTTGTATTAAATGATAGATGTTGTACAATATCTAGCTTAACCTCTTTCTATGACCCAACTGAAATTGATATAGCTGTATTAAGTGATAGATGTTGTACAATATCTAGCATAACCTCTTTCTATGGCCCAACTGAAATTGATATAGTTGTATTAAGTGATAGATGTTGTACAATATCTAGCATAACCTCTTTCTATGGCCCAACTGAAATTGATATAGTTGTATTAAGTGATAGATGTTGTACAATATCTAGCATAACCTCTTTCTATGGCCCAACTGAAATTGATATAGTTGTATTAAGTGATAGATGTTGTACAATATCTAGCTTAACCTCTTTCTATGGCCCAACTGAAATTGATATAGTTGTATTAAGTGATAGATGTTGTACAATATCTAGCATAACCTCTTTCTATGGCCCAACTGAAATTGATATAGTTGTATTAAGTGATCGATGTTGTACAATATCTAGCTTAACCTCTTTCTATGGCCCAACTGAAATTGATATAGTTGTATTAAGTGATAGATGTTGTACAATATCTAGCATAACCTCTTTCTATGGCCCAACTGAAATTGATATAGTTGTATTAAGTGATAGATGTTGTACAATATCTAGCTTAACCTCTTTCTATGGCCCAACTGAAATTGATATAGTTGTATTAAGTGATAGATGTTGTACAATATCTAGCTTAACCTCTTTCTATGGCCCAACTGAAATTGATATAGTTGTATTAAGTGATAGATGTTGTACAATATCTAGCATAACCTCTTTCTATGGCCCAACTGAAATTGATATAGTTGTATTAAGTGATAGATGTTGTACAATATCTAGCTTAACCTCTTTCTATGGCCCAACTGAAATTGATATAGTTGTATTAAGTGATAGATGTTGTACAATATCTAGCTTAACCTCTTTCTATGGCCCAACTGAAATTGATATAGTTGTATTAAGTGATAGATGTTGTACAATATCTAGCATAACCTCTTTCTATGGCCCAACTGAAATTGATATAGTTGTATTAAGTGATAGATGTTGTACAATATCTAGCTTAACCTCTTTCTATGGCCCAACTGAAATTGATATAGTTGTATTAAGTGATAGATGTTGTACAATATCTAGCATAACCTCTTTCTATGGCCCAACTGAAATTGATATAGTTGTATTAAGTGATAGATGTTGTACAATATCTAGCATAACCTCTTTCTATGGCCCAACTGAAATTGATATAGTTGTATTAAGTGATAGATGTTGTACAATATCTAGCTTAACCTCTTTCTATGGCCCAACTGAAATTGATATAGTTGTATTAAGTGATAGATGTTGTACAATATCTAGCATAACCTCTTTCTATGGCCCAACTGAAATTGATATAGTTGTATTAAGTGATAGATGTTGTACAATATCTAGCTTAACCTCTTTCTATGGCCCAACTGAAATTGATATAGTTGTATTAAGTGATAGATGTTGTACAATATCTAGCATAACCTCTTTCTATGGCCCAACTGAAATTGATATAGTTGTATTAAGTGATAGATGTTGTACAATATCTAGCATAACCTCTTTCTATGGCCCAACTGAAATTGATATAGTTGTATTAAGTGATAGATGTTGTACAATATCTAGCATAACCTCTTTCTATGGCCCAACTGAAATTGATATAGTTGTATTAAGTGATAGATGTTGTACAATATCTAGCTTAACCTCTTTCTATGGCCCAACTGAAATTGATATAGTTGTATTAAGTGATAGATGTTGTACAATATCTAGCATAACCTCTTTCTATGCCCCAACTGAAATTGATATAGTTGTATTAAGCGATAGATGTTGTACAATATCTAGCTTAACCTCTTTCTATGGTTCTCGGCTATAAACCGCTAGTATGATATTATATCTCTAGGGTTCTTATGCATATAGATATTTTTCCGGACATTATCTGCTTAAGCATTGAAATCCCATTGGAACATACTGTACTGTGATAATGTACTGTCTCCATTGCCGCAATGCAAATTTTTGGATGATGCATATAATAATTTGAAGCTGATAATGTCCTGCTGAGTGATAGAAGGAGGTTATAGGAGTTTATATAGAATAGTGAACTGCGGGAGGAGAAGTTGATATCTCTTCACTCCCACACAAAATGAGAATGTGTTATAACAGATTTATTATCAATCATATAAATAAATACTGCTTCCAAACTATCAGATGAACTATCGTTTATTCTCGAATAATTGCTCAAACTTGTATCAAACGGATTATAGGCGAGGTGGCCAGACTTGGTCAACCTTACGATAAATTTCAATCTTTTCATTTTGTTTCAAAACCAGTCATCGCATCGATTTAAAACCTGATGTACTGCTAAACCAGAACATCACAAAAAATGATTTTGATTCCAAATTACTAAGATAAATATGACCTGCAAGAAGATGTTGATAATTGTCTGTGTGTATCAATGTGAGGAGACTTGGACAATCATATGTGGATCGCTCACACTGATTAAGAAAACTCTGTTATTGCCCGTAAAGATAGATGAAATACGGATGAAATAATTCTCAATTTTTGTAGCTGCTACTTTTCCACTACCTCATCTACTTTTCGCCCATTGCTCACTAGGAATTCGCAACCAGACAATTTAATGGGGTGCCCTAATCAGTCATGTATTACTTAAAATGCAGTGTTATAGTCAAATAATGTTAAAGATGATAACGAGAAAATATATTCAAGACATCTCCATCATTTGAGAAACATAATAGCCTTGATAGGCTATTATATTGATGTACGTCGATCATTGTAAATGCTATCACAACCAATTCTTCAAAACCTGAGTGTTGTTATTTCATCCACATTCTGACTACTTTATTGAATCGAAAATATTGCCCTTTCCAATTTCTTTGAATTTATATTATTCAGGAACAGTCAGTAATGTAGTGATTAATATAATGCTATAAGTTACAGAGGCTATAATCATATCATGAGAAAATTTGCTCTACAAAACAAGAATAGACCTCTAAGCATTACTAGCCGATATCAGAAAGCTTTTTATCACAGTTGGAAGCTCATTTTCGAAAGTTCCGTAGACTTATTCCGGAATTGACTTATATTATAGGCCAGGACGTGCACATAAAGGCACATAAAGTGCTACGACTAAGGGTAGTGGGAGACTCAGTCAGTTGGTGGTCTCCACATGATGTTCCTTAGTTTTAATAAAGGGAATTGTAAAAAATGTTTAATTTTGTTTTTTTATAATTTTTTATTCTATAAAAAATGTTTTAGCTATCTTTTTATAACTTTTTAGTTCGGATATTCATAATTCATAGATTTAGACAAGACCATCTGGCCAGGATAGCTGAGTTCGTCTTCACATGACTTCAGAGTTGCTCACAATCGGTGGGAAGCATCTAAAATTATAGCCAAAATCATCTCAAGGCTCTGTAGACAAGGCTATTCATGGACGTCAATTCAGACCAGCACTCCTGAACAGTCACAACAGAGTGACAATGGAACGTCACATGATCACTGAGATACTGACAGTGGCCCTGTCCCCATGCTAGAACCATGTGGACAATATTTCTATTCCCCCGCAGAATCCAGTGACTTGTGTTACATGACACATCAGCGAAATTGTCAATAGCTGGTTGTTACACTGTCTGTGCCCATTATCAACAGTGGAACCACGAAGTGTGTTTTCACAGTTCATTGACTCCTTCGACAAGTGTGTATCTTTCGGAATTGTATCTTTATTTAATTTTAAATCTGTTAAAACTTCACGGACTATACGTCATCAGCGCTTTAGATATATCAAAGGTTTTGTGTCGGACGGACATTATTAGCCAAATGAATACAGTAATCATTATGATATGAGTATCCTACCTGTTCCATATTGCATAAAATAATGATTCTTACATTATCTGAAACTGAAATTAGTCTGCATCCACTGTTGAAAATAGAAACACACTTCGATTTTTTAAAAATAGTCCTGTAGTCTCAATAAATACACTAATATTTTATACCGCGCAACCATCCGCAAGGTATCTTGTATGTTTGCGTAGAATACTTCCTAATTAGAATGAATGAGATTGTTGCTTATAAAACTAAAAGTTTGACAATTCAAACGATATTTCAGTCATGTCGGACGGATATGATTCTTGAAGCGCAAATTTTACCTTAACTAATGATGTTCAGGAGAAAATTAGCATTGTTTTTGATTGAAAAGGAATCGTCTATATGTTAGAATCGGATTGAAATTCTAATTTGAGACTTTATATTTTCATGACAATGTATCCGTCCGACATCTGTAGCATCATGCCTTTGAAACATGAAAATGAGTCCGATTTTTAGAGGCAATTTCACTTTTTCCTGAAATGCAATACTTTAGATAGAAATTGCAATCCCTTGCAATATTTCTGAACCGTAATTTCTATCCTGTCCGTTCGACATAAAAACAAAATCAGCTCTTCCATCAGTAAATGAAATATTTCTCCTGTTTACTTATCCAAATCTTGAACTTTCTCGATAGTATACACATGAAATGCGAAAAATGTTCATCGTGATGAAATACGCATCAAAATGTCCGTCCGACATAAAAACTAATTTTTAACAGACACAGAAAATTCTTTCGATCATTCGTATGTATATGCGCATTCTCCAGTCCTTGATGGGTTAAAACCACAGAATTAGATTGTTTAATCGCATCACTTTGCTAGGAGTGCAAACTGATTCAAACAGATGGCACATGCAGGAACTTAATAAGTGGGCAAAAAGAAATTTTTAATACCTTACAGAGATAGGAAAAATAGTCGTGCATCGCTTGCGGATTGCTCTGAATTGCTTTGAAATACTCCTATCGCCACAATTCCTTCAGATTCGAAGAATTCAGATCATTGCGCAAAAGTTTTCTCGATAATGTTGGGTCCTCCGATCATTTTAAAAAAAGTTAGCAGGCGCATGAAAAAACGTTCACAAACTTCTCTGTAGAACTTGTCATCGTCTGCGTCTCTTTGCTGTGTGATCCGGTTGATAACAGTCACTGAAACTTTGCACAATTTGGCGTGCTTAATGATGAACTGGTTGCTCATTGTTCGATTACTATGGTATTTAGTCAGGAGATGGTGCCATTTCAATAACGTTACATGTTCCAATGATTCCCTTCTAGTCAAACGGAAGAAGAGACGACCTGTCTAATTCTGTGGTTAAAACTTTTAGTTATTTATAATTTTTCCAATAATTTACGTCTCTATCCCACGTATACTTCTACCCTAAGCAAATTTTCATGAACGTTCTGTAATGAGCTTCTGTCATGTAAATGAAGATAGGTAAGATAAAACCAAATTCCTTCCATATTTTGAACATGAATGATTCTC
This sequence comes from Prostheceraeus crozeri, assembly GCA_907163375.1. NCBI lineage: Eukaryota > Metazoa > Platyhelminthes > Polycladida > Euryleptidae > Prostheceraeus > Prostheceraeus crozeri. The sequence continues at coordinate 73,617 of CAJQUW010016676.1, forward strand.
AAATTTTCGTCAAACATGGCTTCGATCCGGAGTGGAGGGATCAAATTCGATCCGCATAGACGTATTGATAATACAGCATCTGGAGCTTCAATGAAATTTAAGCATGATGAACTAAACAATCACATGAATGTAGTTTTGCGATGACAATTCTTCGAATTCCTCAATACGTCTTTTCACTTACAAAACATGTGACTCAAAGGAATGACGAAGATAATGAAGTTCTACGGCAACTCCTTTTGCCAGCCACCGCTGTGAATTCTCGGGATGATTTGCACTTTGCATGAACTTATGAAAGCAGAGAGTGGAGTCTCATTGATTTGACACTGTCAGTGACATTTTAAATTTCCATATTCTACATAATCTTTTGCCTTTCTTGATACCGGTCGTCACAATTGTTATATTGTCACAATCATTATCTGGTCAAAAATTTGATATTTTTGTGCATATTTGTTTAATTAATCCTAGCAATCTGTATCGCCTCTTTTCAATTGAAAAATCAAGTAAATTGATCGGCTATACTTCAAAAGATGTTTTGATATATCATACTTGGCATTGTCCATTACTTGTCACAATGTCGTGTGTTTATGTCATGCCATTTACAGTTTCCAATATCGACAAAAATTCCTTTGAAATCAAGAAAAAAGCTTGATCACTTACTAATTTTATAAATAGAAAGAAAAGCCACATTTGATTTTAAGTTTAATTGGCGCAACATGTTTCGGCCAACTCTCTTTCAAGTGCAACGTTGGACTGAGGTTACAACGATACAGTTTGACACTAGTGAACACATTTAGACAGAAATCGATGCATGCGGCGTGACAGATGAAACACAGAATAGAGCAAGAATACAAATTGTAAAAGACTGATACCATGATTAATACTAAATGGCAGAGGACAATAGCGGCTATTGACAATAGCGGACGTTGCAATGGATTTTTATAATACTGTATTACAAGAAAGTCAAAATCAATACTGTAAACATAAAAAGCAGAGATGATGCCCGAAAATCTCAAAAGGAAGTAATTCTTGCTTGCTTCTGTGTTTAATCTGTCACGCCGCATGCATCGATTTCTGTCTAAATGTGTTCACTAGTGTCAAACTGTATCGTTGTAACCTCAGTCCAGCGTTGCACCTGAAAGAGAGCTGGCCGAAACATGTTGCGCCAATGAAACGTAAAATCAAATGTGGCTTTTCTTTTTATTTATAAAAATTCCTTTGTTGTGTTCGCATTGTCCTCTCCAGCAAGCAAACGATAGACAGTCCGCTTATTGTTCTTAATCTACTGTCGCTGTGAATCTCGCTTTCAATAGGATTACATCACACTGATTAATTACTAGCAGGGCAACTAGATGAGGCAACTACCAAAGTGCTTAAGAAAATGGCGACTTTAAAAGCATGGGCTTAAAATCGGCCCAATAAACATGCTTGAACAAGGGTTTCAGAACTGAAAGCATGCTTGCAACACAGTGAAAGACTCATATTCGGGCTTGGTTTGAAGCCGTCTTTGGAAGCAAGGTTTGAAACTGGACCTAAAGATATACACTGTAAACTGCACACCGTTAAAAGCAGTTAAAATAACTGTTAAACTTCGCAGATAACATCCGCAAATATCTGTTAGAATGATGACGTCACAACGGAATGAGTGATGACGTAACATTTAAAATCCGTTCATATCAGATAAACAAATGTCTGTTTTTACGGATATTTACAATTCAGACTGTAGTTTTAGCTGTAAATTTTAACGGATATTTACGGTCTACAGTTTGCAGTGTCCGACACTCGGAAAAGTTGGCTCAAGGCTAACGAATTTAAGTTAAGTGGAAGTTAAGGAAATGGTCACAGACAAATATGGAGTTATTGGGGTTCGTTATTAAAACGTGCCGTCGACTGAATATCGAAAGTTGTAAATTCTCAAGTTTTCAATAATTTGTAAGTGACAAGGAAATGCCAAAGATCTTCGATTTTTTTTGTGAACTAAACAAGAGATTGATTTTACTGGTTCCTTGCATGCTCAGATGTGCAATCACAATTGACAACAAAACTGATTATTATCGAATATTTCCGACTTCTGACGTACTGCTGACACTTGAATTGCGATTTAACATTTGACGGACGGAGGCCGTCATTTTTGACGGCTATGATAACTCAAAGCTTATTGTAATTGGTGCAGGGATGCGGAGTCGGAGTCCCGGAGTCCTATCATTTTTGCTGCAGTCGGAGTTGGAGTCGGAGGACTCCGGCCTATAACTAGACCCGAAATATAAAACAAACAAATTATTTATCCTCGTGCATAGCTGTCACTTTCTTGATGTCAACTTTCTCCGTCAAACAAAAGTATAGAGACAGCAGTACATGCAAAGCTTGCAATAATTGAGGGAATGAACCGTGATAGTGAAAAAGGATTGTCTTCTCACTCGGTGATTTAGTAGAGAAGACAAGCCTTCCTAGCCTCGATCACACGCACCAAAGGTCACATCAGAGACAAAAATGAAAATACTAGTTTGTTTGAGAACATCACCTCCTACCCTCACATTAATCGTGTGTGATGTCTCCTCCAAAGCGCATGTTAAAATCGAAAGTGTACTCATATTTTTTGGAGAAGGATGCGGATTTTCCCGCCTGATAGAGACTGGAGAAAAACCGTGTAAAGCACACATCAACAAGATGGGAGGAGCCGAGTCGCATGCATCCAACTTAATGCAACATGTGATAAACTTTCATCAAAAGTGATTGATAATTGATACAGAAATTATCACTAAATATCGGTTCAGGTAAGCCTATAATGATCTATAGGTTACCAGTTTATTTTCAAAAAACTATGCTATATATATATAATACTTGCCACCCGGAGTCGGAGTCGGAGTCCTATCAAAATAATAGGACTCCGCATCCCTGGTTTGGTGAAATCAACCGATCGATTTGACACTTCGTGACTTTATTCTTTTTACATTTTAATATAATGTTGAAACGGACATTATTATAACTACAATTGAGTGCCATTTATTTGATAAAATAAAGTTCTGCTTAATTCAAGACTTTCGTTGGATTGAATCATTTATTGGAATATCTCCTTAATAACTTTACAGAGCCTATTCCATATTTAAGCACTTATTTTGAATCAACAGCTATTGAAAATTCAATTAATAAGTTTGTTGCACCATTATTAATGCATCTATTAACACCATATAGTCAGTAGATGACGCAAGTCAGACAAAATGACGCCAAGTTGGACATTTTGACGCAGTCAGACTTTTTGACGCAAATGGACTTTGTTCCGCACGCTCGCATCTCACCAAATTTGGTGTACATGTGAGTTTTGCTGAGATGTATTCAATACATGCATTCAATACTTTCCGCCGGTTTCGGTTTCGGAGACTCCAGATTTTCATTCTTTCTGACGCAAGTCATACTTTTTGACTCACGACGGTATTCTGACGGGTTGGACTATTTGACTCAAGTCAGACGTTTTGACGCATATTGAATATTTGACTCACGATTGCATAATAAGTTGGAGGGGAGAATCATGCATTCATAATCACGATCAACCATCACAGAGTAAGTTATAAAATGTTTCTACCTCTTCACATAGCTTAGGCTTGTATGCAAATATGGCCTGGTAGAATCAGAGGGACTGGTTGACGAGGTCCCCTTAGAATTTATTATTCAAGATAGTCAATAAATAGGCTACCATAATCTAATTGAAGTGGGTAAATTTCAAGGTGCCGAATTCCATGACTATATAATAGGGTGACCGCCTGTCTTGCATAAATGCATCATATTAAATCGAGAAATTAATTTTTTCCAATATATGTTAGACACTGATGATAGAGCACTAGACAGATTTGGCAATTAACTCTCAGCAATTTTTAGTCGTCACTTAGCGACATGCAAAAATTTTGCACAAATGCAATAAAAACAGAAAATGAAAACTGCGTTAACATCCTCAGGGCAAGTTGCCATACAAATCCTAGAATTATTCATCTTGATCAAATGGTCACTTTACACAATAATGTAACCATAATTTGGCAGAAGTTCGCAAAGTATCAATATTCAATGGTCTCAGAATATGAAAATATTTGCATAGTTTCTGGGTAAAGAAAATAAACAAACGAGTAGTAAAACTGCCAAGTCTCATACGATTTCTTAAATGTTCTGTAATCACAAGCGTGACATTTAAAGCTAGGCCTAATTCTCAGTGTCGACTCGTGCGCGAATCCAATCACCAGTTATTTATCACCTTGAAAAAACGCTTCCTCATAGGGAAAGAATTTTGCCGCGTCACACTTGCGAATTTTGCACAATAGCATTCCCATAGCAAAATTCTCTACAGCTAAAATCAATACAAATCATGAAAAATTGACAAACCTGCAATCTTAAGAACACACATGAACCTCAAGCAGAAAACTGTGAAAATGACTCTTTAGTTTAAGATGATGAATTGATGCGCATACAGTAATAACATGGGCAAAAAGGTAAAAAAATGCCGAACTACTCACTACGAAAAACATAGATTCTATCCGCAGTTTACAAATAGTGCTATGAATTTAATATTAAGGCCTATACTTTAACAAAGCTAGGGGACGTCTTTGTCAATTAAAGTGCTTTTATTCGACATTCTTCTCTACAAGGTCACTTTGTTGACAGCTTGCCCCGGTCCACCTTATCATTCTAATGCCTATGAAACAAAATTTCAACAATATCTTAATTGAAAGTCCATTTCCAGCCCCCAGCAAAGTAGCTGCATGCTATAAAATAGTGTCATTTCTTTAATGGCGTTTACCACAATTCACGTTTTTGCAGTTGCTTCAATTACATATAACTTTTGGAAAGCGTGTATGGGCATGTTTCGCCTGTTTGTTCATTGGAATTTAAATGCAACATAAAATTGGCAACATCCTGCTGCTACGACTATAAGCCTTATGCATAGTGTTAAATAGGTACATGTATATTCGCATTTGCAGTAATGGACAAGAAAATAATTGCATACAAAGTTCTACTATAATTTTATATTTTGCTTCAAATGAAAAACGGCTGTATAGCAGTGAGCTTACAAAACACAGTAAAGTCATCGTTAAAACCAGCAAATAATCTATAAATTAATTCTTCTATTTAAGTAATACAACTAGCCTGATGCGTATGTACACAAATTTGGTTGTAGATAAATATGGACCGAAAGGAAGGATGCTTGTCAAGAAGCAGCTAACTAGATAGCGGCATAGAAACGAAGCAGCATTTTAGGTATGAGTTCTTGAAAAGGATCTTCTCCATTTCACATAGGCCTGCCGTGAAACAGATTTTGAAGCTGCATTTTGCTGTCGAAAGCATAGCGCAAATTAGTGTATATACCTAACTCTCAGAGTAGCACATAATTTGATTACAAATCCAAAAGCAGACACCAGGAGAATAAAATTGAATAGAAATGGTGCAATGCTTGAAATATATCTAGGACTGTGAAGTTAGAGTTGCCGTAAATCACAGATGTGCATCATTTTACTTGAGAGAAATGTGGATCTAGGATAACTGAACTTTATTTTCCTCACCGGTGTTATATTTTCTAAGAGAAAATATAGCACTGCTTTCAAATGGTAAATATGCTTTAAATCAAATAGAGTGCTTTATTATCATACTCTAAGACAATAAAGCACTCAGACTTTCGGGCGAAATTGAAATTCGGTCGCATTGAAAGATACATCATTTTGAGCAATGACTCGTTTCATATCATTGTTATAATAATGGATATGGCTTGCGGTTTGAATTTTAGCCTGAATGAGGGTATAGCCTATGCATGTACTCAGTGGCGGCCCGTCCATATGGGCGCCTGGGGCGTAGCCCTCCATTAGATAATACATCAAAGAAAATTAAAATAAATCATCATCAAGTTAAGTGAATGCTAACTGAATAGTAGATGGCTTAACCTGCCAATAACCAAGAATGCCCAAACACATCAATCAAAGCGCATTTCAAGTGGCTCAGATGTCACCGTCCCTATGTCTCGTGGATGGGGCGCACAGCAAATGTGCCTCGTTTCATACAGGTTTTGCTGATCATACATTTGCATACATCAGATATTTCTGGCTGCATCACACGCGTAAATTGTGCTGAGATGGGGCGCTCTCATGATGTCCTCTGGTACAGTTTCGCGCATTCTTATTAGCTGGAACACTGCACCGTGTGTTGGGAAGTCAAGTTTACGTCAATTTTATTAAACATGTGCAAGCATTGTAGACTGCAGTCAAAACGCATTCGATCTCTATTCATTGATGTCTCTCGTGTATATTCGATTGAAATTTAATCAAATTACTTCTCAAGAAGGACTTTATCTCAGCATTTCATAAAAAGAAAAATTCGTATTGAGAAGCATTGACTCGCCAAGGTTACGAATAACTAGGAATCACGTTAACGTTCTGGAGTCTTCCGAATTTCAAATGAAAAAGTTACTCATTAGTTCTTGACATCTTTTTACCTTGAAACCGATTTAGTTTTAAAATTGTGAATAATTTGAAATTAAATTGAATGAAAGAACTTAATAATGATTTTTTAATTTCAATTACCTTTTACGAATTCAAACATATTTTCTATTTTTACTTGAATGAGAGTCCTCACTATAGAAATAATTCTTTATTATGAATGGATCGCAGTTAGTTAAATCAAATGGAACAATTCAAATTTGTAATGTCATAATTAGACACATTCATATAGGTAAAGGCTTAAGTATAACTAATTGTAGCTAGCTGTAACTGAGACCACATTAGCTTATGAGCTTAAATAATGAAGTTAAGACTGCGCCCTACTTGAGCTGAACTGCACGAGCCGCCACTGCATGTACTGTACTTTTCCATGTACTGCGGTATCATCAGCCCGTCTCTATTTCTTCTTTCATCTCTTAAAAAGGATTCGTTATTTACACCAAAGTATAATTTGTTAGGAGAATTTTTCCCATTGCTTCACAGTTATCAAATTCATCTAGAAGGACAAAATCGACGCTGCAGCGACTGGCTCATTAATTTCTCTGAGCATCAAAGTCGAAAGTCCTGATTAATAGACTGTGCTTGAGGACATATCGGTGAGGGCATCTGAAGAATCCTTCTTCGGGATAGTGTGGTGCATCAAGTAGATTTATATTTACATGTGTGTTAGCTGGGAATTCCGATTTGGGACAGTACTATAGTACCTGCAGTATTCTAGTTGAACGTAGTTGGCAGACTACATGTATAGGTCTACTTGCTTTTCATCTTATTTCATTTGTTTCCAGTCTTCATGGATTATATTAGGCTTACATCCTTCGCTATAGCTTTGCTGATGATGCTTCCCATTTTGTGCCGTCACAAATTAATGTCTCCCATTTTTGTTTGATCTCGCTCGTGCAGATTTCGAGAGATTTTTGAAAACTTAAAAGCCTAGAAAAATTTGTATTTTGGCCGGGGAGGCCTGAACTAATGGCAACATTTTGATAACGTTGGATAACTACTAGTACTATTATCATTGTTCTATAATACTAATATAGAACTGCTATAATAAAGTACTATAAGTAACTACTATATATATATTATAATACTAATTATTGTTTTTGGAATTCACACTGTATCTGATGAATACGATTGTCGCAAACAGACGATTCTTCATGATAAACCAAAAGTACGTTGAGAATATTGGCTTAAATTTCTCTTTTAAAAGAATATAAAAATTTAATATTTATTGGCTATAAAATTGTAATAAAAACTATATAGGCTTACAGGACCGACGCTTCGTGTATTCACGCTTCTTAAGGGGCAAAAAAGCTAAAAACAAACAACAGAAAGTCAGTAGAGCGTCAGGAGGGACAAGCATAGTTATTTACGCAGTGGGTTAAAGAATTCTACCCTTACAATAATTGGTCAAAATCTTTTGCAGAAGTTGCCAGAAACATAACGTTATAAGAATTTTTTGTTTTGCTTCATCTTCGAATTGACAATTTTATTATAGAAGAGTAGAAGTGCATGCCTCACGACAATTCTCTGAAGAAGGTTTACTTAAGTAAAACTCGGAATCATTTCAACTACTGGACCCTATTATGTGAGCCTAAACATTCCTTCTGCCATTCCATTATGGCCGGGTGGTGTGTCATTGATTTCAGTGTTACTTCCTTTCGAGTGACACAGAGCGGTCGAATACATGAATAGGCCTAATCCATTTCTATGGCCTGATCGCACGAGTTCAAAGATCATTAGTTGCACAGAAATAGTCAAACAGCCACAACGAAATTCTGCTAGGAACAATGCCGAAAATGAGACTTTCACAGAATTAAATAAGCCTACCACGAAGCTGCGCGTCTGCCGAATTCTATCCGGTTCCTTATCTTATTAGACACGATCAAAGAAAAACACATTTCAATGCAATAGGACGAAGATTTTTTATATGCAGTTTCTGCAGATCATTTTCTATGCATGCAAATCTGTCTGTGAGGCTATTCACATTCAGATTTGGCAAGCCTCCTAATGTTGAAAAATACAAGTATTTTCAGTAATTTTTCATGTATACCTCAAAGTCGGTAGTTTTGAATCCTCATGGATGCGTTCTGTATCCACTGGATAAAACTTACGTTGCTTGAGGCTTGTCAGCATCTCTGTCATTTTTGTCTGTTTTTTCTGTTATTGCATGAATTGCATGAATGTTTTTAGTTGTGTGTACGTGTAAGTAGGTAAGATGAGAATCGTTATTCGGCTTTCAGCCAAAAACTGTGCCAGAAGCCAGTAGATCCTCGGATTGTATAGATTACAATTTTCTATCCGATCTGAGGATTAGTTGGTTTTTGGATTGTTCATCATTTGCGGATAGCTTCACGCATCGAATGTATAACCAACGAATATCGAAATCAAATACTAGATGACAGCGTAGGGATAGCAAACTGACATCGAAGTCGCGATTGTTACATATCCATTGTTAACAAAAGGATGCCAGGCGGATAACCAGAATTCACAGCCGATAGCACGGATATCCGTCAAAAACAACGAACCAGATATCGGTTGGATATCAAACATATCCGCTTATAAGATACGGATCTCCTTGGGATAAAAAATTGTTTTCCGCGGAGATAGACTGGATATCCAAACGGCTCCTGACGCAGAAATAATGGTGTGTGTCCGCTCAACTGTGAAGATCCGTTGATATCCGGAGAATCTATAAGATGCTGATCGGGTATCCGTTTGCTCGGAGGGGTGCGATTTAAAGAAGGCGACATGCAGTGCTTCAGCATCATCATTGTGCGTAACTTAGCTATGGTACAATGTAGACGAAAGTAGACAGTAATGTTATCTCGTAATGATGATATCTGCACATGCATGTGACAGATATTTTAGGAGTCTAATCATCGTATGTCTATATGTGTATTCATACCATTGCTGCCCACTGCGATTTCTTGTTTTTTTAAATTTTCCCATTTTCTAATCCCAGCATATAAAAATATCTTTAAGAACCTCATAGCCCTATCGAATGCTGAGAGTGAATTTTGGCAACATTTTGGCTTCAATTCATGTAAATAACAATATCAAGAAAATAACAAAAATCATTGAAAACCATTGAAATCATTGAAAATCATTGAAGGGAAGTGACATCTGCTGATATCCTTCTATTCTTGTTCTTTGTCTTATTCATATTTATTATTGTTGTCAAGTTTTTCCTCTAATTTTTGCTCACTTGGTGTGAGGCCTATAAATGCTCTGCTGTTTTATCCCTTTACAAAGATCTTATTGGCAGGTCCATTGCTTTCGGATATTGTAACTTCCATACTGTGATCCCCTCCACTTCCTTGCTAAATTCACATTCCAAAAATTAGACCTAAGCAATTTCTGAGTTTCAATTCCACTAGTCCTTCCTTCAGTTTCATGTATTTTCAAGGAATGACTTGCATACTTGACGATCCTGTGAATAAACCAAAGAATGTGGCCAAGGCCTACTATTCAAGTCATGTCGTTGCCCCCCCCCTGATAAACGGAGTGTCAACTTTCCGATCTCATTACTTGACATGAGATAATTTTCTAATTAATCGATTCGAACATTCTGCAAATTATGTTTCGATTACGATGAATGTTTCAGATGACAGAAAATTACTCCTGCGATTAGCTCATTTATAGTGTGATGATCATTGAAACTTAAAGCAAATTATCCTGACAAATAATTCTAACAGTGGATAACATTGAATTGGAAGAAAGCACGATCGCCTTATTTCTGTTGTGCAAAATTTACCATGAACCGCTGCCTGAACTAAGATTGTAAATCTTGGGCATCATTTGATATAGGCCTATTTGATTCCATGTTAACTTGTTCTTTTGAGATAAGCGCTTTATTCGATACATAAAATTGTTGAGAGAACTTCTGACCATATATTTAGATATTAATATACGACCGCATTGCATTATCGATCGTTTTTGAGTCAAATATACCAAATGCGTCAAATTGTTCGGACGCGTCAGGAAGTTTTCAGAATTTATTTCATGATTTTGAGTCAAATATACGAACTGCGTCAAAAAGTCTGAGTTCAATTTTCATTTACTTCAGCTTGAGTCAAATATACTTCTTGCGTCTAATATACCATTTGCGTCATAAAGACCGACTTGCGTCACGTCACGTATCTGAAGTGACGAATTCAGTTGGTAAAAATGGTTTTCTGCGTCATAAAGACCGACTTGCGTCATTGAAAATCTCCATAACCATCATTGTTTACATGCAGGGAAAGAGGGAGAGAGAGAGACTTGTGTGCGACAGCGAATAATCGCATCATTTCATATTTGATATGATTACCTTTGATATGTTGTCTATGCATATTATTCATCTTCGCTGTATTAAATATTAATGAAATATGCATAAATTTAAAATGTTTTTCGACTTTTCAGCATGTGCCAACGACTCTCTTATCTGTTGCGTCTTGAATTTCTGATTGATTTTCTACTTATTGCGTGTAGCAAGCTCTCCGTCATAAGATTTATTTTAACTTTTTTATGCTACGTTTTAAGTTAGACGAATACATGCACGGAAAGATTTCTAAAGGCTTGTGAAGCTTGCATATTTCCATCTTCAGATTATTGGCAATAAAAACACAGCATCAATCTTTATTAATATTTGCCATTTATTAAGTCAACAAAGTTGGCGAACTGTTTCCTATATTGTGGCAATCATGAGGTGAGTCAAGATGCAGATGAGAGATTAATAGTTAATCATTTCAAATTCCTTAATCATCAAAGCCAATCTATAAATGCCGATGAATAAGAAAATCTTACCGTGAGGACGTCCTTTTAATCTCAATTTAAAAGATAAATTTGCTGAGCTTCAATGCAGCCAAATGAAGCTTTATTGCAGAGATTAGATTCATTTCTAAGAATTTTAAGTAGTCGAAATAGCTGAGAGTTTCAATAACCGGTTGATATCTACTTGGATTTAAATCATCCCAAAAGTCTGATTCTTAGATCAACACTTATACAGTAGACATCGTTATAAGTTCAGTAGCACTAGTTGCCGGTTAAACGCTCAATTGCGCGCTCAATCCACAACTAACTAAGTGCGATTGCATGCGAACGTGGTTATTTGCAGAGCATCGAGCGCGAAATTGAGCGCAATAATAAAGTTCAGCGGTGTGCGCTCATTCGTACGAGTTCGTCTACAAATATGAATGCGATTTACTCTGGAATGTGGCCTTTTTATGTGAAAGTTCACTCAAATCTCGTTAATTTGTGTTTGTTCGGGTTCGAATCACGTCATAATTCGCGCTTAATCACAATAATTTTGAACGTAAAAAAATGGCTGCGATCGCACGCGATCGCACGCGATCGCACTTGGTAATTGAGCGCGAATAAGCGCGCGCTGGAGACTTAGGGATAGCAAGAAGAATTGCAAAACGCAACATGCTGAGAATTATGTTATCATTCCAATTATGTGAAGGAATATGTAACGATGAATTATCAGCTTTGAACCTATATTGATAACCATTTTAAAAAGGTGATTCCACATGAAGCATGATCCGTTTCACTGCTTTATGCATATGCACAAGTATTTTGTTGTTTGTTCTTTTGTATGCCTGCAATAAAGCTTGGCCATGAGTTTTGATGCTAGCCTACATACCTTACAGACAGCATGTGCTGACGCAGAGCCTACTGCTACACGGCATCTGTTACCAGAGGTGTGCAGTCAGGTACCGCAATCAAACCCGACCGTAACCGAGTACAAATCCAATCGGTTCGGGTTGGGTAAAAAATGGGTACTTTAATAAATTTATAGCGACAATACAAATTTACCTGAAAATTCAAGATGTTTGTGGCGCAGACATTGTCCAATAGAGTGTATTCTAACAAACATTTCATTGTGCAAAATTCATTTCTTGTAATTTGATGCAGAGTTATTGATATCTATAGAAATAAATGACAAGTTCGAAATGTTCATTGAAAACTGCTGAAAACGGTGACGTTCACGAAATGTTTATTACGATACTTCATCGGTGGTCTTCACAGCAGCACTAATGACAGCAAGCGCAGAAGAAGGAGTGGAGACGCACGTTCCCGTCCCCGTTCCTGGAATTTCGGAGAAGATTTGAGGCATTCTTGATGTCATGCGCAAACCTACGACTTGTGCAGCAGCGTCTGTTGAGGACAAATCGATTCATTTCGGAATGAACTACTGATGGCAGCTCTGATGGTGCTGTTATGAGGGATAGTCAAGTGGAACTGTAGAAGAAATTAGGAAAGAGAACATGAGAGCAGACGGTGAGGTGCGTCTGAAACAATCTTCCGTGGACCAAGGAGTGCCATCTTCAATCATTGGCTCCAAATACTTTGCATGACCAGAGAACCAAATTGATGTTAGCTAAAAAAAGTATTTGACCAATATCTTTCGACAGTTGTCTGAAACCTATGATCGACAATGACATCATTTTATATCATTTTATTTTCTTATAATGAAAATACACCATTTTTAGTGAATTATACGTAGGCCTTCACCGTAAATATATCTAGTCATACGAATTTTTCGATTTACACTGCTACCATGCTACTGTTACTGCTCTTAGCAATGAGATTAAAATTAGATTGCATACAGCATCGATATATTCCAAATAATGGAAAGCCGAAGAAAGCTGTTTAATCAAGCTTCTTGCGTATCAAAACTTAGGTAGGGCCTATACATTAGACATCGCAAGTTTTGATTTAAGCTTTATACAATATGCAGTTAGTTAGGACAACGGAATCTAAAGTACGAAAAAGGCTAAAAATATATAGATTACAGTCAAGACTTCAAAAGCATCAACACAGTGTTATTAATGAGTTCAGTGTTCAATCACTGTCAATCTGTGCGATACATTACATGTGCTTTTCGTTACATGAGTCAACCAGTGGGGAAGGACATTGGGAAAAGAATACGAAAGAGACTAAATTTGCTTCAATACAAAATGCGAAGAATCTATGATTAGAAAACATAATGAAACAAAACTTTTTGATGATATCATTTTATATCATTTTTCTTCAGAATAAGATGATATTATTTTATGATTGCCGATCTTTGGAAACCAAAATTGACAAGTTTAACAAATTTCGTCGATAAGTTCCGAGAAAGAGCTTAAAGTTTGAAATTCAAATTTAAATTTTGAAATTGAAGAGTGCGAGCTGGCCAATTCTAATTCGTATTTTGAAACATTTCCAGCAGTTGTCAAGTTTTGGCAGAAAAAATTACAGAAAAGGTCTTTCATCTATGTCTTTCTAAGTCTGATGATAAAATTTGGAATTTGAAACTTTGGAAATCGAATATTTCCCCAATCATGTTTCGGAATCGATTTTAGAGAATTTTGAGAGATTTTCATAGCGCAGTGAAATTTCTGTCAGAGATGGCAATTTGACAAAGATGACGCTCTTAATCATGCGTCATGTATTTTCTTATGTTCTTAATCTCTCGGGGTCCTTGACGGATTCTCGATTGATAAGAAGAGGTAAATTTGCGCGCTCTTGACGTTTAAACTTCTCTGTCACTGCGGGAATGACCCTTTACAATTAGCACTGGCTCTCAACTGTTGAATGATGAAGTATTCCTCGTTGGCAGTGACGGCTTCTTATCAGATAAATGAATCCAGAAATTTGAAAATGTTCAAACAAAATATTCGCGTTTGGTCTTAAAGATTCACTTGTGCCTTGAGTGCTTTGGCGTTGAGGAAGGCTAGGTTATGTAAAACAGCAAATGCTGCACCCAAAGTAGTCTGAGTCATCAGCTGAGCGCTATCCGTCACCGAGATTTCGGCCAGTTAAGCTCAACATCCCCAAGATGATGGGCTCGCAGCAGTTATGCGCCTAGGTCCATTAGACCTTCTAAACTCACCTCCGCACTCAACTTTTTGATGGTGATCTTCACTAGGGGTTGGAAAAAATCAATTACAATTTAATTGGTCTAATTTTTTGCTAACAATCAATTAATTTAATTGGATCACATGAGCAATCAATTTATTGCAATTAATTGACAATAATTGCAATTGTTTTTACCATTACCAAATCTAGGTAGATCTTTCCACTGTTGACTGACACTTGATACATAAATACTTTGAACGTTAGTTTCATAGCACATAGGTCTATGAAGGTTAAAACACTTACAGAAATAGAATTTACCAGTAATACATGCAAGCATTTTCTAGATCACTATGTTCGTAGAAGTAATTTGCATTACAAAACATGCAAATGAAATTAAGTGGAATTGATTGAATTGAAGATGGTTCATCAATCAGTTAATTTTTCATTTTGTGTGGGGAGTTCCCAAGTAAACTGCCGGGAGGAAAAATTAACACTTCAGTTCCACGGGATCACAAAGCTAACTTTCCCTCCCCCGCAGTTAACTTTTCCTGTGTCAACAAGCATAGAAGTCTGTAACAAGTTATGACTAGCCAGAGACTACCTAGATATCGATACAGTCCCTTGATTTGCTCATTCATAGATTTCGCAATGCAACCATCAATTTGATAATGAGCAATAGACATCTATAAATCACAAAATGAAAATCTACATTCTTTCGAGAGGAAATAAACGCTTCCTGTCTTAGCTATCTGTCCATCTCTCGCTGCGCTCGGGCTGTACAACACAGCTGTAGGAGGAAAAGTTGATATTTCTTCTCTCAAGAAAATAGCTGTTTTCCAGCCCCTGATCTTTACCGCCATTTGGAGTGGGATGGTGTAGTGTCACACTAAAGTCTTGTACTGCTGCTGCTTCCATTGTTGTGCAGTTTGTTCTTCCTCTTTATTTTTCACAGAACACTGATACTACACCGTTATATCAATCCGCGAATGGTTTGTTACGCCTTTTAGTGCTGTCTTTATTGGCAATAAACTGACGCACTAACCAACGTTTTCGTTCTAAGTCTTTAAGCTTGAATTAGATATTAAAATGAACAGTAGAGTGTGTAGTTTATTTGCATGGCAAATATAGAGAACGAGTGAATGAAACAATGTACCTCAATTAATCATGAGGAAGCTGGGAAGCCTCTTCCCACCACCTTCTCTGCTTTAATGGATATTCATTGAGATGCACGCTGTGCAAAGTAAACTCGGCATCAGTTTTTCGTAGAAACATGAAGTTGTAGTGTATTCAATTACATTACTCAATTGTTATTTTATGGGTTTCCACTCTGAATTGATTGTCATCGTTTGTCCTAATTATACAAAGTGCAAATATTGTTTAAGACAATTCAACTGTTGAGTACTTTTCCGATTGAGAACAACTTCAATTCAAAATCTTCATATCAGGAAAATGATGTTGGTTTAGTTTGTCTGTATATTTTTGTAACGTAAATAGCGAACTCTAAACAAATCAATTCTCAGGAGACAAGGTAATATATACGTATATTTTGCATTGATTTCTAAATTTGAAAATATCTTATTCTTAATAAGCGGAAGTAGGCATTGACATCATTTTATTTGTTAGCTCTCGCCCCGTGGGTGGGGGAGCACGTTTTTCTCATCCCCTAATGAAACTTTACTCTGATTTCTGAATGACTTCATATTTGAAACTGCGTTTCTCAGTAGCCTTCGTTTCACGTGTTTTGATATGATATTAAAACAGTTTTGAATTGACCTTGAAGTGACCTTGATTCAAAAGTGCATCCACAAACTTCTGAACATTCTTGTTTTTAGTTTACCATGTGGTTTCAGTTATTTTTTTTCAAATCAGAATGAAACATAACGATGCGCCCTCATACCAATGATTGTATATACTTTACTCATAACTACATGTACTAAATGTACGAGTAATGGAAGGGAATGAAGCATGTGAAAAGGATGGTGCTACATTTTGAGAAAAACTGCTTATTTTGCTTTTATCCTCGCCATTTCATGCTGTTATTAGCTATATAAATTTTCTGATTCATTTTATCAGCACGAAACTAATCCTAGAGTGAACTGGAAATGGCCTTCGTATTTTGATCAATTTTGATATTTTGATCAACAAACTTGGTCCATCTTCCTTCTGAACGCGAATCATTTGAACTTTTCATATCTGAAGCCATAATACGAAATATTCAGCGGAATACAGATAAGAAAGCCACTGACATTCAACGCGCAGCACCAGCATAGAAATGGTATACATTCTCCTTCTATGAAGTGTGCCTGCTCCGGCAACGAACAGGAGCTGATCGTAACAATTTCACGTCCTTAGACGACCGTTGAACACTATCGATGGCCATCAGTTTTATAAGGCAACATTGTCTCTCCAGCGTTTCAAATTATTTATCTGTGCTGTTCTGTTCGACAATTATCGTTCTGAAAAATGATCGTATGGCGACAATCAGCAAAATGTGAACTCAGTTTCTGCAAAACTGCATTCACCGTTGATGAACAGTTACTCGGGTTCCCGTGGTCGGATTCTGGGGCGAGTTTGCATTCCGTCGAAGCCTCGAAAGTATGGATATTTTTTTGGTTTTGTGGTGCATCCAACGGTCTTTCTTTGAACGGGAAACTGTATCTAGGTCTGTACACCGTGTAATACTGTACACCGGAATCTGGGGTGTGAAGTCGTAATGGAACATCGTAGACCATGACACTAACCGTGAGATAGCAACAGAAGATTATTTTGCCTCTCATCTGTTGGTCTGCAATTTACTCGGAAATGGTCAAACTTTGTTGGACACTATGAGAAATCATCGTCGGGAAACACCAAACACATTGAAAAGTAATCGCTGTGTGTCATCTGCGATCTCCGCGCATGCCCCTTCTCATAAGTGGTTACAACTTTAGAAAGAAAGGCGTAGACTTGATGGACGAAACGATAGAAGTGACCGCTTTTGTTGACATTCAACATGATTCAAACCGCATGTTTAAATGAGTGCTTGCTTTTGAAAAAGGTGGCTATCCAAAATTTTAAGATGTTGCAATTTCAGCTTGCTAAATGAAGATAAAGATGAAGATCCAAAACAATACCCAATAACAATAAACACCAAAATCAAAACAATGTAATATGGAAGTAATGCACGAGCGCTTTCGTGGTCTCTATTCATGTGCAACGACCAAGTGAAATGAAATGCAACAACGGGAAAACTGGGAACACAACTCAAAACGGTATTAATGAACTGTCAATCACCACGGTAACAGCAGGGTAACGGTGACGAAACTATGCCTGCATTAGTGCGCACACAGAACAATGCCTGCATTAGCGCGCGCACAAAACTATGCTTGCATTAATGCACGCAAGATTAGATAATAGATTAGATACAGATTGTTTCATAAAAAATGGATCACCCTTAAACATCGCCTTAACTTCAACTTTGTCTAACTCCGCCAAACTTGAGCGAATTTCTCTGAAATTTGGAAGATATGTCAGTTGTGCTTACTAATATCATTGTTGGAAATTTCAAGCATGAATATTGCTTTGTTTTTCTGTTATAGATAAAAAAAGTAGTAGATAATTTGATCTTCATTTAGCAATGTTACACAAAATCATACCTCACTCTTATAAAATTACATTTGTTTCCTTTGTTATGTAATATGTTGTTCTACAAGCCAAAAGCTATCAAGCAAAACAGAAATAAAGAAAATCGGTCAATCAGAGCCAGTATAGCACCATTATTCATCAATAATAATGTAACTGCCACATGTGATTAACTGGACTTCATGTTCCATAGCTTCGTGACTTCGTTGCGGTGGTGTTGGCAGCACTCCTGATTGCTTTCAGCTAGAAATCTATCTCTTACCGATTGAAAACAATACAAAGCACAAATGAACAATAACGAGATCGCATTCACAAAAGGCAAAGTGTCAGCTGGCATTTGGACCAATGGCCGCCCTGAACTTCACATACAGCAAGGAACCATGAATTCTGAACGCTATGTGAATGTTTTACGAATGAACATTGGCCAAATGACAGATCAACTTGGTGATCCATCGACTTGGTTATTTATGGATGATAATGCTACGTGTCACAGGAGTAGTAGAGTCAACTTATGCAAGTCTCAATTAGGGCTTAGGACATTATCTTGGCCAGCTCGTTCTCCTGATCTGAATCCCATAGAAAATGTATGGAGTATTCTAAACGTAACGTTCGTCGTTCACTACTACCTACAGATGGCGTATCACTACTTACGTCACTGTTAAAAAGAGAGTGGAGAAAGTTAGATCAGTCAAAAATCAACGATATCATCGAATCAATGCCTAGACGAATTGGTAATGTCATTGACAATAAGGGTAGGGCCACAAAATAT
This sequence comes from Prostheceraeus crozeri, assembly GCA_907163375.1. NCBI lineage: Eukaryota > Metazoa > Platyhelminthes > Polycladida > Euryleptidae > Prostheceraeus > Prostheceraeus crozeri. The sequence continues at coordinate 92,298 of CAJQUW010016676.1, forward strand.
TAGCTTCTTTAGAACCGTTACTGTATCATAGCTTATCAGATTATATAAGGACATTTAAATATATTAGGGACATGAAATAACATGAAAAATGCTTTCTGTATCATACTTATGTTTTATTTAGTCAAATTTTAGGATGATCCACTATTTATGAAACGGACTGTAGATTAATCCACAAAAGATTTAGCAAGCTTTTGAAGCAGTTGTGAAGGCCAATGCATTTGAAGATAAAGATAGCCGCCCAATTAATTGATCCAAAACCATACCCAATAATGAACAAAGCTTCCAGAATACGCAACTAAACATTTTGACTGGAAGAAAAAGCTTGTGGAAGCTTTGTTCATTCTTGGACGCAAGCCTGGACTTTGTGTCCAGAAGGAGTTCATCTACACCCTGCTGTTACCGTGGTGATTGACAGTTCATTTGTACCGTTTTGAGTTGTGTTCCCAGTTTTCCCTGGCTGTTGTATTTCATTTCACTTGGTCGTTGCACATGAATATAGACCACGAAAGCGCTCGCGCATTACTTTCATATGACATTGTTTTGATTTTGGTGTTTATTGTTATTGGGTATGGTTTTGGATCAATGAATTGGGTGACTATCTTTATCTTCAAATGCATTGGCCTTCACAACTGCTTCAAAAGCTTGCCAAATCTTTTGCGGTTCACAGGCATTGAATGAACAATCACTGTAGTCTACGCTCTTCGTCGATGTGCAGCAAGCATTCAATAAGTCGTTGTGATACATGTTCCAGGGCAGAGTGCTCAGTGCATCGACAACTTTTGAAATTGTGCAAATGTATCGGCTGTATTGACCAATAGTCAACTCTATTTTGTGTGTATAATTCACTGAATGTTTGTAGCTCCTATTTTGTGTTTGTGCCTTCTTAATGTTTTCTACAATATGCGGCATGATTGTTTCAATCTTTCATATCATTTTGAATTTAAACTACAAATCATGGTTACCTGTGTTTCATACACACGAGCAATTTAGAAAAGTAAAACTCCTAAAAATTCACTATTTATAAAAATTGCTTAAATACACCTGTAAACAAAACATCCTAAATTAACTTGAACCGGAAAATGGCACAATGATTGACTTATATATCCACGTTTGGAGGAAAAGATGATAAAAAAGATCGCTGAATTCGTCTTAATATTTATTCTGCTTGAACTAATGAGCTGAATACTTCCGTTTACAGAATATCAACAAGCAAACGGATGAAGAGGAGAATATAAGCAGCCGTTTTAGTGTTACTGCGACGTCGAAATAAGATAACTGTGACTGCTACTAGCACTGTACGATAACTGTAGCTGCTCGTATCGCTCTCCACTGAACAAAGTAGATCCTAGCGAGGTTTTCTTGGTTTCTTCTTAGACTAAGCGTTAGTTACCTTTGATAGCTTGAGAATATAATCAGTAGGGAGTTCGAAAGTTACCAGTTGTTCAGCTTAAGGTCATCATATTGTCTTTGAGAAAATGGCAGTGTTTTGAAGCAGTTTTAGTGATATTAAATTATGTTTTGTGCGCACGCTAGTGCAGGCATAGTTCTGTGCGTGCGCATTAATGCAGGCATAGTTTCGTGTGCACGCTAATGCAGGTATTGTTCTGTGCGCGCGCATTAATGCAGGCATAGTTTTGTGCGCCCGCTAATGCAGGTATTGTTCTGTGCGCGCGCATTAATGCAGGCATAGTTTTGTGCGCGCTAATGGAGGCATTGTTCTGTGCGCGCGCATTAATGCAGGCATAGTTTTGTGCACGCATTAATGCCGGCATAGTTTCGTGCGCTCGTTAATGCAGGGCTAGAAAATGAATAATAGTCATCAAATTCGATGCAATTACAGTACAGTAGATGTTTTGGTTCATGATCTTTTGGTTATGCTCCCGAAGCTTGAGAAATGTGTCAATGTATTCTAATTAGCCTAAATGTAAAGGTTGAAAATTACTGAAAAAAAGTAAAGAAACTATCCTCGCCCACTGGTGGAGGGGAGCGCCCCCCACTGATCTCCCGAACTATTGCACCAATTTTGCACCAATCATATTTTCTGTTATGACACGAGAATGACATTGACATTACTTACCATGTGCACAATTCATGAAGATAATTGCAACATCATGAAAACAAAAATAATTCAAGAAATTTCAGAAATTAGTTTCATGTAATGACTTGAAAGGATTTATTTAACCGATCAATTCATTTGAAACTATCAACCACTTTCTGGATGACAACATTAGTCCTAATTTTGGATACGAAAGTTGACATCCATCGTCAAAATCGTGCGAAGACGATTATGAAAATTTTAAGCGAAAATTATATCGCAAATGTAGCTATTGAATCTCTTCTTTCACACAGGAAATGATGAGAGATAGCACTCATGCTATTTAGTGAATTGCTGCGAATGACTCATTTGCTAACAGTCTGACGCAAATTTGAGCAATTTTAAAAGTGATTTACGTACAAAAGAACATGTTCTATTGATGAAGTCAAAATTTTCATTTACAGCTATATTCGACGCCATTTATATACCAAAGAGGATTGTGGTCAACAAACTCAATTAGGATGCATGCTGCTGTCAACATTCTATTTTCTGTATCTTGTTATTGCCTACTGTTTTCTATTCTGACAGGAAATGTTTTGTGTAATTCATCCAACGAATTCTGCACGTATTACATCAAACGGCTATTATAGTCTGACAGTCAGTGCTAGTTTCTTAGAGAACGAAGCTGAAATTGAGGCTTTACAGAATAATGAGACTACTGAGGATCTGCGGGGTTTCGAGTTCTACCCTATCCCTCTTCTTCTCAAAGGAAAACACTTGCAAGTCCAATGGGAAGCAGATTGGAACATTTGCAAAATCGACATTTTCTATGCTTTCATTGATTAAGTGCAAAGTACTACATGTGAATCTATAGTCACGATTTTGCATGAAATGTCTTCAAGTTTTCAAGGTAATGTACATATATACACTTAATCAATGAAAACGCGCAGATCCTTAGTAGTCTCATAATTCTGTGGAGCATCATTTTCAGCTTCGTTTTCTAAGGAACTCGCTCTGACTGTCAGACTATAATAGCCGTTTGATGTAAAACGTCCTGTCATTTTATTCACTTTGTGGGAGTCACCTTCCTCTTTATATGGTTTCGTATGTACTTGAAGCTCTAAGTTACCTGAGAACTTGTTCACATCTTAAGTACGCTATTTTATAGTCAAAGGTGTATTTTCAGTTTTCTTGAAACGTGGATACAACGCTTGCTAGCTACTCAAGTGGATGGCAAGCTTTTTTCAAGCTAGGGTTTTGCTAAGGTAGACTTTGAGAGTACAGGATGTTAAAGGATCCGGAACGCCACCTAGCCGGTCATCTTGCAGATGAATCCCTTTCTTCTTCAGTGTTAACCTGTCTAGACTGTTCAAAGTACTATCTTACTTGTGTATTTAATTTAGCTTTGCTTGGTAAGCCTTTTGTAGGTACACTGTAAATCATAAAGTCCTATTTAAGTACCAATCTGAGTACTAAACATAAGAGTACTAAAATTACCGAACTTAAATCCACCGAAGCACTTCAATGCTTTTCAACCCAAAAACCCAACTCCCAAAGTATTACAAAGTCACTGTCAACTCAGGCATGCAAGATCTGAAACGAATGAAAAAATTAGAATTGCCCCCCAGATATCAAAAGGAAACAATCAGTCAAAAATAATGCAGTCTTCATTCTCACATGCATGCATGTTCATGTGCACAATTCTTCAGTAGTACGGATTTCATGAATGTACATAAGCGACTTCAAAGCATCCTAAGTCATCTGATCTATTGATATGAATTTCTAAAATAGATAAGTTTTCAAGCTAGAACACTGATGCTACAGACTTTGTAATTTAAGAAACACAAGTAGATTTAATCATAAGAATGGACAGTTAAGTTAGAGCACTAAAACTGCTGTGAATTCATTTTGTGTAAAGGCGCCTTGATTGCAGGGAAATGAGGCTTACATCAAATCACTTAACAGGTGGACGACTCGCAGTTGCAATCTCAGTTCACTTTCCAAAATCAAGGGAAGCTTATAATCTGTTTCTTCATTTAGTGCTCATTATGGAATGTGTGCAAGAACATTTTCCTAAGAAATAACTGCAGGATGATTTAATAGCTTTTGTCACGAATGAATGCCATAAAAACAAAATTATCGGCATCAATCACTATCTGAAAGAAATTTATGGTCATTAGTCAATCTGAGGTTTAGTTTGGTAACCCAGTAACATGCACTTTCTTTAATGAAACACAATATTCGCCTTTCACTCAAAATGTTTCTATCCATCTTTGTACGCATCATTTTTTCTTCATAAATGAAAGGAAGTTGACGGGCTTTCAACAAAGTGTTTTTGTGATTGTCCGGCTTCTTTGAACGATACAAGAAAAGAAGATTCCATCTTATTTGCTCGTCTCTAACATTCGGACAATATTATAGAGAGTGTAATGGAGAATGTATCATGGAACTCTGTGCATCAGAGATAGCTATGATTTTGCGCTAGATTTTAAGAGAACACATTGATGATCTTGCAATTGCACAGCATGATAGTGTAATTCGGAATAGATTTGATTCAGGATACATTTTTGAAGCAAACAATCTACTCTGAAATACTTTGAGACATGAAACTTTCACTTCAAATGGTGGATCAACGTCTTCCGCATTGCAATGAGTTATCCGAGAGACGGACGTATAGACTGTCCAACAGCGCATGGATATTTAGAAATGCTACATCAGAATATCAACCACGATGCAGTCTGCATATTTCTGTGCTTTCATTAACTTATGAATTTGTGGAGAATGTATCGATAAGAAAAATTAAACCTTGATTTTATTTAAATATTTGTTTTGTAGACCTCAATGCATGCAAAATTGCATAATATGCCATCAAAGTAGGGAATTCGCGATCAGTCTTATTTTGTCGATATTTAAGACGATGAATGAAATAATGAAATATACATATAGGTATATTGTATGTTGTGATTGCCATCCCACCAGCCAGTTTGTTCTCTTGATCTTTCTCTTTATAGTTGTATATTTCTCAGACTTGTGTTTTAACTGTAATTGCAATCAATTACATTTTTTTCATGTCAATGAGATGTAATTGCAATTACTTCACGATGAGCTCTGTTTATTTGCACGCATTTTCAATTTTTCTTGAAATCTCCTCGTCGATATTGCGTTAAGATACTTAGATGTGCAGCAGGTGTACAACTATAATACCAGAAATTTTTTGAAGAAATTAATTGTTGAATTCTAAATTAAGTACTGGTGTTGTGATATTCTTTCTCCCTCTAATTTCTCATCGAAAAATGTATGCATAGTTGACCAGTTTGCGAGTCAGGCGATGCATTTCACAGGCAAGTAAAGAGGTTTTCTGACTCGATATAATTTATTGGTCGAAAATAAAAGGTTATAAATTTGCACGTCGCACAGCGTGACGGGCCTTCGGCGTCCAGCGCCTTCTTAACAGTCGATGGTCTTAACGGCCAATTATTAAATAGTGTTAGAATTCCTAATAATAAGAATTTAATCTTCATTTCACTAGATGTAGAACAATTATATCCGAGCATCCCAATACAATTGGGTATAGAATATAACATAAAAAGTTTAGAACAGTACTGGCATCTAATTGACACTTTTGGTCTTAGCATAAAACAAATAGAAAAGTTGATAACGTTTGTATGCTATAATTACGAGATAAAATACAAGGACAATGTGTATAAACAAATCAAAGGAGTACCCATGGGCGCACATTTTTGCCCCGGCATTTGCAGTGATTTTCATGAGTCATATAGAACAATTGGCTATTGAAAAATTAAGCTTTTCTCCGTCGCTCTATATGAGATACATCGATGATATCATCCTTGGTCCAATAGAGCATAATAGTGACTTACTGTCCCATATAACTGATGTCTTTAATGCAGTAAACTCAAGCATAAAATTTACAATAGAAGCACATAACCCAATGGACTGGTTACCTTCTTAGATATAAAAGTAAAAATAATTAATAATAAAGTTCAATATGCGTGGTACCACAAACCAGGCCATTCCGACATAACCTTAAGAAGGGACTCTTTTGTGCCCAATCATGTTAAAAGTAGTTTCATTGATAACCGCTTAAAAGATATAGCAAAGGTGTAGCAATGAAGTGATGCAAAAAGAAAAAGTTAGCGAATTTAATGACATTCTAATTAAAAATGGCTACAGTAACAAGAATTTTCCCAAGAAAAGGAACAAGCGTAGGAGTAGAAATAAAATCAAAAACCAAAATAATTGTTATTTTAAAGTTCCATTTATCAGCGATAAATGTAATAGAAAAATTAATAAAGCTGTTAAAAAGTTTGACTTACCTGTTACGGTTATTAATGAATACGGTAGACAGACTGTAAACCAAATAAGGAAAAATAAAAATTTCTATAATACTTGTAGCTGTCAAATCTGTAAATGTTTACCTAAGTTTAAATGTAGTGATAAATACGTAGTATATAGGTTCACCTGTAATAAATGTGGAGAATGCTACATTGGAAAGACTGTAAGGAAATTCTCCACTCGGCACGCAGAACATAGACGTGCAATTATTAATAAGTCGGCATCCAGCGCTCTCTATGAGCATAATAAAAATAAACATAATGATCTAGGTAGCATCGAGGATTTTCAGATCGATTTCATTGCTAAACTGACGAACACTCGAGACACAACATTCACTGAAGCAAAAGCTATTACACACTTGAAGCCAACAATCAATAGAAGACATGAATTACCTTGCTACAGTCTGCCTTCTCACTTTGATCACCTCACATTCAACAAGCAACACAATTCTTAATTCCATTCACTTCTTTATAAATCTTCACACCGAGTTTGCAGACCGCCATTTGACCGTCGACTGTTGAGAAGGCGTTAGACGCCGAAGGCCCGTCACACTGTGTGACGTATAAATTCATAACCTTTTATTTTCGACCAATAAATTATATCGAGTCAGAAACTCTCTTTACTTGCCTGTGAAAAATGTATATCAGACAACAAATACTATTAATTTCCTCTCAGAAAATGAAAGACCGCAAGTCTCTCAAAAATGCACAGTTTCAATCTTTAAGTCAGTTTCACCCTTAAATGAGATGTCATTGCAATCGTAAAGAAGTCTGCTAGAATCCGCAGGTATCGATATCAATATGTAAGGCGAAAGCACTTGGAGGGATCAAAATGCGGCAAGTTTACATCAAAGCTTTAGCGTGGTCTGTATTCCGGAGAGTAGTGATTGACCTTTGCATATCCGCCAAGAGAAAGAAATGTTGGGAAAACGAATAGTGCAATGTCGGCAATTATCTAAAACAATTTACACGGTAATTCAAGTGAAACGGGGTAATTTGCAATTGTAATCAATTACATTTCGTGTGCAATTGACCCAAGTCTGATATTGCTTGAAACATAGCTGCACAAAATTATTATGCAGGATCATGTTATTCGATATTCAAAAAATATATCGCCAGAAATGATTGAGATATGAAGTCATTCCAGAATTCTGACGAGCGCTATCATTTTGGTACAGACCTTGAATACTATTCGGCTTGATGTTTCCATGATGCTCCTGTGATCAGTATATCACACAGAGACAATGAGACTACGATTCGATACTGGGCGACCGACGACGATCGTTATCTGTCTCGCAAAACGGAACAAGACATCAACATTAACAGATAGTCATAACAAGGAGGCAATTCATGGAAAACTGTCAACAGACAGGTCTAGGAATGATATCTCCATGACCCAACTATCTGCTCCCCACAACAATCACTTTTGAGGGTGCCTGTCTGTACAATCATACGTAGAATATCTAACTCAAGAGTCACTCGTTGGATGAGACTGTTGAGGCACATTCGCTTTTCTGAACGTTGATCTCGGTCCAGTGTTATACAGCTTAAGGGGGCAACCAACAGGTCCAGAGGTGTGATTGACCAGACTGTTTTCCAAGACTGACTAATTTTCATTTAATGTTATTTGCCTAAGACTTTTTTTGTCGTTGAAGCATTAGCGTGGCATCGTGCCCCCCCTGAGATCCTCTAAACCATTAACTTGCATGGTACAACATAATAGGGTATACCTATTCTGGGTATGCTCCATCTGATGGTGTCATTGTTTGGATCCTAACTTTTTTCATATGACTCCTGTGGCTAAAATATTGAGTGTACGGAAAAACAGCTTCCACTCAGAGAAAGTCAATACAAAGTTAGGAAAGCGCAAGACTTTGCCAATCAATTTAGAGATTGAATCCGATAGTGGTATCAATCTTTTGTTCCAATTTAATTGAAGCTGGGACATTCCCATAACGACGTCTAAATGTTTCATAATTTTAATAAACTTATATTTAATAAGACTTAAGGTTTGTCCTTAAGAGGACAGGTGGTGCGTTCCCATCGGCAGACATTAAACGTTCAAGGCGCGTCAAACTTTTGACTATCCTAGGACTACATTTTAGAGCCAAACTTGACGAGATCGGTGTGGAGGACCTTCCCACCAGTCCATTTTTCAATCAGCGCTTCTAAAGCGGGGCTGGACCTTACCCCTAATGGTCCTCTGACTTGTGATCCTCGACAAAGGCATGAATGCATGAAGGTCTTTAAGCACAAAGACTTGACGGATCTGATTGCGTGCCGGGCGGACCTTCCCGGGGGTCCATAACATAGCGCTATAGGGGCTGGACTTCACCCTTAAGTGTACGAGATCGTACAAGGCCGCTTAACAAGTGATCTTAGTAATCACAATGTCAACCCCATGGAGACCAGTAACGGGCACAGTCCATTCATCACACTAGGGCAGTAAGCGATAAAAAAAATAAAAAAACAACGTTAAAACAAATAAAACAATAGCCAGTCGTCAGCAGGTACCCGCCTGGTCGCGTTTCGGCCCCTCTACCTGAACGCTCAAGCCCAGGCGGGCGGGGCCCCGCATAAACTTATATGCGGCTGGCATTCTAAAATCAATACAGTAATGATATGTGTAATAATAAGTAATACTGATAGTAATAGTAAAAACAAAAACAAAACAACCGCAAAAGACGGATACATCCAAAACAAACTAAAATATATGTGTGAAATACTGAAATGGTATAACCAATACAAAATTGCTAAGAAAACAAACAAACAGTGTTAATTTTATTGTTTAAAATGCGCACTGTGATGTCAGCTGCCTGGCTGAGAAATATCCAAACTTGACTAGAAAATTGCTATGACCGGTTAGGATTTTCTCAGTACATGCCTTCATTTTAGACTTACAATATCCTCTGAATTTAGACTTACAATAATACTCAGAATTCTTATCAATAGAGGTGAAAATCCTAAATGTCGAAAAAATGAAGTTGCAACTTTTTTCATGTGGCTCCTGTGGCTAAAATATTGAGTCTACAGAAAAACAGCTTCCACTCAGAGAAAGTCAATACAAAGCTAGGAAAAGTCAGTGGATGAAACCTCCAAACAATCATTCGCTCCGGCGTGAGATAAAAACCGAGGGGTACCGAACAGGCCCCCCTTAGGCAAATAGGGTTAAATTGAATGTGATGTGTATTATGTATCATCATTTTCAGTTGTTTACATACCTGACTTCAATGTTACTAAACCTACATCTATACATGTATGTTTCTGCTTCAAAATCATTGATCAACAATGTGGTCAATTTTGAAGTTTTCAGTCATTGTTTGGAAGCGCAAGACTTTGCCAATCAATTTAGAGATTGAATAGTTAGTTGAATTTGTTATCCCCAATTCTTCATAAAAGACTACATTTGAAGAAACTGAAGTTGAGAAATTGAATTATGAAATTTCCGTTTTCCATGCAACGTTCAATTTTCATCAAAGTCAATTTATATCAAACAGGAACCCATGCAGCTGATGTGGACGTATAATTTCATTTCATCGTATAATCTTTCTCGCTTTATGAGCTTCAACTGACTCGCGAAATGAGTTTTCAATATAAATATATAAATTAACTTTTGTTTGACAAACTCCTGTTGCCCTCCGCATGTGCAGATATCTTTGTTATAACGACTGAAGAGATATGTGCGGACAAACAATGTTTACATAATGCACAGCTCAATAATTACAGACTGTCACCATCGGACATCAGTGCCTTCGAAGTCTAGAGAACACATGAGATGATGGTTCGAGTTTCGACTCCGACATTGGTTCTAGTTTAGGATTTCATTGTATTTAATCTCCATACAACTTCTGATGCAATTACCATAAAAATACTAAATTCTCGGACATTCACAAGAGGCGTGAAAATGCCACCCTGAATCTTCTACGTATGATTGACACTAGTGCATTACATCACCGTCATGATTTGTGTACTAAAATCGATCTGACAGGTTTATTCAGTCCCAGTGTCTTTCTGTGCGCTTGCTTCATTTGGTACATGTAGTTATTATGTTATTACTGTAGTTTATTGCTGTTTGAGCATGGATCTGAGTACTTTGAGCAGAAGAGTACTAAAATTACCGAACTTAAATTCACAGAAGTATTAAAATGCTTGTTAAGTACTAATATGATGAAATATCAATATCAGTAAAGGACGCTAGTTCAGTAATTCATCATGCAGCTCGTAGTGACGGTGCACGCTTGGATCTGAATACAGTAAGTATTTTTGTTCCCAGCTGCTGAGACTGCATTGTCGACGATGCGATGATTGAATAGTGAATCTGAGAAAGACGGCGTCAATCAGGTGGTCAATACAGTTATTCATAGTTTCTGCACGTTTCTGCATAACGACGTGGCTGCAGTGAATCAATATATGATCCAACAAACCAACAGTATCCTCTCAATGCAGCTAGGGTATCAATTTGGATCAAAAGCATCCTCAGCGACAGTTCTTTGAGTGCTGCCAACGTCTATCATTTTCTCCGACCATACTTTGATACCTGTCAACGTTTGCCATCATCTCTGACTATACTTTGAGTCCTGTCAACGTTTGCCATTGTCGCGGGGCGAATATGGAGTGAGGAGATTTGACTGACGGAGTAGCTGAACGACTTATCTCCTAACTCTGGCGGTAGCTTGTTATATGTAGCTGTCAGAGTAATGAGGAGAATCAGTGATTGATGTGAAGGAGTGGCAGGAGCCGATAATTCTCGGGATCTGCCAACAATCAACACTTCTCTCTGCACACCTCTAGCGGAAGGGAAGTGATTTAACTGACGCTTATTTGTGTACGGAACTACTATTAAGAGAAATCGTGGAATCGATGTTTTTATTACGAGTATAAAAATTTACTACAATATCACGAAATACGTTTGTTTTTGGCGAATACGCTACATGGTGCCGCGACCCGGGACGAACAATGTCTACGATCAAGGAATTGCGACAATTACCTACTATTCATCGATCTTGTGCAACGAAACTGATTAATCGATTCCACGAATTTCGCCGAGAATCTTCGAATGATCCTCCATCGATCAATAACTATCACGCTATACTCACACAGTTGGAGTTAAAGCAAAGACTTCTCGCCGATATTGACGCTCAAATACTGTCGCTTCTTGCCGCTGAGATTGACACTGATGACCAATACGCAATGTCCGACGATGACGAATTACCTCAATCTATTGCTGCTGAAGTCGAAGACGCCGAGGCCAGAGAATTATCAATCGCTTCTTGCCTGAGTGAGTTGAAATGTGTTATTGGGATTTCGGAGGGTACTGACCGTTCTAATAATTCTGCTAGCCATGACAGCGAAATCTCAGAATTACATGACGCTATTAAGGAGCTTAAGGTAGATGGGCCAAGGACGGCAAGGACTGTAAGATTACCGGAAATAAAGTTACCAAGGTTTGACGGGGACCCCATGAAGTTTAAGTCTTTTTGGGAATCTTTTAACGCGACGATTCACAAGCAGTCAGACTTAGAGCCATGTGTAAAATTAACTCACCTTTTAAGTTTGCTTGATGGACAGGCTAAGGCTACATTTGAGGGTCAATTCCCACAAACGAACTGTATTCTGATATCAGATATCAATTACAGGAAAGATTTGGTAGAGAGCAACTCGTAACATTGACTCATCTCAGATCATTACTCCACATGCCTCGATCTTCCGATTCTTCATGTAAATTGAGAAACATGATGAATAATTTTCAGACTCACGTACGATATCTTTCGAATATTAAGATAAGCGACTGGAAGGACTTGGTATTTGTTGCTCTGCTATTGGACAAAATTCCCACAGATGTAGAAGCCAACATAACGCGTCAGCAAGGAAATCAGGATTGGGATTTCAAAACGCTATGTAAAATGCTCGAAATTGAAATAATGGCTCGTGAACAGCCGAGGAAGTTAGACGAATCTGAGAAACGACCCTACACGTATGTACAAAGAAAGGCAACAGTGGCTCTAGCTACGAGGACCTCAGACGAATACAAGCACAATTGTGTGTTTTGCTATTTAAGCAACCACACTGCTGAGAAATGCATAAAATACGCCAAAGCAGATGTAAGAAAGGACATTTTGAAAAGAGATAATCGATGCTACATTTGCTTAAGCCGAGGTCATTCTGTAAAGTTCTGTAGAAACCGCACACCTTGTACTCATTGCAATCTCTCACATCATCACGCCAGTATTTGCTACAAAAAATACGGAGTTACGTCTGCTCAGATATCTGAGAATAAAATTACTAATACTACAGAAGCTACAGATTCAGCAAGCGAAAATGTCCTGATTGCAAGAGATGTTGATGTTTTTATGCCAAGTGCCTGGGTTAACCTGAAGAACCCCTCAAATATGCGCAGTTCACATGGGCGAGCGATAATGGATACGGGTAGTCACCGAACAAAAATCACAGAAGCAAAAGCGAAGGAATTAGGTCTTAAACCTATTGATCATGTCAGTCTGCAGATCGGAACTTTCGGTAGTGACCAATTTCAGACGTTTCAGGTTCCAGTTGTTGAGATAACGTTGCATGGATTAGAAGGTCAAATAATAGAAACTCGTGCACATGTCTTTCGAGTTTTGACTGGAACGATAGCAAGGCCAGGAATCGATAAGACCAAATATCGAATATTGGATCAAGTTCCCCTCGCTGACCCACCCGGCGACAACCCTGAAGATTTCAAAATTGGATCTAATATCTTGAATAAAGTCTATTGTGGGGATTCAATTATTCTCAACAAACGACTTGGCTTAGCAATCAGAGAGAGTAATTTCGGATGGACGATCTCTGGACCCTCTAAGGAAGAAGATGAAGGGCATGAGATAAACGACTCAACAATGCTCACGACAGTGTCTTCACTTTCTATTAACTATCATCCAGAGGACTTTTGGAACCTTGAGTGCATCGGAATCAAAGACTCTCCTACGCAAACTGACGCAGACGAAAGGATAAATCAATTCAATGAATCTATAAAATTCGAAGATGGACGTTATCATGTTAGATTCCCCTGGAAATTGAACGGACCGGAATTACCTAAAAACTACGAGTTGGCACGAGGACGGTTGTCGAGTCTATGGAAAAGATTAGAAAACAATCAAACTTTGTTGACCACGTATAGTGAAATTATGAAAGAACAAGAAGATAAAGGAATAATCGAAGAAGTTTATTCTGACACTGATACTGAAGAGAAAACGAACATTCACTATCTCCCGCATCATGGTATAAAGAAAGAATCTGGTACGACAAAAGTACGAATTGTGTACGACGCCTCAGCAAAGACAAAGAGAACAAATCCTTCATTAAACGACGCCCTTTATCCAGGGACGGTATTATTGCAAGATATGTGTGGGATATTATTGAGATTTCGTATGTCGCCAATAGCAGTCGTCAGTGACATTGAAAAGGCTTTCTTGGCTATTGGACTTCAATTACCTGATCGAGATGCAGTACGATTTTTATGGATGAAGGATCATACAAACCCTCCCACAAACGACAATTTACGAATAATGAGATTTACACGAATTCCCTTCGGTGCCATTGCCAGCCCGTTTTTACTGAGCGAGACACTATTACATCATTTGAGACAGTCGAGCACGGAAACTGCACAACTCATTCAAGATAATGTTTACGTCGATAACGTAATTATCGGAAAGGATAATAATGAAGACGCTCTTCAATTTTATGATGAAGCCAAATCATTGCTCGATAATGCAGGCATGAATTTAAGAAAATGGGGATCGAACTCACTGCAGTTCATGAACGGCATTCCAGTGAATGATAGATCGAAAGAAGAGAAGTTAAAGGTTCCCGGAATTGCATGGGATACAAGGCAAGACAAAATTCATATTCCGCAAATTGATTTTATGATCTCTAGTTCTCTTACCAAACGAGCTCTTCTACAAGCTACAAGAAAGGTTTTCTACCCTTTAGGCCTCTTCGCTCCCATAACAATCAACGGCAAAATCATTTTCCGACAGGCGAATGATAGCGTAAATGACTGGGATGACAATCTTCCAGATGTTATTCAAAGTGAATGGAATAAACATGTTCATGAATTACAATTGATTTCAAGCATTAAATTACAGAGATTCATCGGGTTAAGCAATTATGAATCAGTACAGCTACACTGCTTTTGTGACGCCTCTGGACAGGTTTACGCAGCGAGTGCCTATATTCGTTTCGAATCAAGTGAATGTGTAAAAACGAATTTGATATATTCAAAAAACCGCTTGGCCCCTTGCAAATCTATCACAATTCCTCGCCTTGAACTTCTAGGAGTTCTAATTGGAGCAAGAATGATCAAGTTTCTTACAAGGCAACTGCCTTACACTTTCTCTCGCATAGTCTTATGGTCAGATTCGCAATGTGTCTTGCATTGGCTTCGAAGTAATAAACTTCACACAATATTTGTGGAAAATCGCCTAAAAGAAATAAGAAATGTCCCGAAAATTGAATTTCGTTATGCGAGAACACACGACAATCCGGCTGATCTCCCAACTCGAGGTGCCACATTTTCCGAGTTACGTAATGCCGAATTGTGGCGGAATGGACCCGCTTGGATTATAAAGGATGAATCGGAATGGCCAGCATTATGGCTTGAGAACAACGAACGAGAGCACGAACTAAAATAAACTTCAGAGAAAACTGCTACGTCTCTTACTACTCATGTCTCAGAGTATCCTTTCGATAGTGATCTCGGAAACTTTTCTTCGTTAGGAGATGTCCTGAAAGAGACGGCAACTCGACTGACTAACAATAGCGACCCATCAGCAAATGAGTTAGAAAGGGCTCGACAGGCATGGGAGCTGGCAGTTCAGAAGATGAGTTTACAAGAATTGAGAATAGCAACGCTCAACCACAAATCACGAAATGATAACGTCTCAAAACTTCGACTTTATATTGACGAAAACGATATACTTCGTTCACGAGGTCGCATAGACAATGCTGAAGACATTCCGTATAACGCCAAGTATCCGATCCTCCTACCAACTAATCATCCCTTCACAAGATTAGTAATCAGTGATCGAAAAACGAACCACAAAAGGTTTGGATTAGTCTGTTCACCTGTGCAACGACACGAGCAATTCATCTCGAATTAGCTAACGATTTGACGGCACAAGAATTCCTCAATTGTTTAACGAAATTCATCGCAAGAAGAGGAATATCGAAAACAATTATTTCAGATAACGCAAAAACGTTTAAGCTCAGTAATCAGACACAAATTGAATTATGGAATGCAGATAAAACTGATAAAGGTGAAGTCTCTGAGAAGGGCATTGAATGGAAGTTTATAACGGAACGAGCTCCATGGATGGGAGGTTTCTATGAGAGGATGGTGAAAAGTGTGAAAATGGGACTTAGGAAAATGACGAACGGTTCTTTTCCAAGTAAGCGTCAGTTAGATGTTTTAATCTCTGAGATTGAAGGAATACTTAATAACAGGCCATTGACTTACGTAGGGGTAGATATTAAGGACGGTCACCCTCTAACTCCTAATAACCTGCTCGGCATTTGACATGATACAGCTCTCCCACAATCGCATCACGAGAACGACCCAGACTTTGAACCAGGAGGGCGATCGTCATTATCAAAGACTTTGATTAGTGTTTGGAGACGAGGAGAACATCTTCTGCAGCAATTTTGGTCTCGCTGGCGGCGAGATTACCTCAGTGGCCTACGAGAACGCAACGACTCTCATCATCACACTCGTGGGTGCATCAGGACCGCGCCATCTATCGGAGATACAGTTTTGATCATGGACAATAACCTTCCGCGAGGTCAATGGCGTATCGGCATGATCGATAGCTTAATTCGATCACAAGGAGAGGCGGTTCGATCTGCCACGGTAAAATTGGAGAATGGAAGAATCCTACATCGTCCAATCAAGCTGCTTGTGCCATTAGAATTCAAGAAGGAGAAGCCGCGCGCGCACGAAATCCACGGCCCAACACATGACAAACGAGAGCCGCAATCCGATGCTCACGTAATGGAAGAAGAGGAGAAGACCTCTCGCCCTGTACGAAGGGCGGCGGCTATCGCTAATCTTCGAAATCGACAACTCGCTCGTCGGGAGTGTCGCGGGGCGAATATGGAGTGAGGAGATTTGACTGACGGAGTAGCTGAACGACTTATCTCCTAACTCTGGCGGTAGCTTGTTACATGTAGCTGTTAGAGTAATGAGGAGAATCAGTGATTGATGTGAGGGAGTGGCAGGAGCCGATAATTCTCGGGCTCTGCCAACAATCAACACTTCTCTCTGCACACCTCTAGCGGAAGAGAAGTGATTTAACTTACGCTTATTTGTGTACGGAACTACTATTAAGAGAAATCGTGGAATCGATGTTTTTATTACGAGTATAAAAATTTACTACAATATCACGAAATACGTTTGTTTTTGGCGAATACGCTACAGCCATCATCTCTGACTGAGCTTTGATTTTTGATTATTGACCCAAATGCATTTGTGTTTAATTGTCAAAGCAGTTCTTAGATGGATGTGCATTCGTGATATACCGGGCTAGATATGCCGCATGGCATTTTTCGATATGTGGAGGTGATTGTTCTATGCAACTCATTAGATCATTGGATGAGTGCAAATTGAGTACTAATGTTTTCAGACTCAAAGAGTACTAAATTCTCGGACTCAATTCTTAGTCGCATTTAGTACACAGGTTTAGTGGTTTTTCTAGTGCTCATTTGAGACTTGATGAATAACAGTGTGTATTTTGAATTTTACAGCTTTTCTTGATATTTGAGACTTGTCCATCCTGCTTGCCAATTCTGTTTCGGTATTCTTTGTGTACATGCACAGATTTCTCTTGAAATAAAGGTGCTTGTTGGTCTACGTGTCAGTCATCAAACTGAATTTGATTCTCCATCACAGCACATTGTTCATCACATCTTCAGTTTTCCTTTAAAATGATCTGGCAAGTACACCTCGTAATTCAATGAGTAACCGGAGGGCATCAAATTCGTCACAATTATCAATAGACGTCAGCTGCGGATTCTCAATCTGATATTGTCAGAAAACATCGAAATAAGGAAATACTTTCATTCAATAGCTTTCAATGTTAGATTAGATTCTGATGTTGTTGCCTCTGAACATTCTCATGAGGAAAGGAAATTCCATTCGATAATGGTTTTCTATTTGACCAGTTCTGCGTCAGCTTCTTAATGAATAGTAACTTTGAAATGACATTTTCCTACACACTATGAGCAACTCATATTCATAGAGATCCTATTTCCGTAAGTTGTGAAACATACTTGAAGAACAATCAATTCGTAAGATTTCATTGTGACAAATGCTTTTCGGAATTATAGACTGAGAACTTGTCATTCAGACCTGTCTTAGTAAATGGAAAACAGGAAATGTCAACACGAAGTCAAACATGAGCGGTCAAGATTATTCTAATTGAATGACTTGAAACTTAAGTCAAAAGCGTGTATGATTCTGACAGGAATCAATAACACAGAGTTGATGAAATAAATAAGAATGGACTCTTTCACTTTCCTTAGTCTCTGAATCATCTGACGAATTATTAATGACAAGTAAAGATTCCGGAAAACAAACAATAAATGGCAGAAAGCAACAAATTCACCTCAGGAAAGTGATTGACGTGCAAACGAATTGACACATTTTAATTCTCCTTCCATTAGAATAACAGAATTAGACAGGTCGTCTCTTCTTCCGTTTGACTAGAAAGGAAACATTGGAACATGTAACGTAAATGAAATGGCACAATCTCCTGACATAATACCATAGCAATCGAACAATGAGCAGCCAGTTCATCATTAAACACGCCAAATTGTACTAAGTTTCAGTGACTGTTATCAACCGGATCACACAGCAAAGAGACACAGATGATTTCAAATTCTACAGAGAAGTTTGTGAACGATTTTTCATGCGCCTGCTAACTTTTTTAAAATGATCGGAGGGCCCAACAATATCGAGAAACTTTTGCGTAATGATCTGAATTCTTCGAATATGAAGGAATCGTGGCAATCGGAGCATTTTGAAGGAATTCAGAGCAATCCGCAAGCGACGCACGGCTATTTTTCCTATATCTGCAAGGTATTAAAAATTTCTTTTTGCCCACTTACTAAGTTCCTGCATGTGCCATTGTTCTGAATCAGTTTGCACTTCTAGCAAAGTGATACGATTAAACAATCTAATTCTGTGATTAGAATTCTTCCTTGGATGATAATGATGAAATACTGTTCAGATGATGTCAAGTTCTAATGACACACTTTCGGGTGTTTGTCAAAGTTTCCGTTTCAAGCTACTACCTCAGACATCAATAGAAATTTAGTTTGATACAACATGGTGCACTCTCCACAACTTTGTCTGCTGATAGAATAGAATGCTTCGAAATGTCTGCAACTGTTTGGGAAAAACGGATGCTGAACTTCAAAATACTTTGAATCCTTTTATTTGAAACACGTTTTGCACTTGGATATTATTCTATGCTTTCATTTAATCATTAGATTAAGTAGTTTTAAAGTGGCTGTTGATTATTTGAATCATCTCTAATATCCTCAATGTCTGGAAAATTGATATCTCAAATAAGTTAGCTTCCAATATATTGCTTGTTGCCTAAGATATATAGATATTTTTTAGATTCATTCAAAGCAGACGATAGAGGAGCCGAAAATTCCTTCCCACCTTGTAACCTATAAATGCCACAGCAACAGCAGACTTTAAAGTGTCAAGAATATTACCAGTACTTTGTCTGTGTACTTTTCGATTATTCTCATTTCTCTAGATATTACTTTAACCCTCAGAGACCTGAGCTTTCTCACACCCTCTGAGACTTCAAACTAGAATCGATATCAAATCATTAGGAAAGTTGATTTCAAGTAAAACAATGATTTTTGCATGTAACAGGTCGATATAACTAATCCTTTGTGAGTCTTTCAGCCTTCTCAGTAAACACATGTGAAAATGTCGTGTTTTTATATAGTTAGATAGCAAAACAACAGATTTGATGCACTCCCTAATTTATTGGCAAGTTTAAGTAAAAGGTTAAAAAGAAATTTACACACCCGACGTTTCGTATCACAGATACATAATCATGGGTAGAGAAATAGGACAATGCAATCATTTAAATACAAAGTCAAGCGTTAAAGACTCTTCATTTTTTGTTTTCGATTCAACTTAGGACAATAGCGATCAATGCAGTTATCTTCAGAGATACGAGTGCGAACAGGGTCAGATTGACGATCTAGAAATTCAATATCAAAGTCATCAATACTTAACAGACAGTTAAGATGATCATTCATGATGTGGTCCGACAGCGCACTTTTGTTATCAAGATTAACGATACTTCTGCGATGCTCATGAAAACGAAAAGAAAAAGGGCGGTTGGTAGAACCAATATAAGCCTTTTGGCATAAATTACACCTAAAACAGTAAACAATATAGCGCATATTACAAGACTGGTATTTAGGTAATTTCCCACAAATTTTACAAGAGCAAGTATCCTTAACAAGCTCGGGAGAAAAACAAGAACTTAAACAGTTTTCAGGTTTGCTAACAACATTGACTGGTAAATCGTACTTTTTAGTTAGTCTATTTAATTTACGAGAACAACTATCACTTATAAAATCCATTTTGAGATAACGGAGTTATTATGTTCATTCTTCTTAACATTTGGGACATTGACTTGTTTGACATTAGTTTTAAAACCGTTGTTTAGAAATCTGTTATGTAAAATATTTAGAGATTTATCAAAATTTTGAGAGTTGGAGGAACGAATTTTCATCTGCTTAATACTATTATGAATAAAGTTAGTTTTTACTACGGAAGGTACCCAGCTATCAGCTTTTAAGGTGATTCCTGAATGACAGTCCTTAGAATACCAAGAATAATGGACAGTGTCAGTAACCGAAATGCTAACGTCCAGGAAATTTAAAATCTTGTTTTTGTAAGTTAATGACATTTAGCACAGTATCAGTTGTACTAAGAGGCGGTTTAACGATGTTTGCTGTTACCATAAAACCTCAGATAGTTGATTTTAATGACATTGATTTATTCCATGCAGCTTAACCCTCATATTTGTCCTTTGCTTCAAATTTATCCATGCCCATCGGAAATAGGCCTAAAATGAGCCATAATTGCTACACTTTTAGGTACTCAAAGCCGCTCATCAATTTGAAACTCATGCTGCTGCGAAAACGTTGCGAGCAGTCTGTTTTTAGTTTTGAACTATGAATATAATGATAGCTTTCATTTTGAACATTGATTTATCCTGAGTTGTTCATATAGGCCAACCAGTCATACACGATCATGTGCGAAAACAAAATATTCACATTTTGCGATCTTCTAACACTGCGAGCATGATGTAAACAATGAATAAACGACTTTCACTCATTATGCATCATCGTGGAAATGCACAAAATTACTTTTCATCTGATAGTAAAAAAAATTCTGGTGGGAATTTCTACACCCTCTGAGTCCAGTGGACTCCATGGCCTATCTACCATATTTCTACTGATTCAATTGAAAAAAATTTGATCTTCCATGGACTTGAGCGATTGCATCCAAAGACAGTGGAAGATATAAAGACTGTAAACTCGTAGAAAATTTGGAAACGGTATATATCTATGATGAGTACAAAAATATCCATGGTAACTCCAATCTTCTAATGTATTAAAATTATCCGATATCTTCGTTGAGGACAAATAAGTTGTTTCCACAAGCTTAACATACAGAGATAGGAGAGTTTTCAGTCTTTGAATATTACATAGTCTTTGATTGCATCAGCACATAAAGTGAAATGGAAGAATGCGGCTCCGGGGTCCACTGGCTGCAACAGCTGCAACTTACTAGCGTCAGCGACTTCATCGTGAGAAAAATCTCTTTCACAAAATTCTCTAATGACTTGTTGAGCTTTTGATTTGTTAGCGGAAGAACAAAGAAGCACGACAACACACTCCATTAAAAATTGAGCGAAAATATCGTAAATTACTTTGAAACAAGAGCCTTTCACATTGGTTTTACTCATTAAGTATCAAATCACTCAGCGCACTTCCGCTAAACCTGAACTGATTTAAGCAGTCGAAATTTTCATCAAACATCGACTTAAATTGATTATAACAGAGGAAAGCATGTCAAACTAACTGCTCTATCTTCTTCAAGAGCTTGCAGAAAATGCATTTATTTCCAAGGATTTTATCCCTAATTCGTTATATTGAATTTGCATAAAATTACACCAACAATTCAAAGTTTCCTATTTTATTTCATATTGATTTGAGAATGCATAAATAGCATTCTCCTTGTGATATTCAAAACCGTCGCAAAATAGGCTTTCAGAAAAAAGTGTTTTCTCGAAGTTTATAGGCAATATTTTGAAAGTAGTATAGATAGAAAATGTGGCGATTTTTTCATTTTCAGAATGTGTTGCGATAATAACAGAATTAACGCTGTTAACTAACTGGTGGCATTTATTTACCTCATAACTAGTGTTTTCTGCTTTTGTTCGGTAAATTTAAGGCCCTTCGAAGAAATATTCTGAAAATGAAAAAATCGCCACATTATCTATCTATAATACTTTCAAAATATTGCCTATAAACTTCGAGAAAACACTGTCAAACTATATATTTTCTGAAAGCCAATTTTGTGACGGTTTTGAATATCACAAGGAGAATGTTTCAAGTTGATTTATGCGCTTGTCAAAACAAGTCAAAGAAAATTTGGGGCTTTCAAGTTTATGGGCCTCTAGGAACCACCAATTTCAAATACAATTAATTCAACAACATTCAACTGATAGATCCGAAAATTCTCTTTCAGATGATTATAAATTTGTCGATATTTCTTAATAGCAAAAAAATTTAGAAGGTTTTGAAAAATGTACGTGTCCGTAGATTTATGCTAAGTTTCCAATTTGCTGTCGCGCTCTGTAGACATTCTGATTTTTGTAAGATGCGGTATTTGTGATCAAGCTTTCATTTATTATGTAAACAGATAGTATATATGATACATCGTAGAATGCGTGACATAGAGAAGTGACGGCTGGTGCATCAACTGAAGTAAATTTGCTTTTTCCTCATTGGTTTTCTCGTTGATTAGCCGATGAAGCCTCGCGAATACAGCCTGCAATTGTAAAACAATGACTGAGACAACAACGCTGTCTCAGACTTGAAGAAGTATTTCTTCAACATGATTAGCATAGAGAGTATTATCTACAGATCAAGTGCCTTCATATGAGGCAACGCTGACACAGCTATACATGTTAACAATAGCGCTACTTTACTGCAAATCCCGATTCAGTCAGCGTTAGTTGTCCACCACTAGGATGACGCGCTGTGTTTATCGATTTTTCACAGTTGCCTACAGAGTGCGCTATTCCAACTGATTTGCTCAATTGACGTGCTCCTGAATTGTATGCTGTTATTGTGTAAGCTACATAAATAGCATTTTTTGCTTTTGTAGATGTTTCGTAATTGCTAGTAGCATCTCTCAAATGCAATTATTATTTATACATGCATATGACTTGTGGGACATCATCCGTAGAGTTTGAATTTGAGACAAAATGCTAAATTCTATTTCAATGCGATTAAATAATGAGGACCATTTCATGTTTGCTCATGCTACCAGTGTCATCCTCAGTAAATAAAGAATTTATTATTACCATTATCATAAGTAGACGCCGCTACGTACATTGTAAACTGTACACCGTTTAAAACAGCTAAAATAACTGTCAAACTTCAAAGAAAATATCCGTAAATATTTATTAAAATGATGACGTCATTTTAAATGATGAGTGATGACGTAAGTTAAAATAGGCGTCTGCTTTTACGGATAATTACAGTTCAGACTGCATAAAACCGTAAAGCCAAGTTTAGCTGTTAATTTTCATGGATATTTGCGGTTTACAGTTCAGTGAATGATAGATCCGTATTTATCTAAACAGGTCTCAGTCCGTTTAGTTCACTTGAGGCAGTGTTCCCATTCTCTGCGGAAATTCCGCAGTTGCGGAAATTCACAAAATCCTGCGGAAAATCAGAAGGAAATTTTTTGCTGCGGAAATTTTTTAAACAGTGAATACAGTGATAAATGAAATGAAGAAGTGTCTGAAAATTATTCCACAATTAATTCAACAAGCTAAATCAAACTAATTTAGTTTCTCTCTTATCCAATTTTCACTCTGTGAACCGATTTTCACTCTCAATATCGTACGGCGGCCCTATATCAATATATGGACTATACCAGATAGCCTATCTTAGTTTGTTGAAGAATGTCAATGTCAATTCCTCCTGCTTGATGCGGATGGGAATGTCTAAGATTATATAATTGAGACAGAAGAAAATGAATTATCAAGAAAAAAGAAAAAAGAAATGAACAAGAGACTGCGAAAGCGATTTCAAATGCCATCAATAACTCTTTTGATAAATAACAAAAACATAATTTCATTGAAGTAACGTTCTATTTTATAATCGAAGAATAATTGGTTCAAATAATTCTATTATTATTTAAGCTAAGTTAGACCAAATTACTGGCTGTTATTACTGGCTTATTACCAAATTTTTGGCTGCTCAGCCTGCATCAGGTAGGCCCATATGTAATGATTCGTTGGCATCCAAGTCGAATGTACAGTATTCCTTGACGACTCATTTCTACGATTTTACCTTTTTGCTGCAAAAATTCATCTCGTGGAAATGTATTTAATAGCTACTATATATGTAAGATAACCTTGGGGTATGAAATTTGTGGTACTAGTCTTGCTTTCATGCGATAAAATTGATTTTAACTCAAACAGAATTACATCAAAAATAATAATTCTACGATGAAATAACTGCTCCGGTACGGTACGGTCACGAAATATGCCAAAAGTTACTGCCATTTTCATTGAAATCATTGCCACATGGACATTTGAACTATTGGTGAGAAGCTGGGTGAGAAACAACACGTTGAAAATGAGTTTAGCCTTAATATCATGAAACTGACATTAATAATATTATGAGGTAGGTTGGCTAATCATGAACACATGGGAATTGGGCATGTAGCTAAGCGGTCCAACTCGTTTTAGGATTTGATGGATTTTTCGTCAAAATTAGACTGCGGAAATTGTTTGCAGCTGCGGAGGAAATATCAAAAACTGGAATGGGAACACTGATTTGAGGTGAGCGTTAGACAGTGACAAGCAAAGTTTGAGAAATATTCTACTAGGGCAAATGGAGGTTCGCTGAACTAAAATCCTTCAGGAGAGAGAGCACCTTATTAATGCACCTTTTAACACCATAACCATCATTGTTTACATGTACGGACAAGGACCTTGGGGTTACACTAGGGGGAGTAAGAAATTTCACTACCTAGAAGGACCAAAGCGGTCAAAATTGACCTGTATATCTTAAGTAGTTAATTAATTTATTTTTATCCATTCAATTATAAATATTCACTTATATTATTACATCAGCTATTATTTTAATCATCACCCATTATGTCCGGTGCATGATATCACATCTGAACCTGCACAATATGACATTTATGCTGTCATCATGCATGATGATGTGATCACAAGAAATTGAAAAATAATGATAGTTTGATGATTAGAAAGACTCCATCGAAATCGACTACCACAGAAATTAGGTACCACACATGAAAAGTTTCTTTTGAACATCAAATCAACGTTCAAGTTGGGCTCAAAAAATAGAACAATATAACCATAACTTCACTCCAATAGGAAACATGTAACAACTGCTTCTTCTTTGCCATACCGCAGCAATTTTTTTTGCATACTTTGTATTATGTTGCAGATTTAGTTGAATAGCTATGCACTCATTTTCTCCGCCAAGGCCAACATTCTCGCGATTCTTGAATCGACTGCAATACCTTTTCGGCTGCTCAACTTCCGTTTTGTCTGTCTGCACAATGCTGTTAAATACAAGCTGCGATCAATCGTATGCAGCTGTCATTCGAAATATCATCTATGATTTTATTCCCGCCATATCAATAAGGTTGAAAAACACCTCCACTGGCCAACGTCGACTACCAGTTTTGCATGAATGGTATCTCGACATCCGGTCGAAAACATCAACTCCACAGTTTGCAGTGTTGTAGCATGCAATCGTTTCAGGAATTCTTTTTTGGATGCTGATCAAATTCTTGATAAGCGCAGGCCGCTAGATCCGATCATTGCAAAAAATTTTCATTACCATAAAATATCCATTCAGTCCTTGAACGTGATGCTACAGAAGTTCAGATGTTTCGCGATCACTTTCATCGTCACTGTTACTGTCATAGTAGTCCGCATGCTAGTCACTGTTTTGTATGTCTTCGTCGTCGTTAGAATCATTCCAATCGATTCTTTGCAACTCAGTCAGTATCTCAAAAGCAGTGAGCCTTCTTGGCCACTCATTGCTTCGATCACCTTTAGCAATAAAGTTGCTAATCAAACAGGACATGTACACAGTCACTGACTAATGAATTCCATTACCAATGAATGAACCAACATGTCAATTGTTGGTATACCAAAAGAATTTTTGCAAAATTGATGCAAGAAATAATATTCAGTGCGTGTTTCTGCATAGCCTATCGAATTTTCATGAAATTGTGAATATAAGGAATTATTGGAAATGAATCGCCATGGTGCAGCTGTAACAAAATAGAAGTCAAAGGCATAATAAATGATGCGTGGCCCATGGTTGAGCTGCCCATGTGGAACTCATCACTCACTTTTGACAATGCAGCAATCTGATTTGAGAATACGCGTTTACTCCAATTTCTATTCAAAAATAGTCAAAAGTGAAAAAATCCTGATGAGCGATATTAATAAGCGGTCATTTTTGACCGGTTCGGTCCTTGTAGGTAGACACATAAAACAAAGAAAATAAAGTAGGTCCAATCAAATTTTGATGTGACTAATCTGAAGACACTGCATATTCAATGAAAGTCAAGACAAACTATCGAATTTCATAGAAGTTGTAACACTTCGTAGATTAGCAGCGGTCAAAAATTACCGGTCGGTCCTTCTAGTGTTCATGCTGAATATATACAGATCAAGTCATTTGAATATCAGGAGAACTACAGGATAAGAGCATAAAGATCTGATATTTTATCAAATTTCCATCATTTATCAAAAATGAAATACTTGTGATTACTAGCTATTTATTATTGGATATTCTGGGCTTGACAATACCGCTCATTGAAAGTTCTTACACATTGTATCTACTGTAACTTACATGTATTTTGTTGCATTTGTGCATATTGAATTTTTATATATTCCGTATATTTTATATCTTCGCACCCTGAACTTTCTGTGATAGCCGACATTAATCCAAAAATATATTCATTCCGATTTCTAATTCTAGTTATGTTTAACCACGCACTTACTGCGTAGCTATAATATTTGTCAAGTTTATTTATATTTCTGAAACAATTGAAACAATTACTTTGCTATGAGCAATGTGTAACTCAATCATAAATAAATCAAAGATCTTCAATTAGTCAGTATATCAGTGTAGGTCAAATTAAAAGAAAACTTTATGACGTAATACATGTACTTAGGCTACTAATTACAATTATTGCAATAATAAATCGTTTCCCACTAATACCACACTTCTCATGAGCCCAATAGGAATTTTGGCCTGTAGAAGAATCTTTATGTCAGCACAAAATACAAAGAATGCACTTCGCTTACTTGATTTCATTCATTTATTTAAACTTGGGCTTGGATTTTGGGTTTTAGCAATACGTTATTGCCGAAGTGATGTATGATTCGTTATGATCACTACGCCATAATGCATGAAAAGTAACATTTCATGTTGATGTTTTCTCATTTTCGTATCATCATTACCTATGTAACATTTCATGTCCCTCATCCGTCATCTACGGATTATGTGATCCAGTTAGGCATTGCATCATGATATTAGAACTTTGGTGATAGTCATCCCATATTCATATAGATACTACTTCATTTTCCATATTTTGGGTAATTTCATATTTGAAATATAAACCTTTGCGTAAATCATTGAAGAAATGACAGTGTACACATAAACCACGTTTCAGCACACGATATTAAAATCGGCAGAAATATCATTTATCTTCCATTCAAAAATGGGCATGTTTTCAGCATGAAACATTTGGTCGTCATGCAATGAAACGCAGCCAAGCGCGCAGCAATGAATTAATTCCAATTTTGTTGAATTCCAAAACAAATTAGAGACAATAAGCTGTCGATATCACATAGAGATGACTTCTGCCTTCACTCGCATTCCTTTTGAACCGTCAGCGTGGCCCAGTGAAGAAGGTGCGAGCTCGTCTCCACCGCGGACTTCGGTTCGATTCCTGGGTCGGGCGAGTGCGGTCGGAGAATCAAGGGTGTCGGTTTCTTGTGTTGACTTAATAGTTGTCATTCTCTTTCGATATTCAATGCATTGCGACAGACCTTGGTCATTTAGGACGGCAGCTACTGATACTTTCTTCCTAAATTCGCGCACAAATGGCTTAATAGCATGGGTTTGTAGATCTTGAAACGCTGAATACAAAAATCAAATTCTTATGTGTCGCAGCCAATCGCTTTCGGTCATAGGTGAGGTTAAAGGATTCCCATTGGAATCCAATGGCAAAATTCAAGAAATATCTATGGATTGTGAAACACTTGGCAATTTTCATACATTTTCTTTTGCAGAAAAGAATCTAATTATCAGAATACCGTTAAATTTGAAACATGATTGAGTTCATAACATCAACTTCGATATAAAAGTTGAAATGAGTCATATGATTCAGTATTTGATGTTTGAGAGCCTCTGCAAAATGAGGAAATTTCATGTTTTGACTTAATTTTGGTGATTTTACTCAATTTGTAAAGTATCCATCTTTATTGCATTGCATTTTTCGAGATCAACAGGTCTATGCACGAACCCGAATCTTGAGATTTCTATGCAGAATTTACTGTTTTAGAGGATGAAAAACTGTCTATGTGCTAATGTATTCCAAGTCTGTTTATAGCTCTCCTTGAAGTTTATGTAGTTTATGTTATTTTCTTTATATGTTAAGTTCGACCCATATGAGGGTCTCGCATTTGCTTTGTGTATTTTTCATCACTTGCATGTGACTTCTTGTATCTTTTTTGCAAATACAGATATTATTATTATTATGGCCTTTGTGGGAAGCATAAATTTTATTACGGAAGCAACAATCATGGAGATGATCGCACAGTGAAATAGAAATGAAATTTATTCTCCACGAATGTATACCAACAGTCACTTGAACTCATGAGATGCTGTCTTTGTTTAATTTCGTAATGGATATGAAACGGATGTACAGCACAATTCACAAACCAGCCGAATTCGAAACATTACACCTGCTTCCATTCCGGTGAGATTCCCTGTGTTTGTTTTACAGTAGCCTCCATTTGACTTTATCTGACGGGTGATCATTCTGTAGAAAAAAAGCAATTTGAGAATTGCTTGATGCTTGACGTGTTGATATGAGCAGAGAATGTTTAATTTCTGCTGAAATATGAAATGAAAGGAAAACCAGTGCATGTCGGGAGTGAAATATCAACCCTGAAAATGAGAAATTTCTCATAATCTTGAGGGTTGACAGATAACTGGCATGGATTTCACTCTGAAATGAATGTAATTAAAGGTTACCAATGATTTCTGAATCCGTTTCTAAACTGTAGACATGTGGAATTTCATTGTCCAATTGGGTCTTCATAGACTTATAATGCATGATATTGTAAAGCTTTCTATGTCCACAGGTTAACTTGTCAGGTAATTATTTTCCTGAATGGAAACTATTAACCCACGTGCAGATTTCTATGGAAAAAGTCATGCATTATAGCAGATAATGCATAGTCTCAGGTTATTATTTATATTGTAGCATTATATCATGGATTTTTAGGGCAGTAATATCAGACATAGGCTAGGCTGTGTTAGCAGCCGAGACTGTCTGATATTTCTTCCCACAAAATCCATGATATAATGCTATTGTATGTAACTCTTGAGAAGTCTATGAATATTGCAATTCTTGATCGCTGTTAGTCACAGATATTGGAGAGATGAAGAAATCTCTGATTGACTTTTATTGAAGTCTATGAAAGTTTGCTCTCTCAATAGCTGGTAATTCATGAAAAGTTTGAAAATCTATGAATGTTTCCAAATGTGAATAGATTTGAAATTCAGATTTCTATCTAAAAAGGATTTGAAATATCAGTTTACCAATTCATTCATTAATCGATTCTCAAGCTGGAGTGACGGACGACGGTTCATGGCTATCTGGTACGGTGAGAATTCTATGTGAAATTGGCGGGCGTATAATGGTGCATTAGATACCCTCCAATGCCGGGCAATAATGCATTTCAAACTCATTTCAATCATTTCTATGACCTCCGAAGCCATCGAGAGTGAAATACAATATTTATTATCGAGCGCTTGTCTATGTTGATCATAGTAATGAAATAGTAATGTGATACGATGAAGCACATTGAAAGATATCTATTGAAGTAATGGAAAGGCAATAGAAAACGACTATATTTGACAACCTAAATAATACATGGCTTTAAGTAATAAAATGATAGAAATACGATTTATGATGAAATCGATGAAAAATATTTACATCCATCCAAGCAACAAATTATGAAATGCTATCTAGAAACTTTCCAAGTTTTTTAACACTCGTCTATGTCTAACGTTACGTTAATAAAATTTATTCATTAGCTGTCATACGGTAATTTTCTTCATACAATGAATATGAAATTTCAATATTTATATTTAAGTAGACATTACATAATGAATGTTTGTATTGGAATTGCTGAAATTAACATAGACATAACAGAGGCCGCAATGATATCTGGCAGTCCATGTGAGATCGGAGGGCAAAGATAGATGTCGATATCTATATCTATTAGATGACCATAGCGCGTTCGATAATAGTTATACAGCTACGCCATCCGTGCTCCATTCAAAGATATAGGACTCGGCTTCGCCTCGTGCTATTGGAATGTCGTGCGGATGTCGTAGCTTCATAACTTACATAACACTCATTTTCTACCTAAGATTGGTTCATTTATACAGAAATCCATGGCATAAGTAGAAAGCATTCTTTCAATGTCAACTTACCTGAATGGTCTCCTTCTCTCTCTATCCTTTTGTAACTGACTAATTTCCAATTGCTGTTGTTATGAGGGAGAGAATGGACTACGACACAAAATGATCAACTGGAGAACGTCGTTGAATATTTTGTCTTTAGACATCGCAATTCAAAAACTTTTCTGCCAAGATATCAGCAGCTCAGACGGATCTTCTGATCTCTGAGATGTTCATGTTACCATGCTAAGGGAACCAGTCAAAGTACCTCTTTGTTGGAGACTCATTCTAATTGCTGAATTGTTAAGGTAGAGTGCCAGGTAGAGTGTCAGCAATTACACAGAAATCGGTTCAATGTGCTGCATCACACTGTGCAAGTGAATTAGAACACGTTGGGTTGTGACTTCTTACACTGCTGTACTGTGTGTGACAAGTGGAAGCCACTGTCCGACAGTTGAGGTATAATTCACACAGCTTATACAGTGTCGTATATTAGTCCGGCCATTGATTGAGCGCTTTGTACCAACTCTTTATTTCACATTAACTTCACGAACTAAGCTGACCTCTCCTTGGAGATGAGAACCACTGGCTTACACAGGACATCAGACCAGCACAAACAGTTTCTTTTTCCGACACCGACAACAGTGTTGCACTTGATTGTTCGTGCAGTCAGCAAAAATCTACAGAGAAGTTAGTAGCGAGTACATGGCCCTGAGACTAAGACAGACTGAATCAAAAGTCGGAAAGACCTCTAAAGTTTAATGTAGAAAGGCTTTACAGTTTTTGTGATAACCATCACGTTTTGGCCACTACCTGTGCCAGGTTACATTGTAGTCCAGCAGCCAGCACGAGTTTCTGCAGGGAACGACGCCGAAAATGAGACTTTCACAGTATGATGTACACCTCATAGTCCGGCAGCCAGCACGAGTTTCTGCAGGGAACGACGCCGAAAATGAGACTTTCACAGTATGATGTACACCTCATAGTCCGGCAGCCAGCACGAGTTTCTGCAGGGAACGAGGCCGAAAATGAGACTTTCACAGAATGATGTACACCTCATAGTCCGGCAGCCAGCACGAGTTTCTGCAGGGAACGAGGCCGAAAGTGAAACTTTCACAGTATGATGTACACCTCATAGTCCGGCAGCCAGCACGAGTTTCTGCAGGGAACGAGGCCGAAAGTGAAACTTAAACAGTATGATGTACACCTCATAGTCCGGCAGCCAGCATGAGTTTCTGCAGGGAACGAGGCCGAAAATGAGACTTTCACAGTATGATGTACACCTCATAGTCCGGCAGCCAGCACGAGTTTCTGCAGGGAACGAGGCCGAAAGTGAAACTTAAACAGTATGATGTACACCTCATAGTCCGGCAGCCAGCATGAGTTTCTGCAGGGAACGAGGCCGAAAATGAGACTTTCACAGAATGATGTACACCTCATAGTCCAGCAGCCAGCACGAGTTTCTGCAGGGAACGACGCCGAAAGTGAAACTTTCACAGTATGATGTACACCTCATAGTCCGGCAGCCAGCATGAGTTTCTGCAGGGAACGAGGCCGAAAATGAGACTTTCACAGAATGATGTACACCTCATAGTCCAGCAGCCAGCACGAGTTTCTGCAGGGAACGAGGCCGACAATGAGACTTTCACAGTATGATGTACACCTCATAGTCCGGCAGCCAGCACGAGTTTCTGCAGGGAACGAGGCCGAAAGTGAAACTTAAACAGTATGATGTACACCTCATAGTCCAGCAGCCAGCACGAGTTTCTGCAGGGAACGAGGCCGACAATGAGACTTTCACAGTATGATGTACACCTCATAGTCCGGCAGCCAGCACGAGTTTCTGCAGGGAACGAGGCCGAAAGTGAAACTTAAACAGAATGATGTACACCTCATAGTCCGGCAGCCAGCCCGAGTTTCTGCAGGGAACGAGGCCGACAATGAGACTTTCACAGAATGATGTACACCTCATAGTCCGGCAGCCAGCACGAGTTTCTGCAGGGAACGACGCCGAAAATGAGACTTTCACAGTATGATGTACACCTCATAGTCCGGCAGCTAGCACGAGTTTCAGCAGGGAACGACGCCGAAAATGAGACTTTCACAGAATTATGTACACCTCATAGTCCGGCAGCCAGCACGAGTTTATGCAGGGAACGAGGCCGAAAGTGAAACTTTCACAGTATGATGTACACCTCATAGTCCGGCAGCCAGCACGAGTTTCTGCAGGGAACGACGCCGAAAATGAGACTTTCACAGATTGATGTACACCTCATAGTCCGGCAGCCGGCACGAGTTTCTGCAGGGAACGAGGCCGAAAATGAGACTTTCACAGAATGATGTACACCTCATAGTCCGGCAGCCAGCACGAGTTTCTGCAGGGAACGACGCCGAAAATGAGACTTTCACAGTATGATGTACACCTCATAGTCGGCAGCCAGAACGAGTTTCTGCAGGGAACGAGGCCGAAAGTGAGACTTTCACAGTATGATGTATACCTCATAGTCCAGCAGCCAGCACGAGTTTCTGCAGGGAACGACGCCGAAAATGAGACTGTCACAGAATGATGTACACCTCATAGTCCGGCAGCCAGCACGAGTTTCTGCAGGGAACGACGCCGAAAATGAGATTTTCACAGAATGATGTACACCTCATAGTCCAGCAGCCAGCACGAGTTTCTGCAGCGAACGAGGCCGAAAATGAGACTTTCACAGAATGATGTACACATCATAGTCCGGCAGCCAGCATGAGTTTCTGCAGGGAACGAGGCCGAAAGTGAAACTTTCACAGTATGATGTACACCTCATAGTCCGGCAGCCAGAACGAGTTTCTGCAGGGAACGAGGCCGAAAGTGAAACTTTCACAGTATGATGTACACCTCATAGTCCATCAGCCAGCACGAGTTTCTGCAGGGAACGATGCCGACAATGAGACTTTCACAGAATGATGTGCACCTCATAGTCCAGCAGCCAGCACGAGTTTCTGCAGGGAACGAGGCCAACAATGAGACTTTCACAGAATGATGTACACCTCATAGTCCGGCAGCCAGCACGAGTTTCTGCAGGGAACGAGGCCGACGATGAGATTTTCACAGAATGATCTACACCTCATAGTCCGGCGGCCAGCACGAGTTTCTGCAGGGAACGACGCCGAAAATGAGACTTTCACAGTATGATGTACACCTCATAGTCCGGCAGCCAGCACGAGTTTCTGCAGGGAACGAGGCCGATAGTGAAACTTTCACAGAATGATGTACACCTCATAGTCCGGCAGCCAGCACGAGTTTCTGCAAGGAACGAGGCCGAAAGTGAAACTTAAACAGTATGATGTACACCTCATAGTCCGGCAGCCAGCATGAGTTTCTGCAGGGAACGAGGCCGAAAATGAGACTTTCACAGAATTATGTACACCTCATAGTCCGGCAGCCAGCACGAGTTTCTGCAGGGAACGAGGCCGAAAGTGAAAACCATCACGGTATGATGTACACCTCATAGTCCGGCAGCCAGCACGAGTTTTTGCAGGGAACGACGCCGAAAATGAGACTTTCACAGTATGATGTACACCTCATAGTCCGGCAGCCAGCACGAGTTTCTGCAGGGAACGAGGCCGAAAATGAGACTTTCACAGTATGATGTACACCTCATAGTCCAGCAGCCAGCACGAGTTTCTGCAGGGAACGAGGCCGAAAGTGAGACTTTCACAGTATGATGTACACCTCATAGTCCGGCAGCCAGCACGAGTTTCTGCAGGGAACGACGCCGAAAATGAGACTTTCACAGAATGATGTACACCTCATAGTCCGGCAGCCAGCACGAGTTTCTGCAGGGAACGACGCCGAAAATGAGACTTTCACAGAATGATGTACACCTCATAGTCCAGCAGCCAGCACGAGTTTCTGCAGGGAACGAGGCCGAAAATGAGACTTTCACAGAATGATGTACACCTCATAGTCCGGCAGCCAGCATGAGTTTCTGCAGGGAACGAGGCCGAAAGTGAAACTTTCACAGTATGATGTACACCTCATAGTCCGGCAGCCAGAACGAGTTTCTGCAGGGAACGAGGCCGAAAGTGAAACTTTCACAGTATGATGTACACCTCATAGTCCATCAGCCAGCACGAGTTTCTGCAGGGAACGATGCCGACAATGAGACTTTCACAGAATGATGTACACCTCTTAGTCCAGCAGCCAGCACGAGTTTCTGCAGGGAACGAGGCCAACAATGAGACTTTCACAGAATGATGTACACCTCATAGTCCGGCAGCCAGCACGAGTTTCTGCAGGGAACGAGGCCGACGATGAGACTTTTACAGAATGATGTACACCTCATAGTCCGGCGGCCAGCACGAGTTTCTGCAGGGAACGAGGCCGACGATGAGACTTTCACAGAATGATGTACACCTCATAGTCCGGCAGCCAGCACGAGTTTCTGCAGGGAACGAGGCCGACAATGAGACTTTCACAGAATGATGTACACCTCATAGTCCGGCAGCCAGCACGAGTTTCTGCAGGGAACGAGGCCGACAATGAGACTTTCACAGAATGATGTGCACGTCATAGTCCGGCAGCCAGCACGAGTTTCTGCAGGGAACGAGGCCGAAAGTGAGACTTTCACAGAATGATGTACGCCTCATAGTCCGGCAGCCAGCACGAGTTTCTGCAGGGAACGAGGCCGACAATGAGACAATATCAAAGAAAAACAAATGCTAGCCTAATGGGACGCAGATAGCAGTAATTGATAAAATTGAAATTTTCCATGTTTTCTCTGATGAAGAAGGAAGTGCTAAGTTGTGCTCTGGTCATTTCATATCACGTGGATGCTATATCATCATGTTTCTAATCGGTAATGTATGCAAGAATATAGTTAGATGTGGATTGAAATGCTCAAAATACTTGTGTTTTCCGAAATTTGGAGGTTTACCAAATCTAACTAATGTCAAGCTTCATAGACAAAAGTTCCAGAACATGATGAGAAATTACTTGAATGCATTTCCTGTCAAAAGTATGGGTCTGGACTAACTACTTATTTCATCCATTGTCAAGTGTCCTCAGCAAACCTAGTTCATATTCGCCAACATTTCCACAACCCCGTTGAACATGCAAGCTTGCTGTGAGCAAATGTGATACATTCAATTTCCATATTCGAGTAATTCCCCTTGGCTTTCATATTTCTGCACGGCCAATATCTATAATTCGCTGAGGACTGTGTAAAATGTTGTTTGCTGAAAACACAATATAAGTGGAACAGTAAAATATCATCAAGTTGTATACTCAACCGGAGATGTAGACATATCTGAATACATGAATCATGGCAGGAAAGTGAAAAAACAGTAGCCAATAAATGTTGTAATAAACTGTTACATCTATCAGACACAAAGCCTCAAATCTGATACAATTTCATTCAAGCGATAAACATGTTGAATTGGACAAGTGGAACAAAGTATCCCCTAAACAGGCATGTCATGCATTGAAGCAGAAAGGGAAACTGTGAATATTGCAGACTGAGTAGTAACTGGAAATATGAGATGAAAGAATAATGTAAGGCAACTGATGCCTGTACAGTTTTTTGTTTTTTGATTCATCACATCCATTA
Organism: Prostheceraeus crozeri; assembly: GCA_907163375.1. NCBI lineage: Eukaryota > Metazoa > Platyhelminthes > Polycladida > Euryleptidae > Prostheceraeus > Prostheceraeus crozeri. The sequence continues at coordinate 128,345 of CAJQUW010016676.1, forward strand.
TCAAAGGTTCTCAGACGACTGAAAGATTTTTTCTTTTATATTTTAGTCGTTGAAATCAGTTTTTCAACAATTGAATTAATCAGCTGTGATTCCATAAACTCAGGAATAGGCCTATTTCATCAGCGACTTCAACGTAAGCAACAGGCCAGAATGCAGATAATAGAAACGTAGATTGGCAAACAGACATTTCAGTACAATAGGAATGTTAGTGCGGCAGCCAGAACGAGTTTCTGAAGGGAACGAGGCCAAAACGAGGCTTTCACAGAATGATGTACATGCCGCCCTATCTGCGCGTCTGCCGAGTTCTATGCGATTCCTCTTCTTGACAGACTGAATCAAAGAAAAACACATGAAAGTCCGAAGGGAATCAGATTAAGGTGTTGATAAAGATGAGACTTTCACTGCTTTATCTGATTAATGCTTCTGATCGGTGTTGAATGCGAGAATATGGTCAAAATATTTTGTTTGCAAACATAGGATCTGAATGTGTTTAGCTCCATAGACACGGATACTTCAACACACAAGGTCTGCCAAAACACTCCATTCTAATCCATTCTACTCCATTCTCCATCCTAAAAATTCCATGCCAAAACACTGGACTTATCACTTAATCAGGGACAGCATGGTAATTCTCATTTCTCTGAAGTTCTAGTCAGCTTCCAGTCGGATTTGTATAACTTGTATATCTGCTTTTCTCTACACTGCTGTAGCATGCACCAGACTGCTTTGAAATCATCGACTGATGCGGAGAAATGGTCTTATGTTGAGCAAACCGACAAGACATGAGAGTTGCATCTTTGACAAAGAGGATACGATCGGTGCTTCTGTTTATCTTTTGTTATTCAATGCTGAGAGTTTTGATTTCTCAATTTGAGGCTTAAGTTTTCATTTGAGGAATGGTGGCGCCAAAATATGCTTCGGATGCTTCCAATTAAAAGCTTCGATTTACACATGTGACTGATTCTAACCCAATCATACCATAGAAATAAACTGTTTATCTGAAGTTCGCTAGAATGGGAATTGGCTCAAGGTCGCGGCACATCCGGGGGAACTAAGTTGGGGGATGAAGAACCAATTAAAAGCTTCGATTTTCTCATGTGACTGATTCTAACCCAATGATACAGACGTTGGCAGGTGCATCTAAGTGAAAATGCGTGCGATTTATGTGCCGTTATTGTGCATTGCATGAAGCTTAATTTCCATTCTAGAGGTTTTATTGTTGTCAATTTTTATGGTTTGACTAGAAGGGAGGCATTGGAACATGTAACGTAAATGAAATGGTACAATCTCCTGACATAATACCATAGCAATCGAACAATGAGCAGCCAGTTCAACATTAAACACGCCAAATTGTGCAAAATTTCAGTGACTGCTATCAACCGGATCACACAGCAAAGAGACACAGTTGATGTCAAGTTCTACAGAGAAGTTTGTGAACGTTTTTTCATGTGGTTGCTAACTTTTTTTAAAATGATCGGAGGGCCCAACAATATCGAGAAAACTTTTGCGTAATGATCTGAATTCTTCGAATATGAAGGAATCGTGGCAATCGGAGCATTTTGAAGGAATTCAGAGCAATCCGCAAGCGACACACGACTATTTTTCCTATCTCTGTGGGGCATTAAAATTTTCTTTTTGCCCACTTATTATGTTCCTGCATATGCCATCTGTTTGAATCAGTTTGCACTTCTAGCAAAGTGATACGATTAAGCAATCTAATTCTGTGGTTGTATATGGTTTGCCGTATCTTTAATGAATCAAATGGATTTTTGCATGCTGTCGAATATGTGAGAGTACAGTGTGAGTGATAAGCTAATTGGTGGAAACATTTTATTAATGAAGCGATCATTCTGGATCATTTGAATAATTTTAAAAAATCTACGAAGTCTGCATCCAATGAAAACCACTATTTTAGGATCATTTCTCAATCAGAGCGTGTGCATTAAGCTGATGCTGGAATAGCTATGAATATCTGAGAATTCGGAGATAAGCGAAGTATGCGTGTGTCTGCATACCAGTGAACTTTAAATCACTGTTTTTCTTTTGTGCATCGCGTTATTCCACAGAGATTTTTTTGCTGAAATATTCTTTCTTCTGGAGTTATAAAGATGAACTCCAATATCAATCTGATAAGTCTGCTTAATCTTCAATTATTAAGTAAATCTGGTCTCTCTGGAATTTAACCGAAAGCCAAATTAGCATTGTTGTGATGGATATCTTTCTTTTTACTTCAGTAGGAGCCAGTTAAGGATTACAATTCAAAAGCATTTGCTTTATTAGCAGAATTAGTTTCACATGTCAGACATTTTGTGCATTTTGAAGTATACAGCAAGGGAAAATATATTTAAGCCTTTTCTTCTCCTGTTTCACTGTCACATCAAAGTTCGTATGACTTCAGTCAAACATAAATAAATTATGGCTGCGGATTAATGCTACAATCAAATGCCCAAGTCTGCAGAATATTTCCGTAAAAACATGATGGATAATAGGCTTACATATTTCATGAATCTTATTTGCATTTCATTTTTCAATACTTGCAGCTTAGCTATTGATTATAAAATTATGACTTTTCATAATAACAGTGAAATATGTGAATTAGTGAGAAATGTGAAAATAGACAGTCTTTATGAAGAAAGTGTCATTTTTCAGATATGATAGATTTAATGACGCAAATTGCAAGGAAAGCTGTATTCTTAGAGATTCATCAACAGTGAGATCAGCCTGAGTCTTCAATAATCCGAACGTTGATGTTACAACTGAATTTTGAAAAACATGGCAATATTTCACTTTTCAACCATTTACCACAAGATGCCTAAAGCGCAAGATCACTTCATTTAATTACGTCATAATCTGTCGATTCAATTACTTCATTTTACTAATTGATGAAATGGTTGCCTTATAAAGACTGCTATAATTCGAGGCTTGGTTCAATGGCTGATGAATTAAAATCCAGGCTTTTGTCAACAGTTGAAGATTTGTGATGTATTTGTTTCTACAATGCATCAGTAATGATTTCTCAAGACTTTCCAAGATGCAGTACAATCTCAGCTTGCTATGCCTGCGCTGTGGAAGGCTCGATGCCAAATATTTCGGCAATTTGACCATTTTTGTCCACATTTTCAGTAAGCAGTCGAAGAACTACGGACGTTGTGTTTAGCTTTAGAAGATACTGTCTAACTACAGATTAATATCAATTTTGTATTCCGTCTACAATAACAAAACAAGCACCACACTATCTAATGCTGGGAAAACCAATATCAACGAACAATGATCGTCCAACGGCCATCGTTGGAATTGGAGTTCTGATCTCGTGCAAAGAATGGAATTCCGTGACGTGTTGAACCTCATTATTTGTGTCGTGTTCGTGATTAGAGTCGTGAAACATATTTGTGCTGACAATGATTCATTGTGTATTTTTTGTTTGTAATAATTAGATAACTTGACTTCTTCTTCTGTTGCACTTGCACGCTGGATCGGCTAGGGATGTACTGTAATTGACCAATACATGGCGGAACCAAGAGTATGACCGCCTGCTGTGTGGACGCGCTGAGTCGAAGGGCTGAATCAAGGGCTCATCAGGGGCCAATTTTACTAAACTACAGTTTCTGCAAATTGTAAATCTGTAGGATACAACTGTAAAAATTTGATTTTATCAATCACAGCTCCTGTTTCTGTAATCTGTAAGCTGTAAACAGAATTCGGTGATTTCTGTTTTATCAAACAAATTATTAACAACAGTGTTTATTAACAAACACTGTGACATTGTGCCAGTCTGTAGCCTTTATGTGACAGCCCTTCGAAGGAGGGTAGATCTATGAAATGGACGGTTTTGATCCGGTTAGCGACATGCAAGGGTTAAATAGAGGTCGGCGTAAAACACGCATCACCGACGACCGTGAAGATCATAGTTTACAGTACCTCGTCACAGAATACAGCTTATAGTTTGACAACTTTTTTTGATAAAATGCATTCTTACAGATCTGTAAACTGCAACTGTAACTCTGTGACTGTAAAACTGTAAATTACAGTTACTGTAGTTTGACAAAATCGGCCCCAGGGGCCGATTTCATGAAGGTTACAGTTTTACAGACTGTAAAATAGAAATTTACAGTTGTGAAATTTTCCATTTCATGTCTTCTTGCAATTGTAACTGTACATTAAACTGTGAAACTATTCTGTAAAACTGTGATCTGTAGACTGTGAATTTTCGTCATGATCTGTGAGATATCAGTTTCATGAGTTACAATCAACTGTGAATACAGTCTATAAAAGCTATCGTGCTGTTAAGCTCTGTAAAACTGTGAAAATGAATTCTTATGGTTTTGACCCAGTGTTGGATTTGCTTGGGATGAATCGAATAGAACGGATGGAGAGAGTTTTTAAACCTCGTATTAATTTTGATAGCGATTGTGACTGGCAACAGCGCTATCGGGTTTCTGAAGATACCCAAACATTTGTCCTCGATAAAATTCAACCACAACTAGAACTGGAGCCCGGAAAGGTTATATCGCTCCTCGGGAGCAATTACTAACATCTTTGAGATATCTATCTTCAAATAGCTTTTATCACGTGCTTCGAGACGCCCATGGCCCATCAGAGTCCAGCGTGTGCAGAATTTTGAAACGTGTTGTTTTCGCTATCAACTCTAAACTCTTTGAAGAAGTGATTCGATGGCCAGATGACGTCAGCAACCTTCATTTTGTCTTCATTTTGCATAATTTATGCCTTCGATTTGATCGACAACATTATGATGTCACTCAGAATATCCCACAGGTGAATATCACCGAAGATACGGAGGATACGGAAAATGCAGATGTTCCACAGCAGTCACGTCGAGATGAACTGATATCGCTTTTTGTGTGAATTATTGGAGTTGGTAATTACATTGTAAATATATGTAAGGTTTTCATAGCAATGAATTTAAAAACATTTGTTTTATAATTTGGTGTCTTATCTACGGTATCTCAATCTCATTAAAATCTTGTTTCAATGATTTCAAGTAAAAATTTCAAAATCCTTAATAAAATTTAAATTCTCAACCGCGGCAACCCGTCTGAGAATCACTGCTCTATATAAAAATCTCTAAATTCATGGTTTTAAATAATGCGAGTGATTATTGTGCCAATTCTTGATTATATATAGTTTGTAGGGGAGACTTGGCACCCAAACTGCATTTTTGCTTATTTCTTATTTTCTTCAGAAACTAATGGAGGAATTGACTTGAAATTTCTGCTACACCTGCACCAGCGTATTACAAAAAAGGGAAATTAGCCCAATCCCTCACGATAATTACAAACAAGTTAAATTTTCATTTTATAATTACATGTACATATAAAGTTGGGGAGACTTGCCTATACTTATAAATTTCAGTACATAAATAAAAAATGCATTAATTACACCAATGATATTATTTATTAAACCGTTATAAGAAATATAAAGCATATATATTCAATCAGCTCCGTCAGACAATGACGGCAGAGTGACAATGGAACCCTATATAGATGAGCTTCCCGACGATTCCTTTCTGAGACCTCGACTATGGCCACGTCTCCACAGTCTCTCCTATCAATTTTACAGAATAGATGTTTCGTAGTGTTATATAAATGCAAAATACAGCAGTTTGCAGAAAATATATAGTAACAAAAATAATTTTTCACTCATTCAATATCATATTGACAGCATTCTCGTCAACGGGGCAATGCAATAAATTGCTCTTAAGGTGTAATAGTTCCAGTTTCAATTTCTTGTTTTGCACCATCAGATTCTCGCAAATAAGATCATCTTTTGATGGGCGCCGTTTCTGTGTCATTTTCGTTGATGCAAACGATAACGGTAGATCATTGTGAATTGTGTTCTCATGCAGCTGTGCTGTGAAACTACATTCCAAGAGGCTGCGTTCCATGTCGATTTCTTCGCCCATTGAAGTCCCTTGTTCTGGAAGGCCTTTGATGATGGCCGAATCTTCGCCCATTGAAGTCTCTTGTTCTGGAAGGTCTTTGATGATGGCCGAATCTTCGCCCATTGAAGTCTCTTGTTCTGGAAGGCCTTTGATGATGGCCGAATCTTCGCCCATTGAAGTCTCTTGTTCTGGAAGGTCTTTGATGATGGCCGAATCTTCGCCCATTGAAGTCCCTTGTTCTGGAAGGTCTTTGATGATGGCCGAATCTTCGCCCATTGAAGTCTCTTGTTCTGGAAGGTCTTTGATGATGTCCGAATCTTCGCCCATTGAAGTCTCTTGTTCTGGAAGGGCTTTGATGATGGCCGAATCTTCGCCCATTGAAGTCTATTGTTCTGGAAGGTCTTTGATGATGGCCGAATCTTCGCCCATTGAAGTCTATTGTTCTGGAAGGTCTTTGATGATGGCCAAATCTTCGCCCATTGAAGTCTATTGTTCTGGAAGGTCTTTGATGATGACCAAATCGTCGCCCATTGAAGTCTCTTGTTCTGGAAGGTCTTTGATGATGGCCGAATCTTCGCCCATTGAAGTCTCTTGTTCTGGAAGGTCTTTGATGATGGCCGAATCTTCGCCCATTGAAGTCTCTTGTTCTGGAAGATCTTTGATGATGGCCGAATCTTCGCCCATTGAAGTCTCTTGCTCTGGAAGATCTTTGATGATGGCCGAATCTTCGCCCATTGAAGTCTCTTGTTCTGGAAGGCCTTTGATGATGGCCGAATCTTTGCCGATTGAAGTCTCTTGAACTGGAAGGTCTTTGATGATGGCCGAATCTTCGCCCATTGAAGTCTCTTGTTCTGGAAGGTCTTTGATGATGGCTGAATCTTCGCCCATTGAAGTCCCTTGTTCTGGAAGGTCTTTGATGATGGCTGAATCTTCATCCATTGAAGTCTCTTGAACTGGAAGGCCTTTGATGATGGCTGAATCTTCGCCCATTGAAGTCCCTTGTTCTGGAAGGTCTTTGATGATGGCCGAATCTTCGCCCATTGAAGTCTCTTGTTCTGGAAGGTCTTTGATGATGGCTGAATCTTCACCCATTGAAGTCTATTGAACTGGAAGGCCTTTGATGATGGCTGAATCTTCGCCCATTGAAGTCTCTTTTTCTGGAAGGTCTTTGATGATGGCCGAATCTTCGCCCATTGAAGTCTCTTGTTCTGGAAGGTCTTTGATGATGGCCGAATCTTCGCCCATTGAAGTCCCTTGTTCTGGAAGGTCTTTGATGATGGCCGAATCTTCGCCCTTTGAAGTCTCTTGTTCTGGAAGGTCTTTGATGATGGCCGAATCTTCGCCCATTGAAGTCTCTTGTTCTGGAAGGCCTTTGATGATGGCCGAATCTTCACCCATTGAAGTCTCTTCTTCTGGAAGGCCTTTGATGATGGCTGAATCTTCGCCCATTGAAGTCTCTTGAACTGGAAGGTCTTTGATGATGGCTGAATCTTCGCCCATTGAAGTCTCTTGTTCTGGAAGGTCTTTGATGATGGCCGAATCTTCGCCCATTGAAGTCTCTTGTTCTGGAAGGTCTTTGATGATGGCTGAATCGTCGCCCATTGAAGTATCTTGTTCTGGAAGGTCTTTGATGATGGCCGAATCTTCGCCCATTGAAGTCTCTTGTTCTGGAAGGTCTTTGATGATGGCCGAATCTTCGCCCATTGAAGTCTCTTGTTCTGGAAGGGCTTTGATGATGGCCGAATCTTCACCCATTGAAGTCTCTTGTTCTGGAAGGTCTTTGATGATGGCCGAATCTTCGCCCATTGAAGTCTCTTGTTCTGGAAGGCCTTTGATGATGGCCGAATCTTCACCCATTGAAGTCTTTTGTTCTGGAAGGTCTTTGATAATGGCCGAATCTTCGCCCATGGAAGTCTCTTGTTCTGGAAGGTCTTTGATGATGGCCGAATCTTCGCCCATTGAAGTCTCTTGTTCTGGAAGATCTTTGATGATGGCCGAATCTTCGCCCATTGAAGTCCGTTGCTCTGGAAGGTCTTTGATGATGGCCGAATCTTCGCCCATTGAAGTCCCTTGTTCTGGAAGGCCTTTGATGATGGCCGAATCTTCGCCCATTGAAGTCTCTTGTTCTGGAAGGTCTTTGATGATGGCCGAATCTTCGCCCATTGAAGTCTCTTGTTCTGGAAGATCTTTGATGATGGCCGAATCTTCGCCCATTGAAGTCCCTTGTTCTGGAAGGCCTTTGATGATGGCCGAATCTTCGCCCATTGAAGTCTCTTGTTCTGGAAGGCCTTTGATGATGGCCGAATCTTCGCCCATTGAAGTCTCTTGTTCTGGAAGGCCTTTGATGATGGCCGAATCTTCGCCCATTGAAGTCTCTTGCTCTGGAAGATCTTTGATGATGGCCGAATCTTCGCCCATTGAAGTCCCTTGCTCTGGAACGTCTTTGATGATGGCCGAATCTTCGCCCATTGAAGTCCCTTGTTCATGAAGGCCTTTGATGATGGCCGAATCTTCGCCCATTGAAGTCTCTTGTTCTGGATGGTCTTTGATGATTGCCGAATCTTCGCCCATTGAAGTCTCTTGTTCTGGAAGGTCTTTGATGATGGCCGAATCTTCGCCCATTGAAGTCTCTTGTTCTGGAAGGTCTTTGATGATGGCCGAATCTTCGCCCATTGAAGTCTCTTGTTCTGGAAGGCCTTTGATGATGGCCGAATCTTCGCCCATTGAAATCTCTTGTTCTGGAAGGTGTTTGATGATGGCCGAATCGTCGCCCATTGAAGTCTCTTGTTCTGGAAGGTCTTTGATGATGGCCGAATCTTCGCCCATTGATGTCCCTTGTTCTTGAAGGTCTTTGATGATGGCCGAATCTTCGCCCATTGAAGTCTCTTGTTCTGGAAGGCCTTTGATGATGGCCGAATCTTCGCCCATTGAAGTCCGTTGCTCTGGAAGGCCTTTGATGATGGCCGAATCTTCACCCATTGAAGTCTCTTGTTCTGGAAGGTCTTTGATGATGGCCGAATCTTCGCCCATTGAAGTCTCTTGTTCTGGAAGGCCTTTGATGATGGCCGAATCTTCACCCATTGAAGTCTCTTGTTCTGAAAGGGCTTTGATAATGGCCGAATCTTCGCCCATTGAAGTCTCTTGTTCTGAAAGGTCTTTGATGATGGCCGAATCTTCACCCATTGAAGTCTCTTGTTCTGGAAGGTCTTTGATGATGGCCGAATCTTCGCCCATTGAAGTCTCTTGTTCTGGAAGGTCTTTGATGATGGCCGAATCTTCGCCCATTGAAGTCTCTTGTTGTGGAAGGTCTTTGATGATGGCCGAATCTTCGCCCATTGAAGTCTCTTGTTCTGGAAGGTCTTTGATGATGGCCAAATCTTCGCCCATTGAAGTCTCTCGTTCTGGAAGGTCTTTGATGATGGCCGAATCTTCGCCTATTGAAGTCCCTTGCTCTGGAAGGTCTTTAATGATGGCGGAATCTTCGCCCATTGAAGTCCCTTGCTCTGGAAGGCCTTTGATGATGGCCGAATCTTCGCCCATTGAAGTCCCTTGTTCTGGAAGGTCTTTGATGATGGCCGAATCTTCGCCCATTGAAGTCCCTTGCTCTGGAAGGCCTTTGATGATGGCCGAATCTTCGCCCATTGAAGTCCCTTGTTCTGGAAGGCCTTTGATGATGGCCGAATCTTCGCCCATTGAAGTCTCTTGTTCTGGATGGTCTTTGATGATTGCCGAATCTTCGCCCATTGAAGTCTCTTGTTCTGGAAGGCCTTTGATGATTGCCGAATCTTCGCCCATTGAAGTCTCTTGTTCTGGAAGGCCTTTGATGATGGCTGGATCTTCGCCCATTGAAGTCTCTTGTTCTGGAAGGCCTTTGATGATGGCCGAATCTTCGCCCATTGAAATCTCTTGTTCTGGATGGTGTTTGATGATGGCCGAATCGTCGCCCATTGAAGTCTCTTGTTCTGGAAGGTCTTTGATGATGGCTGAATCTTCGCCCATTGAAGTCTCTTGAACTGGAAGGTCTTTGATGATGGCCGAATCTTCGCCCATTGAAGTCCCTTGTTCTGGAAGGCCTTTGATAATGGCCGAATCTTCGCCCATTGAAGTCTCTCGTTCTGGAAGGTCTTTGATGATGGCCGAATCTTCGCCCATTGAAGTCTCTTGTTCTGGAAGGTCTTTGATGATGGCCGAATCTTCGCCCATTGAAGTCTCTTGTTCTGGAAGGTCTTTGATGATGGCCGAATCTTCGCCCATTGAATTCTCTTGTTCTGGAAGGCCTTTGATGATGGCCGAATCTTCGCCCATTGAAGTCTCTTGTTCTGGAAGGTCTTTGATGATGGCCGAATCTTCGCCCATTGAAGTCTCTTGTTCTGGAAGGTCTTTGATGATGGCCGAATCTTCGCCCATTGAAGTCTCTTGTTCTGGAAGGTCTTTGATGATGGCCGAATCTTCGCCCATTGAAGTCTCTTGTTCTGGAAGGTCTTTGATGATGGCCGAATCTTCGCCCATTGAAGTCTCTTGTTCTGGAAGGTCTTTGATGAAGGCCGAATCTTCGCCCATTGAAGTCTCTTGTTCTGGAAGGCCTTTGATGATGGCCGAATCTTCGCCCATTGAAGTCTCTTGTTCTGGAAGGTCTTTGATGATGGCCGAATCTTCGCCCATTGAAGTCTCTTGTTCTGGAATGTCTTTGATGAAGGCCGAATCTTCGCCCATTGAAGTCTCTTGTTCTGGAAGGCCTTTGATGATGGCCGAATCTTCGCCCATTGAAGTCTCTTGTTCTGGAAGGCCTTTGATGATGGCCGAATCTTCGCCCATTGAGGTCCCTTGCTCTGGAAGGTCTTTGATGATGGCCAAATCTTCGCCCATTGAAGTCCCTTGTTCTGGAAGGGCTTTGATGATGGCCGAATCTTCGCCCATTGAAGTCTCTTGTTCTGGAAGGCCTTTGATGATAGCGGAATTGTCGCCCATTGAAGTCTCTTGTTCTGGAAGGCCTTTGATGATGGCTGAATCTTCGCCCATTGAAGTCCCTTGCTTTGGAAGGTCTTTGATGATGGCCGAATCTTCGCCCATTGAAGTCTCTTGTTCTGGAAGGCCTTTGATGATGGCCGAATCTTCGCCCATTGAGGTCCCTTGCTCTGGAAGGTCTTTGATGATGGCCGAATCTTCGCCCATTGAAGTCCCTTGCTCTGGAAGGTCTTTGATGATGGCCGAATCTTCGCCCATTGAAGTCTCTTGTTCTGGAAGGCCTTTGATGATGGCCGAATCTTCGCCCATTGAAGTCCCTTGTTCTGGAAGGGCTTTGATGATGGCCGAATCTTCGCCCATTGAAGTCTCTTGTTCTGGAAGGTCTTTGATGATGGCCGAATCTTCGCTCATTGAAGTCTCTTGTTCTGGAAGGTCTTTGATGATGGCCGAATCTTCGCCCATTGAAGTCTCTTGTTCTGGAAGGTCTTTGATGATGGCCGAATCTTCGCCCATTGAAGTTTCTTGTTCTGGAAGGTCTTTGATGATGGCCGAATCTTCGCCCATTGAAGTTTCTTGTTCTGGAAGGCCTTTGATGATGGCCGAATCTTCGCCCATTGAAGTCTCTTGTTCTGGAAGGCCTTTGATGATGGCCGAATCTTCGCCCATTGAAGTCTCTCGTTCTGGATGGTTTTGATGATTGCCGAATCTTCGCCCATTGAAGTCTCTTGTTCTGGAAGGTCTTTGAAGATGGCCGAATCTTCGCCCATTGAAATCTCTTGTTCTGGAAGATCTTTGATGATGGCCGAATCTTCGCCCATTGAAGTCCGTTGCTCTGGAAGGTCTTTGATGATGGCCGAATCTTCGCCCATTGAAGTCCCTTGTTCTGGAAGGCCTTTGATGATGGCCGAATCTTCGCCCATTGAAGTCTCTTGTTCTGGAAGGTCTTTGATGATGGCCGAATCTTCGCCCATTGAAGTCTCTTGTTCTGGAAGGCCTTTGATGATGGCCGAATCTTCGCCCATTGAAGTCTCTTGTTCTGGAAGGTCTTTAATGATGGCTGAATCTTCGCCCATTGAGGTCCCTTGCTCTGGAAGGTCTTTGATGATGGCTGAATCTTCGCCCATTGAGGTCCCTTGCTCTGGAAGGTCTTTGATGATGGCCGAATCTTCGCCCATTGAAGTCTCTTGTTCTGGAAGGTCTTTGATGATGGCCGAATCTTCGCCCATTGAAGTCTCTTGTTCTGGAAGGTCTTTGATGATGGCCGAATCTTCGCCCATTGAAGTCTCTTGTTCTGGAAGGTCTTTGATGATGGCCGAATCTTCACCCATTGAAGTCCCTTGTTCTGGAAGGTCTTTGATGATGGCCGAATCTTCGCCCATTGAAGTCTCTTGTTCTGGAAGGTCTTTGATGATGGCCGAATCTTCGCCCATTGAAGTCTCTTGTTCTGGAAGGCCTTTGATGATGGCCGAATCATCGCCCATTGAAGTCCCTTGTTCTGGAAGGTCTTTGATGATGGCCGAATCTTCGCCCATTGAAGTCTCTTGTTCTGGAAGGCCTTTGATGATGGCCGAATCTTCGCCCATTGAGGTCCCTTACTCTGGAAGGTCTTTGATGATGGCCGAATCTTCGCCCATTGAAGTCCCTTGCTCTGGAAGGCCTTTGATGATGGCCGAATCTTCGCCCATTGAAGTCTCTTGTTCTGGAAGGCCTTTGATGATGGCCGAATCTTCGCCCATTGAAGTCCCTTGTTCTGGAAGGGCTTTGATGATGGCCGAATCTTCGCCCATTGAAGTCCCTTGTTCTGGAAGGTCTTTGATGATGGCCGAATCTTCGCCCATTGAAGTCTCTTGTTCTGGAAGGTCTTTGATGATGGCCGAATCTTCGCCCGTTGAAGTCTCTTGTTCTGGAAGGCCTTTGATGATGGCCGAATCTTCGCCCGTTGAAGTCTCTTGTTCTGGAAGGCCTTTGATGATGGCCGAATCTTCGCCCATTGAAGTCTCTTGTTCTGGAAGGTCTTTGATGATGGCCGAATCTTCGCCCATTGAAGTCTCTTGTTCTGGAAGGCCTTTGATGATGGCCGAATCTTCGCCCGTTGAAGTCTCTTGTTCTGGAAGGCCTTTGATGATGGCCGAATCTTCGCCCATTGAAGTCTCTTGTTCTGGAAGGTCTTTGATGATGGCCGAATCTTCGCCCATTGAAGTCTCTTGTTCTGGAAGGCTTTTGATGATGGCCGAATCTTCGCCCGTTGAAGTCTCTTGTTCTGGAAGGCCTTTGATGATGGCCGAATCTTCGCCCGTTGAAGTCCCTTGAACTGGAAGGCCTTTGATGATGGCTGAATCCTTACCGAGAAAACTCTGCATCAGCTCGTCGATTAGACTGAATTTTCCGCAACCACCTTCACCTGACTTCTTTCCAGCGTCAATTTTTTTTGACAGTTGCTCGGCGCAAAGTTTAATATTCCGAGTCGCGTAGATTGTCAAGGGTACCCGAGAAACCGCGTGCTTGCAATTTGTGGAATGTTGTTTTCCAAATCTCTTCTCGCCTCTTTTTTTCCATCAGCACTGCTATGGAATTTTTGCTGTAGTCGGTCCTTGTTTTCATTCAGCAGAGTCAAAAACAAAATCTTTAAATCTTTGCTTGACATGATGACAAAATGTTAATGGCACAACGCGAGTATGTGAACTACGACAGCATGGAACAATGGCAAACGCGAACAAAGAACAGTAAACAACACACAACAAGCAAACACATGAACAAATATGAAAGTTGCACAATAGTGGGTCATTCACACAAATTCTCAGTTTTACAGTTTACAGCTTACAGCTAGAGTGATTGTAATTCATGAAATCGACCTTTACAATTCCCTTTAACTGTAGATTTTCCCTGTAACTGTTAGATTGTAGATTATAGTCTCCTGTAATCTCATGAAATCGGCCCCAGGTGTGAACAAAATATGAGATGTTTGTAATCTTGCGCTTACATTTTGTTCACACCTGACGACGCACCGCAGTTCCGGTTGTGAAAATTTGTTAATTAAAATTCTATAGTCCTGATGAGCAAGTTTTTTTCTGATGCCACATTATATAGATTGATTTCATCACAAACTTAATTCCGAATGAATTTGAGAGAGTAACGGAAGCTGATGAATCTTATTGTTCAAGAACAGTTATTGAAGTGTCAAACATATAAAGCCTTTTGTATATATAGCTTTTTGCTAGTCTTCGAAATGAAAAAAGATTGCGCGATGGAAGTTTTCATCAACTGTCACTTCTTTACATATGAAAGAAGAAATTTGTTTAAAGTATTAACGAGACAAAAACATCTATGTGTTCAAATATTTTGTTGCAAGACGATAATTGTTCGATAATTTTGCCAAAGGAAAACCCTTGAATGAAACGTGTCACTGGCATGCATGTTCTTCAATATTAACGAATATTTATTAAATATAACAACATGATGGACAGATAATTTTACAGATCTCTTCTATCTACGACTGTATAACGACCATAGCAAATTGATTCAAAATTCGTCGCGTTTCGCATGCAAATGAAATATTCAGTTAAGGTGAGAAATTCTTCGTCAACGTTTAAAAAAGTGAAAGATCAAATATTGTACGTTGATATTTATTTACATTTCATATCGCGTTTGAAAGGAATTAGGTCTCATTCAAAAAAAACAATCTCACAATGAAAATTAACACCGTTCTCGATACGTTAACAAATTCTCTTCCTGATCTGTTGCTGTACTCTGCGATATTTTTCCTTCAGTCTAGCATCCCATCAGTTTAGTCCACAGGACTTCAGATAGTTTAGAGCTGCGCTTCGGCGTGGAGATGCACCAAGTCCAGTGTTCAACATCATTTAGCTGACACACATGCAGAAAGCGGATTTGACTGATCCATTTGCACTCGATATTGCTGGTAATAAGCGTTAAAAATATGAATACTTCAATAATTGAATTTTTAATGTCTATAAAGCTCCTCACAAAGAATTTTTATTACAAGAATTATTTAGATACACCATCACATTTACAGGATGCAAACAGTGTTAGGCTTTCAATTGAAGTCCACACTGATGCATCGGATGCACCAAAGAGTTCCGCTGAAGCATGCATTATTGTATGACCGAATGATAACTTGTTTCGTGCCATGGATTGTCTGACAAGGTACTCAAATTCAATCTGGCAGGCACGTCTCTCTAAGAGTGTCAACATTTTTTAGAATTAAATGCAAATCGTGTAAAACAGAAGGAAAATTCCAATTGTGTCAAGTAATCAAACCGTTATCCTTTATATTTTGCTACTGATACTTGCAAGTGACTCTGATCATCCTTAGCCTGTTACATCTCCATGATAGATCTAGCGGAATTATTTGAGTCGGAATCAAATGCAGAATTTATTGAGTTGTACAACCTGTTAAGAGCAAAAAATGGCAAAATGACATGCATGAAAACATCGGGAAACGCATCTATTAAATACAGTCATGATTTTCAAATGCAAATTGAAAGTCTGGAATAGCAAGTAGACCAGAATTGAAGATGTTCTCCTACTTGGATTAATTACATGTGAATTGTATGTTTTTTTTACTATTGAATTACTTATAATCATGATTATATGCAGTGAAATATCAAGTTGCTTGACATTCACACGATTCGGTACTCACTGACTGAAGAACTGATGCACCGCGCGCAGCCCTACAGATACTTATAATAAAGTCAACAAGATTCCAATAACTTCAACCGGCATCGACCGGTTGTACATTGCGCGCGTTTTCAATGTCTTTAATGTCTCAAATTTCATGGTGTTGGGCTCAACCCTAAGGCAGACTGTGTCTTTTTGAATGACAGAAATAAATTGATTATCTGAAGTTGACTAGAATGGAAGTTGACTCAAGGTCGCAGCATATTTGGGGAAACCAAGTTGGCGCATGAAGAACCAATGAAAAGCTTACAATTGCATATGTAACTGATTCTAACCCAATGATGCAGCTGTTGACAAGTGTATCTATTTTTGTTCCGCCATTGTGTATTCTAACCCAATGAAGATGAAAATCATGCCGATTTCTATGTACATTAATCAGCGGAATGCTGTAGTTGGCATAAGTGTCCGCTGAATTGCATTGAAATTGCATTGGGTTGAAAACTGCATTATTGCCCGGAAGAAGCATTCTATGTCAAATCTCCATAGAAATTGTGCAATAGTCAGAATTTTAGAGCAGGCTTCTCAGATATCCATGTAAAGAACATAGATTGTCACTTAGGAATCACTGCTTGTAAACATCGCCATATATTTCATCTTCATTGGGTTAGAATGCCAATAATATCCACTTCTATGGATTCCTATATAGTAATGTTATAATCTATATCTATGATGTATATAATGTTATACTGTATATAATACTATATAGAAATTCATGACATTTCTATCGGACATATATGCTAACGTGTCCTCCTCGAAATCTATGCATTTATGTCCTGTAACGTAATGAAGATATATTTAACATTAATTATAACAAAAATACAAAAGGTAAGTCAATATACAAGGTAGATCCAGAAAGTGCAGGTAAGTTATACAATTATCACGAAGGAAGAAAATGGAAGACTTGAGTCTCTGCATTTTATTGCATTTATGTCCTGTAGTAGTTATTTACGCAACTAGTGCAAAATATCCATCTTTATTGCTTTCTTCGAGGTCAACATATCTATGCACGAGCCCGAAGGGCGAGGTCATAGAATGTTGATCGAGGAGAAACCAAAAGATGGATATCTAGTTGCACTAGTTGTGAAGGTAATTTTATTTTTCACCGATATCATGACCATTATGACTAATCTAATTCTATGGTGTTTGATGAGTTAAATCTTAGAAGTCTATGGTTAAATAATAAGCGGGTTTTATATAATTCAATCGCATATATCTATATAGAAATCTGTAATTCAACCAGTGGAACAATGAAAATATTACTGCACGCCCGTGCATACTGTTCATATATTGCATGAAGCTTTACTTCCATTCTAGAGGTCATACTGTTATCAGTTTCCATGAGTTGAACACAGGCGAAATCAGTTTCACGAAAGCAGCTTGGAAACTTTGCGGCATTGTCAGAAAAAACGCTGGATTGATAGGGATATTCGCTGGAAATTAATTCAGATATACATCCTTCCTCAGTTTGGATATGCCTCTCTTCTTTTGATGTTTGCATCTGCCTCGTCCATCAAAAGGTTAAGATAGTATGTTTGAAAAATGTGTCAGGCTCGCATTAAGAGACTACGAAACTCCTTTTCTTGAGTTAATTTGATCCACACTGAAAACACTGACTTTATCAGAAAGAAGACATTTTTCAGTTTTCCACTGATGCAACGCGTTGCAAAGTCAAATGAAGTCCATTGAATATTGTGGTGGGGAATTTCTTAATTAGGCAACAATTCTGTGTGAGACACTCTCCAATACCCTCAATGGACTGCTTGTGGTAACCTTGTGTAGATACATGTTTATTCACCACCGCTTCCATATGTGCCCACAGAAATGAATTTACCCAACCTAAATGGAATACAGAAACGCATAGCAAATGTTCCATCCGATATATTGGTCCAAGTTTCTGGAATAAGATGTCTGATGATGTGCGACAGTACAAACATAGAACGTACAGTGTTTAAAGCCTTCAGATTGTACATGTGAGAGTGACATTTGCTGATAGGCAGGGTGGCCGTGGGGATTGATATTTGAATCCCCACCCCATACCCACAGAAAAACATGTGGGCATCCCCATAGAATCCCCACACCCCTACAGGATAAGCCTCTGATTAATATGTTGCTCTTGTTCGTATAGAATGCTTGATATCCAACATCTCCATCTCAGTGGAACTTCTGCACAGCATTCAACGATCCGAAGGCCGTATTTGACTCCAGAGATGCGGAATGGGAGTCCTAGAAGAAAGTCACCGACTACGTGTTGTAACTTTTGTGACTTTTCTTTGCGATCTTCAGTATAGGCCTATTGCTCTTAAAAATTGTAGTAGCCCATTTTCAATCATTATTGAGCCTTGATTCATACTTGACACCTAGAAATTATTGTACCGAAAATTCAACTAGATGCTGTTCAATGCACACGCATTTGACTTACAAATGTACAGTTGCCTGAATCATTTGGTTGCATTAGCAGATAGGTGTTCTTTATCTATCTCTACTGATTCACAAGTTTTTGTCGTCTTCTGCCAGCTTACACGTACAGTCTACATAAGTTCTTCTCATTCCGCTCTTAATTCTTTAATGATTTGTGAGACATGACACTTTCTTTTTCCATAAAACTGCCATAACGTAGTTTACCTTAAACGCAATTCTATCTCGAAATGTCTGTTTTAACAGTATGACGACAACGTCTTTATTTCTTTGCTTTTACAACAAATCGGCCAGCTTGTGCTTTTCAAACTTCCTCTTTTACTCACTTTGGATTTTTAGTCCACTTTAACCTAATTATTGACTATGTCGATCCAACTTCATTTTCCTACAGGATCATTTTAAGGGTATAATTTTTGCATTACTGTTCCCTTAAAGGAAACATGAATGTATAAAAATTCAACAACTACATGTAAACTAAAGGAAACATGGGCTTATTAAAATGTTGAGATGAAATGTTAGTACGAGTATGTACTTAGCTCTGCACAACACTCGAGTATTACATAGTACACTATCTATATATTTCGCTATTTTGAAATTTCGATGTTTCTTATATTCGCCTTTTACCGTTTGCTGTTATAATACTAATTGAGCAACCATTCTACATCAAGTAAAATCAAACCTTAGCTTACATTACATCATGTATACATGTTATGCGAAGCATTCTCAGGAAAAATGCACACATTCATTTGAAAAGAATTATGCTTAAATTCCTCACAAGTCGTGGCAAGTGTAAAATCTGAACTTTCATTATAACTATGATTGCAATGCGAGTAGATGGCTTACAGCTGCTACACAAGGACTTTTATAAATAAATGAATAAGATAAAAATCAGTTAAATGATTTGGTGTGAGAAATCTTTATCACACTGTTCATGTGTCCGACGAAAGTCATTCAACATTTTCATGTGTCTTGCTTTGTGGGCTGGACCCAACAGGTCTTCTATATCGCAATTAATTTAAAATCTAGGTTAATAATGATTAATCGCATTTCACACAAGCTTAATGATATCACAAATAATTTTATCTGAGCTATTTATACTATTAGAGCTAATATTTCTAAGTCTCCACTCGGCTCTGCTGCAAAGACTTGCATAATTCTTCCACTTCAGACGTCTTTGAC
>CAJQUW010016676.1:152500-272405 GCA_907163375.1 Prostheceraeus crozeri
ATTTTAGGTAAACATTTGCTTGAAAATATAGGTAAAATTCGTATTTTTTTAGGTCAATAGAAAACCGCTCTACTTATTAGTCTGCTATCATTTTCCATTTCAAATAGTGATCTAATGGAAATTTGCTAAAATTGACTGTTTTCGACCTTTGAACTTCACTTCAGAAACTGATGCTGTTCTCTGAATCCCTTTTTAATAGCTATTCGATTGATGTGTGGTTTGACAAAGTGGGTGCAATAGACCTCGCAGTGGGGCGCGTTCGGCAAAACATCCGACTGGGGAGAGGGTTTATCCTACACTGTAAATCGCTGGATATCAAAATCACATACAATTTGAAACTAACATCCGATACGAGATTCTGGTATGCTTACAGAGATCTGGTATCTTTTTCATACCACATCTCAATTACTTTTGTATGCGATTGATATGTAGCGATACGAACTATTCTATCTGTGATTGGCTGTTTTACACTGAAATACGAATTGTTGGTATGTTTTATATACGAGACCAGATGCAAATTCATCCTTATTCGTATGCCTCTGGTATCCATTTGGTATGTGCAGCTTTGAGTCACATAGCAAAAAAATGCATGTATTGCATACTACTGTCAAATAACTGTTTTCGGTAATACAAGTGGTGAATATTTTTTGTTTGATAGAGTGATATTAAAATACATTAGATTTATTGTGAATTTTATGCTCCACGAATATGCGGTCGATGCTACTTGTTTGGCAACATTAACTTGACGTTTAGTTAACTCTACTTTCTGACCCAAGTTGATAAACTTCATTTCATTTAAACGATATCTTTAGTGAAATCATGTTGACTTATATATCTCAAACAAAACTTTTTTGCGTTCATGAATTATAATGTGTTTTTATTTCGGATTGATAATATGCTTAATTTCAAAATTACATAATGCATAATTATTGATGGTTCAATACTTATTGATTATTTATCAAATCTCAACAGATGTAACCACCACGAGACATGTTTCGGCCTGTTGGGCCTCATCAAAACAAGTTATTGATTATTCATGAAATGCCTTAGACTTACGTGTATTAAAATCGAATTCAGTATTGAAAGAATGACTCTTGAATGTCATTGTCTCACTACTTGAGAACAGTAGTAACATTAGTGTGATCTTTATTGACAAAAGGCCTGAAATCAAGATACTTTGGACATGATTTATGCTTTCCTTTAACATTGTGCTAGTATGGCTTTAGTATGTAAAGCATACCACATTTGAAATAACATACGAAAAGCATACAATTATATGTCAAGAGAATACAGAAATATGCCAAAAAAGTATTGAGCGATTTACAGTGTACAGTTGATAAGAAGCACGAATTACCCATCTACAGTCTGACTTCGCACTTCGATCACCTCACATCGGACAAGCAGCACCCTTGTTGATATCACTCGTGATTCTCTGACAACGCTATACTATCGACACCAGAAGGTGCTGGAAGCCGAAACACGTCGCAATTAGCTTTAAATGTACTTTGCCTAAACTTTACTTTCCTAAGAACTCGGACAACATGACCTGTCCTATTACAAGCTTTAAATTATCCCGATGCCTGGTCAATTATTTCTACCAGTAAATTGGATTGCAAGTTGTAAGAAGACCTTTGTACAGAACTGGATAGTCGTATTGTGTATTACCTGCACCGATGAGCGCATAGAAATAAACTGTTTATCTGAAGTTCGCTAGAATGGAAGGACTCAAGGTCGCGGCACATTCGGGGGAACTAAGTTGGGGCATGAACCACCAATGAAAAGCTTCTATTTACACATGTGACTGATTCTAACCCAATCATACAGACGTTGGCAAGTGCATCTAAGTGAAAATGCGTGCGATTTATGTGCCGTTATTGTGCATTGCATGAAGCTTAATTTCCATTCTAGAGGTTTTATTGATGTCAATTTCTGTGGATGAGCGTGTTATCTGCGGAAGGAAGTCTGAGCACTGATTTAAATAAGCTCAAATGTCGGTATCCCTGATATGTCATTTAGTGACTGTTTAGTAGTCGACATTCAAGCACCAAAGATTCAGAATCCAAGCAGGAACCCCGAGTCATATTACTTTGACTGATCGAAGTCGGAGCTATCCCCGATATACGAAACAAATAAATGATTTTTCATGTGCATCAGCCTAGAGATGTCATTAGGTGACCTCAGATCTCAACTCATGCTAATGTTTTAGACTCCAACACAATTTAATAGCGAATAATAGGGTGCTGCGCTGACTTGTACTTCTGTTGTGAAACTGTTATGAACACAAGGTTTCCTTTGTTGGTTTATATCAATCTACGATATCTTAGTTAAATGATATTGATGAGAATTGGTGCTAGTTGATAAAAATAGGTTGCACATGAAAAAAAACAACTGTGTGCACATCAGACTTTCATTGACCTGATGCTAGTTTTGTTTTACTTCAGGAATACTATAGAATTTTTTTAGATACTCGAATAAATGCGCGTATCTGGAAAACGCAATGTAAGTCAACTTTTCCTTAGATTTTCTTTGTCATTGTAGCTGATCTAATAGTAAGTAGCCTAAGCAGCTATTACTACGAAAATTCCTCACCTTTTGTATTCATTTCAGCATAAAATCGTATCACTCGATAGTTGTCGACGATGAAAATGAACAACACTCAACGCAAGAGTTTAGACTGCGCGATGCGCACGAGCCAATCAGAAATGATTAAACACCCACGTTACTTATTGGAGGCGTTTCGTTTAGCAATGCTGACAATCAAATTCTTAATGAACTATTCCATAAATCTTGTGGGAAATAAAATCCTTTCAATTCACGTTTATTATCAATTATCGCTTTCCAGCCGGCCAATCAACATTTCTGTGAGAAGATCTTGACATGAGATTTTCATTTTGATTGCAGTGATGTAATGGTAATGAATGTATAGCGATCTGATCGCTTGCGGATCAAGTGAATGATTGAGATATTAAATTCTTCTCTTGGATATAGCATGCAGAGAAGTTCAACTGTTCGCTTTGATTAAATTACAGGAGCTAGAATGAACAACATCTTGATCATCAGAGGAATGACATATACAAAAGTTGTGGACGTTTGCACTGTGGTGATAAATTCTAAGTTACTGTGTGAAGCAGCATGATCAAGGAGAGATAATGGGCTTGTCCTACAACGCGGCATTAATTAACTGTAAATCTTAATGACCGTCACATTGAGCTGTCGTTAACCCTCTGAGAACTGAGGGGGGGGTCCAGTGGACCCCTTTGGCCTATCTACCAGACTTCTAATGATTCAATTGAAATGAAATAGCACATCAAGATTCATTGTCAAAACTGATGATTTTACATGTCCATGAGCGGTTGATACTCAGCACAAAAGGTGAAATGGAACAATGGCTCCGGGATACACTGGACCCCCCCCCCACAGGTCTCTGAGGGTTAAATGTCTGCCGTCCATGTAGTGGAGCGGCAACAAGCCATTTTTTTAGCAAAATCGTTCAGTTTGTGATACAAGCTTGAAAATTTGTGCCCTGGTGGTGTGCGACAGACACTCTTCTTATCAACTTACATCACCGGTATCATAGCTCAGTTATTTCTAATCCGGAGAAGCGCCCTAAAGTCCCCGTTTGTTCATTAAATACATCGCATGCGAGAATTCATCTTTAATGCACAAAAAACTTACTTACAATTAACTTATTCATTTCCTATTGTTAACGTACAAACGTATAACGTGCGTACATACGTCCCTGACATGTAATTGATGCAAATATTCGTGCTGAATTGCCATCATCCTATGTATCACATATATGTCTTCTTTCATTCTGGTTTTCAGGTGCCAGAAGCCCGCCTTCAGCAACACGCATATTTGTAGAAACACCCCCGCCACGAGAAGACTAGCATTGGTACTTGACTGTCAGAAGCTTTATTTTCTGCATATCATCGGAGTATTCTATAAGTAAGAAGATATCATCCTCCTCACCTCTCTGGCAATAGGAGTCCTTTCGGGGCATAAAACTGATACTTGGCTGCGTCACTAAGATATAGTCTAGCGGACTGGTAGTCATTGGTTCATATTTTGGCGATGATCAGTAGACTGATACTAAATGACATCTCAATTAGTTTTGAAGTCATGATCACCTACATAAAAAATATTATTTCCATGTTCAACCTGGGATTAGTTTCTTTATTCACAAAATATTCGAATTGATTTCATATAAAATCAGTCAATTAATCAGATCGACACTGATCGATATGTCACTGATATCTCCCTTGGAGTTGCATGTATGATGATTTAGACAAAAAACGTTCTCCACGAATCATTTTGAGCTAGGATGACTGTTCACTGTTGTTTTAGAATGATTCTTTATGGAATCAGTCAGATCGATACTGATGGATATGTCCTATGTACATGTATATATTGATTTTTCCTCGTGGCCACTTGTTTTTCTGAAGCAGTGCATCAAACTGTACATTACTACCAATTTTCATGCTTGTATCACAAACTGAACGATTGTGTGCTGTAGCTGCTCCACTAATGGATGTGTCATTTGTTTTGCGTCATTTAACCGTCATTATCTTTTAATGGAAAAGTGTTCATGAATGTGTCATAAAAATGTCATTCATTAATAGAATCTAAATGAAAGCAGAATATGTAGAGGAGGATGAGACCTTCATTAGCGGTAACTGAAAAGCATTATTGAACACGATGTTGCTTTGTTTCATTACAGAGAACATGATGCGAAGGGAGCGAATTTTCAGAGATCGAAGCAATCCTTGTAGAGAGGAGATCTGTTTGCCGGACGCTATGCATTTCACAAAGACGAAAACAACCCTTATACTACGGAAACATTTTTCACCCATTAACTATGGAAAGGTGCAACTTGTTACACCAGATTTGTTTTCAGCTTAATTTGTCATAGTTTTCCACTTTTATACAGAACAACAATTTCCAATGATAAACAAAATATTAATCTATTGATTTCAACAGGAATAGTGTAGTCCGTGAAGTTTATCATCAACAATTGTGACAAAAACAGCAAACAACCCCTGATGGTCTTTGCAGACAAAGCTGCCACAATTTGCGCACATTGTACGCGACAGCATCCTAATGTTTGAAGCGAAATGACATTGGAAACCTGCTCTGTAGTACTACCATTCCAAAAACCGAGAGACTTTGCTAACAACACAAGATTCTCCTAAATACCTTGACGATTTTGTCATCTGGCATCCTGCATGGTCTAATGAGTTCCATGCTAGACTTTTCGACCTGCTTACGGCGGAATCTTTGAGGATCCGATGCCAGAATACCGGGATTTGCCAAGCCTGTCATGACCACGCTGTTTGCCGCGCCCACATCGAGTAAGTAGAAAAATAAGTTCAGAGTCCATCGAGGAGTTCTTCTTCGGCAAGTAAATAGCTCAATACGCTGGTCGAGACTGTCAACGGCCCCTTCACGCTGTAAATCGCTCAATATCAATCACATACGAAGGATGCATACCAAAATATTTTTTTTGGTATATTTCTGTATTCTCTTGGTATATATTTGCATGTTTTTCGTATGCTTTTTCAAATGTGGTATGCTTTACATACTAAAGCCATACCAGCACAATGTTAGAAAAAAGTATAAATCATGTCCAAAGTAACTTGATTTCAGGCCTTTTGTCAATAAAGATCACACTAATGTTACTACTGTTCTGCAAGTAGTGAGACAATGACATTCAAGAGTCAAAATTACAATAATGAATTTGATTTTAATACGCGTAAGTCTAAGGCATTTCTTAAATAATCAATAAGTATTTAACCATCAACAATTATGCAGTATGTAATTTTGGAACTAAGCATGTTAGGCTATCAATACGAAATATCATCGCATTATAATCACATTATAATTCATGAACGCAAAAGTAGTTATGTTTGAGATATATAAGTCAACATGGTTGCTCGATAATTATCGTATTATTTAAATGATGTTTATCAACTTAGTTCATGGAAATGAGCTAATGATGAGTCTTGTGAATGCCATGAGACAAGTAGCAACGATGACATGCGGCGTTACTTTAACAATAATTCCAATCTAGTCAAATACCATACTTTCACAAAGAAATATTCACGACTGGTATTACTGGAAAAATGTTATTTGACAGTAGTATGTAATATAACTTATTTTTTGCCATGTGACTCAAAGCTCCTCATACTATCTATACACATACCAATGAGGACGATTTTGCTTCGGGTCCTGTATATAAAACATACCAACAACTCGTATTTCATTGTAAAACAGCCAATCACAGATAGAATAGTTCGTATCGCTACATTCCAATCACATACGAAAGTAAGTGAGATTTCGTATGAAAAACATACCAGATCTCTGTAAACATAGGAGAATCTCGTATCAGATATTAGTTTCAAATTGTATGTAATTTTCGTATCCAGCGGTTTACAGTGGTATGATATAATAATCGAAGGCCTATTTTCGAGGCTGTTTTCAATAGAAGTTGGTCATAAACTAGGTATGGAATCCAAGATATTCCTAGCTATCTCGTAGTTCATTTTGCAAATTTAAAAACGTGCAGACAATAATTGTCCATTGAAAAATGTAGAGAAACTGTCGGAAAGAATTTAGTTGATTCATTGAAATCTGTGAGGTCTACTAGATGAATGAACAATGTAGAGAAGCAGTAGGAAAGAAATTAGTTGATTTATTTTGAAAAAAAAACAATCTCTATCTTTCCCGCCATTTTGAATGCCTTCGTATTGCAACGAAGTCCCCTCAAAGTATCATTCTTGACATGCCAGAGCATACTAGTTGAAAAACTAGTCTTATACAAGTAAGAACACCCATTTTATTATCGAGAACATCAAACTTATACGAGAGAACGACGGATTTTAGTATATTGCATTTTTTTCATTTATGAAAAAAATTCTTGTTTTTACCGGAAAGGGGTTAAAACTTACCCCAAGATTAAAAAATACTATATTTCAGGTTACAAAAAAGACTAGAAATGTATGAAAGATCGATCATTCAGAGGTATCGTAAAAAAATTTAAACACACGAACTGACGAAAGATAATTGTTTATGCATTTAGAGTTACATACGATGGAATATGTCTGGGGTAATAAGTTACCCCTTTCCGTTGCATGAGGGTTAAGAAGATTTGTGATCTTCAGGCCCATGAATGGTCAATCACAAATTCATCACTCCCTGTGAGTTTGCAAGCTTGCATTGCATTGCGGTTCTTTGCGCAGAGAAGATGTCTTTCAAGTGTTCGAAACACCGAGGCTAAAAGGAATATAATTCTGAAAAAGCTCAATAATTACTGATCAGTTGCAGAGCAAAAAAGTACAAAGATAACAAAAATAACAAAAATCATATTTGAAATTTGACATAATAAGCAGATAATTTCAAATTCAAATTCATTTGTGAGTATCTCTGTATTAATTGGAAGAATCATTTATGTAATCTCAACTTATTTCATCAAGAATTGATGTCGCAATATATAATGGAAATGAATATGCCAAAATCAGACAAAATATTCCAAACATTCAAATTTTAAAATGTCTCTTACGCCAAAAGTATTGTGCCAAATTTATCATCCCTCAGTCAAAAATTGCATAATACGTAGAAAGTAAGCTAGGTGGCCATAGCGTGCTTATGCGCCAGGGTGGCGAAAAGCGCTCCCCCGTGGGATGAGGGGTATTTTGCGAGTATTTACACGGATGTCTTGTAGCATAAATAATGCGAACTGTTCTTGAGACAGTTAAAAATAATTACCGGCAACTTATGTGTGTAGCTCAAAGCCTACTTTATCGATGATGTAGTTTCCAGAATCCTTTACACAGTAGACCATAGAAGATGACCGGCTATTTTCTAACTCTTTTCTTTTTTAAATTTATAGACACTTCCTGTTCGAGCACAGTCACGAAATCTTTGTGTTTTCCTCAGCATGTCTGTATAGTGCAATTATGTCAGATTTTGAATAACTTCACTTAGTGAGATAGTTTGTATAGCACGGGAGCTCAAGAGATGCAATGAATAATTGATTTCAATGCAAACTGAGGGCCTACTACCCGAATATCTGAAGTTTGGAGAGCTCATTCTTACGTCAGCTCACGGTCATCAATGCAAACTCAAAGGTTTAAACTTGAACTGTGGAGGGAGCTCTCAGTTTACGTCGCAAATCACTGGAATTCTCTCACAAGTGAAGAAGTAAGTCTCAATTCATTGAATCACTTTATATCAAATTTGCATGGCGCAGACAAAACATTTTCAGTCAGTGATCATGGTGTTCATGTCAGACATTTCATCATTAGAAAGACTTTTATAATATTGGAACTTAGAATTTTTGACCGCTTAAAACTTTCTTGTGGAGGCGGGAGATTATAATATTATAGTAATTTATTTATTGTTATATCAATGCCCGTGTAAGTCACTATTTTGATTATCTGTTTTCATTTTGCCTGTGTTTGATTGACTTTGAAAATATAGAGTATATGATCAATGATAAAGTAAGCCTGCAACTCATCAAGCGTTTTACTACTCATCGAACAAAATATGATATCGAAGTGCGAATAATTGCATTGTAACAGGTAACCCTCTCTCTCTTATCCGGAGTATCGGATGGCCTACCATTCATGCATGTCACGCATGCTAAGTGGAAATTGAACAATTCTAAATGGCAAAAGTTGACCAAATGATGTCTGACGATGAAATCTATAATCAACCGGTGCAGGATTGTATTTTCACTCGGTGATTTAGTAGAGAAGACAAGCCTTCCTAGCCTCGATCACACGCACCAAAGGTCACATCAGAGACAAAAATGAAATACTAGTTTGTTTGAGAACATTGCCACTTACCCTGAACGCTAATCGTGTGTGATGGCTCCTCCAAAGCGCATATTAAAATCGAAGGTGTAATCTTATTTTTTTCGAGAAGAATGTGGATTCTCCTGCCTGGTAGAGACCTGGTAGAAAAACCGTGTGAAGCACGCACACATCAACAAGATGGGAGGAGCCCAGTCGTATGCATTCAACTGAAGGCGACATTTGATCAACTTTTATCGATAATGATTGATAATTAATACAACAATGATCACCAAATATAGGTTCAGGTAAGCCTATAATGATCTATGATGTGGGCTACCAATTAATTTTTCAAAAAAAGCTTTACACCCGGAGTCGGAGTCCTATCAAAATGAAAGGACTCCGTATCCCTGCCATCAACACAACGTCAGTAATGGAATGGGCCCATCAACACTGGACAGAGGTGGCTTCAGGAGACATGCAGACTTTGACACTTCATTACAAGACCAACATGTCAACCTCCTGGTTTCAATCTGAAAAGAGCTAAATGGGTGCAGTTGAATCGTCTGCGCTCTGGACATGGAAGATTTCGTGACTTCATGTTCCGGATTGGTCTTGCACAATCCAACACATGCATGTGCGGCCAAGAACAGACGGCAGTCCACGTCCTACAATGCAAGTGGTTCGGACTGCAAGGGGATATGGTCACAGTAGACGAGTATTTTCGTTCCTGGTTCCTGAATGCTGATATTCATTTTCAACCACTAACTGACTATCATCTTGTATTTGTTCATACGAACAATCTCCCTCAAATGGTTTCTCGGCTTACTTGTGGTCATAACATCCTTGATATAGTGGTCTCTAATTTGCCTTCAAAATTCCAAGCCCCTTCGTTTGGAACCCCTCTGGGGCGTTCTTAACACGAAGGTGTTTTTGTCAAGCCTGTCAAGTCATCTCCCTTCAACACTACTTTCTCTCCATCTTTTTATGGAGAGTACTGTCAAGTGCTTGCTTCTATAGACTGGCACACTTGGTGCTCTCATTTCTCCCACGATGGTCGACAATTTCACATTCTTATTGTCTCATCTGTATCTCACATATTTTCCGGAGAAAGTTGTTCGAATGCGCAGCAGTGAGACCCATCGATAACTCCATCGCTGAAGGTGATTTCTGATACACGTGACAAGGCGCTATCCAGAGGTCGTTATGGAAAATACCTGAGTTTTAGGGGGAAATTCTTATCTGAGCTCTCTAAGTCGAAAACCAGGTACTTTGTTCGTATCTCGACGTCCTCCTCAACCTCACAGATATGGGCTTCTATCAACCATCAGATTAATAATAAAAAAAAGCTCTTAGCATTGATGAGAACCTGGCTAATTCTCTCAGTGACAAATTTCAGTCTTCGTTTGCTGCTACAGATGTCCATATGTATGTTCTCGGATGCCCGTCTAATTGATTCCAACACCCCCAAATTCCCTAATCAAAAAGTGAAAATAATATTCGTTTGGTGCTGATGACATCCCAAGATTTTTTGTCAGAACATTTGTTGGATTCTCGGTCACGTCGCTGGCCTTCATCTGTAGAAGGTGCCTACATTCGGCTGTTTTCCTCCTCATTTGGAAGTCTGCTAATATTCTCTCATTACCAAGGCACAATTCCTCGACTACCGCCCCATTTCAATTCTCCCATTTATGACTCAACGTAGCAAAGTGCGTCAAGGTAACAAAGTATAAGAAGTATAAGAAAACAAGCTAGTTAATGACTAGTTAATTTTCAATAGGTACAAAGTATGATTTAAAAGAAAATTTTTATATCCTAAAATGTCCTAAAAATTTTAAAAATACTTACTAGAAGGACAAACAACGCTTCTCCTCTCCTCATGTGTAATGAATTGGCGAGTAAGTCGTTCTGTTCAAAATTATGTTTATCACTTATATATTGAAAAGATTCTATTTAACAGTCTGCCCATTCAGATGATAAGAGGACAGGTCTGTTTCCAATCAAAATACCAGATCTAACTAACACAGTGGGGTTACGCTATCTAAAATCTACCAGAGAATTAATATTAGTTCCTTAAGCTATTACGTGAAATAAAATTCTACAAAATATGCATACTAATTATTTGACTATTTTTAATGAGGTAAGATTGAGTAAGATTCTTGAGAAACTCATGCGTGACCTTGTCACTTTACAATCTCTGAAAGGGAGATTTTGGTGAAAGATTTGTCGAAGAGGATCAAGAAAATAGATTCACAGCAAAACAATGCGATTACAATGATGGCAAAGACCGCAGCTTATTCGGATGCAACAGCCATTGCTCACTAATCCTCTTTACCAGCGTCTGCGAATGCGAAATACGCAGAAACTTTAACAGAAGTCATCGATCAGCCCCTGTGCTATTGCTATGTCTTTATCGTGATCATTCAAAGAGACTGCGTGAATTCGGCTCCAGCAAACTTCAATGATGGACTTCCGTGCTCTCAGGCGCATGCAGAGAGACCATGCAGTACAACTCAAATATACATACAAGAAATGTGGAAGATTTTCAAGTAACCTTTCCAATGTGCCTGTGAAGCCGTATTCTGCAGTTGTAAAAGAACTTCAAATATGACTATTGATAGAGCTGATGATTTCAGATAGAATGATTAAGGCAATTTTCAAAACTGACAACTAATATCTGTTATTAGTACTAACTTATTACTCAGCGTTTGATTAGTAGTACTTATATCAAATTTAATTTTCCTGCACTTTACAAAATAGTGGATTCATATTGAAAATCGAAGCGTTCCTCAGGAAGTTATCAAACAACATGTTTGCAAATATGTGGTAAAATCCAGACCTTCCAGAAACACTTTTCAAAATTTGTCTAAACCTTGGCCATCCCCTGGCCCACATTCGACGATTTTTGGTGAAAAGTTTGAAATAAAGATACTTGCAATATTTCAAAACGAAAGCTTAACCCAAGCGGTTCAGTTTTCCGAGGACCACACCACCTTTGTGTGGATAGGCAAAGCGAAATCTTATGTAAACGATTACGGATCGTTCGATTAATGGTCAGTTGTTCAAAATTATTTGTAAATTGCTGCTATCGATGAGCGGTTTCTGAGGCGCATATGATAATTAATCAACTTTCCAAACGATCTTCCTCAATGGATCCGCTTCGCTCCAGCTTGCGATTATGAAGTCGTCTCAAGCAAGAGTTACTGTCCCAACAGGCAGAGGCGACGGATTGAGGAGCCAAGTACGAAGTAAGTAAAAGTCACAAAAACAATGGCATCCAATTTCTATGCTAGTTAAGCGTATATTAAAGCCTATATTACTAAAATTGACCCATAATTAGGTAGAAGTAGACTAAAATACATGAAACGTTTTGCATTATTCAAAGATGTAGCCATCATTCTTGTTTATCACCTGCATTCACTATGTATTGCCTTTCTAGGGATTTTCTTTTTAAAAAATTCAAGCTGTTGGCGGTGTATAATTTCAAAATCAACCGTATACGTGGATGACTGGGCTCAAAGCCACGCTGCAGTCGAGAAGTCCTGAGGCTGTGTCGTGTCCCCCCTCACTACGCAATTCTCTGTCGGGCACTGTATCTGCGGAGCTCCATGGCAGAGGATTTTGTGAATGCCAATCTTTTCCTTCGTACTTATTGGATATGATTGTCCCGAGTGACATCCGATTTTGTTTATTGTTGAATATTATAAGTATATCTTTGATAGTTCTATAGATCTTTTATAGCCAAATCCTTTGATAGTCGTTCAGTTCGAAATCCGGTGTCGTTTTCCAGTTCTGCATCAGTGTCGGTGTCGATTGAAAAAACAGAACGACACCGGAGTCCTGCGCTTCTTCATATGAAAATCTCCTCTCTGGCAAGCGGCTGAGGCAGATGGTTTATGAAATGATCGGCCAAGAAAAATTCATCAAATTATGTGGCGTGTCTACAATGTCGTGATTGCTTGTGTTCCTCGAAGTTGCTTTCATCGATATTCTTGAACCACGATAGTCAATAAACTTCAATTCAATATTATCGAAAACCGCATATTTGGAAATGTCATTGAAAATCTAGAAATGACAGGCTGAAGTTAAAGATAAACAAATGTCACTGGTATGAACTCGACGTATCAGTGGACGGAATTTAATTTCACCGTATTGATCTTCACGATCAGATTTACTTAAGTCTTGACCACAAACGTCGATCTAAATGCACTCAGATAATTAGTTGAATGCTCATTATAACTCTTTACTAATGAAATCTGAGATCAAATTCAAAAGGAAATCATGGGTGCCAATGCAAGTAAACTTAATATTTCATCACGTGATGATTATTGTTGATAGATAATTCAAGAGTAGATACATTATTGGACTTCACGAAACAAAATCAAACTTAAATGTAATTACAAAAACAAGTCTAAGACAAACAATGATATTTTTCTTTCAAAAGGCTCACAGCTTAGGTTATAGGCTCAATTTTTTTCTTCAACACTTACCGCAAAATAAGATCTGAGTTAACCTTATGTGATAAAAGATTCGATATAACAATTATAGAACATCACAAAATTGAATATTCTATATACTGTAGCTGTTCTGATCTTTAATAAGGGCGCTTGGTACTCATACTGTACCAAGCGCCATTATTCAAAATTCAAAATTTAAATATATTCGTATTGGTTGCGTTTAGTGCTGTCACATGCCTGTTCATTGATAAATAAATGAGCATAAAATTATAACAAAAAATGGTTTTGATAAGTGTGATTGGTGCATTTACTGTTCCAAGCGCCCTTATTGGAAATTCAAAATTTATGTTTTGATTCCGCTTTGGTTTTAGATATTCAAAATATCTACCTATCTGTTTTCTAATATATAAATGAATTTATAATAAGAGTTAAAAAAATTGTACCAAGGCCTCCATTTTATTGAATTTTATACACTGCTTGTACAGAGAGAGAGAGAGAGAGAGAGAGAGAGAGAGAGAGAGCTGATAATTGTCATAATGTATGAAGGGCCCGAATTTCTGATAATCGCGTGTACCAAGCGCCTAATCATTAGAGTTATAATAATCGTTTATTTCAAGGAGACTCAGTATTAGAAATCATGAATCCGATATACAAACAAGTGAGCTAAGTGAGCTACAAACATCAATAAGTTAAAAACAAATGAAAAACTTCACTTGAAAAAACATTGCTTTCAATATAATTCTCAGTTAAATGTGCGTATCATTATGACATTTATCTCATCTTTGACGAATATTCTGGCATTCGAAGAGATCGAGAGAAAGGATTTATGTCAACTGCAAGATAGTTGAGAGAATGAGCATGATCACTTACTTATCAATGATTTCAATAATTTTGCGGACAACATGCGGCGACGATATTCATGTGGCAAAAATGTATACAATTGGCAATCTGAAGAACTACAGATAATTCGATGAGCTCTATTCTGTGCGGTTTTTGTCCGACGACAGGAAACCGTACTGATGTTTAAAGTACTGGTGATGCGTTCTTATTGAGTAATTGGACACAGTGACAAGATTGCCTTTGGATAGAAGTGGTTTTAGTCGTCTTTGAGGCATCCACATGTGAGCCTGAATTCAAAGTCTTGTCAAAAATTATCCCATGAAACTAGTTTAAGATTTCAAACTGTGTAGATTTCACAGGAATTCCAGGAATAACAAATCTTGAAAAGTCATGATATCGTGATTTAGAAATGAAAACTTGTTGACAGAGCTGTTTGCATGAGCTGTTTTGTTAGACTGCATTATAAGCATTGTTTTAGATCCTTGTTTCAACCCTGCCCCGACGAGGACATTTTCAGCGACGTTACAGACGGAGAGGGGTCATTAATTACCTCATCTTACTGCCGTAATGAATTTTACCCAACGTTATGTTGCCATCAATATTAACTGAAAAAATATATTGAAATTAACTGACGAAACATTTTATTCAAAAAATCAAGGATTTTAAATGAATCACAAGAAGAACAAATGACACTCAAATAGTCTTTGCAAACAAATCTTACATTTTAAACGTTCTTGCATTTTCTATCCAATATTCTCGGGCAGATATAGCACCTGGAATTCACATTTTGTTGATTGTGCATGTAGAAATCGCAGTTGAATCCTCAAGATAACCGTTGCTGTGGCTATTTTGTTGCGGTGGAGCTGTATTCATTGTTCACGCACAACATTACAGTCTCAGCGCTGCAGCGCGACGGTTCAATATCACGCGAGAGCGTGACATCTATCGGTTATGCTTATTTGTCGACTCTGGTGTGACATTCCTGCGCAAGTTCCAAAACTTTTGTCAAAAAATTACTTTTAAAAATCTGATCGATTTTTTTAGATCTCAGCAGCTTAATCTCCGCACTGATTTTTTAATGATGACTAGACAGCGACAATTTAGGTGAATCATCTAAAGTAAATTTTTACCTAAATTCCGGATATTTTGTAAAAACACCTAAATATTGTCATTACGACAAAAACTTGCTATTTGAGTAATTCATCTAATCACATTGGAAAACATTGAGAAAATCGTGTCAACAAATTGCTCTTATCATCGCAATAATGAAGACATTGATGAGTGATTCTGGGCAGTGCCACATGTTTCTGTTCATAGTTTGTAATTCTTTTATATGCATTTATAGTTCATATTGCATTTGAAATACGAGTAATTTTGATCTGTTTGACACATACAAAATTGTGCAATTGAATTGTCTACAGAATTTTGAAGCATATAAAGGCCTACTTAGTTGTTAATGTTTAATCTGTGCAGTTGTTATCGCTTGAAATAAAATCGTTCCGAATCGTGATTAAATATAGGACTTACTTGTCATTTTCTTTTCTCTAATTCTTTTTTTAAACTTATACGCAGATTATTCTCGCGGTGTTTGTTTACAAATTTGTTACTGAAAAAAAACACCATCGCTTTCAATGAATCTAGATATGTTAATGGATTTTTGATTCACCAAGATATACGACCTAAATTTGTAAAATTATTCACCCAAAAAGCCTAAAATGACAAAAATATTCACCTTAGATGTCGGTGTCTAATGATACTGTATGAGACATCTTTTAGATTTGGCAATCAAATCAATATACGGCATACTCACTCTATCTTAATAAAATCCCTTGGTCTCTTTGTTTGACAAGCTTTCTAAGCTGACTTTTTAGAATGTATTCAGATATCCAAACACTTTTGAGTAATTGTGTTTATAGATTGATTTTCGAGTTGATATAGGACATTTCTCGACCCGGGCCCTTCCCGAGCTTGTGGATTCAGAGGCCAACCATGCTGATGCATCAATTATGAATTTTAAGTTGAATGTGTCAACCCATATTGGCCTGAAACCTATTCATTTTGGACTTTGTGATAATTCAAAAATCAACAAAGGGTATTTGGTTCGTCAAAGTAGCGTTGAATTGATAAAGATTCCTCCACGCCTATCCATGTGAAATTAGCTTGTCTACCTTTTAACCAACATGATTGCAAGAACTTTGCGTCCGACAATTCCATAATCATGATGCCAAATGAAAGATTCAATACCGCTAATGTCTGCATTGCTATGTGGTACAGCCTCTACATTGTGTGATGATTCCCTTCGCTGTCTCGAACTCTTTAATTATCTTTGCTCAAGGAGATCATTTACCAATGCACTGAAATATTGGAGCTCTTGTTCTAAGTTTGAAGGAGTTCCTTTCTCATCATTTGCTCCTCTAATAAGAGCTTACATGTACAGTGATTGGGAAATTGACTGACATTCTTTTATCAAGGAAGTGGTAGGATGTTGCTCCTTAGGCAGAAATCCGACTTCAGATTCATTTTGCTCAAAATTATCAGAGTAGCAACTATTTGTTGAAGGTATGATGACTGTTTCCGATTTTGTATTTATTTCTTGATTGATTAAGGATTTATTTCAAAATAACAAGCATGATGCCCAAACATGAGCCTCTAGGCTGATTTACATAAAAGATAATTTTTAATATGTTTCTTAAAAGCAGATACACTCCTGGAACCAGTGTTTCCTTGAGGAATGCGGTTCCACACTTTACTTGCAGTGATTCCGAAGACTCGGTCTCTTAAGAATGAAATGAAATGACCGGAGGCTGAGGAACGAAGAGACTGTCGACTACGCAGAGAAGAGACTTCTTGTAATTCGTCCATTAAATATGCGGGAGCTGACTCATGACGACACGAATAGGCAAGAGTGGCAAGACGATGGTCAATGCGATCTTCAATAGAGAGCCATTTTAAGTCAGTCAGAAGAGGTGTAATGTGGTCAAACTTCCTAGGTCCATAGATCAATCGAGCGGATGCATGGAGGACACGCTGGAGAATAGTGCAAGGAAGTACCTGCATGAATGGAAGTACAGTAGTCGAGTCTGCTAAGGACGAATGAGCTAACCAGCCATACCAGCATTGAATGATGAATGAATCTTCGTATGGTGCGAATGCGCCGAAGCATTGAAAAGCAGGAACTGGTCGTCAAGGAAATATTGGCAGCAAGCGATAAGTTGTCATCGATGATCACACCAAGGCATTTGATAGTGTCTTGAGGATTAAGACAAAATTCGCCTTTAATGGGATGGGTGATCCTATCATTCTTATTATTGACCATCTTCGCATTAACCTGTTGAGGACGTGTTCACGAATTTGATCACTCTCCGAAGTACCGACGACGAGCTGGTCTCGTCCAATTGCTTTGCTCTAAAGACTTATCAAATCAAACGCTGTACTCATATAATGATATTATCTGTTATCAACGGCAAATTTATTCATCATTATATGAATACAGCGCATGATTTAATAAGTATTTTTAATAAGTACCAATACTTGTATATTACAAATTTTACTTTTTTACTATCACATATTTTCATCATTACGTCATTATAAACATGTTATCTACAGTTATTTTTAGACTTATATGGCTATTTTATATACAAGTCTTGAACGATTTTCTCGAGCTGGCAATCGCTTTGTCGCGTGAATAGAAACACTCAATTCCACAGGATTCAATGGGATTCGATGACGTCCCACATTCGGACCAGTCACGCGGCCTCTTCCTGTTTTCAACACAAAGTTTGATATCAATTCATTCAAGAACAAAATATTATCTCTTGAGACTCCTGATTTTGAATATACAATCCATGGATTGTAACCTAAGATTTACAAAAAATGAAATCCTAAGCTTTGAAACCAACTGAAGGATTTTCGTTCCAACTTACAAGGATGAATAGCGGAATCTCGATTGTCAACTCCACCCATTCAGGTAACACTGGACTCCAGGAATTGTCGATGTTATGAGAGCTGTTATGACTGTCATTCAACTCATTTTCGGAACTATCGGAAGTATCATTATCTGCAGAAGAATCATCACTAGATAAGTTCATTATTGCCGCTGCTAATTCAATTGATGCTATTTTTCGATGCCGACGCTTTGTCTAAGCTTGCAATTCAGAATGAAAATCGTTAGCTAGATAGCGCATTATCCTGAAAATTTGAATTTCTAAAATGTGAACTACATTTCAGACAACACGTAATAGACAAGAAGTTCATAGTTCCCCAGTCAGAATGAATATCAACTCTCATTCCCCAGTCAGAATGAATATAAAGTGTGAAGTACATTTCAGACAACACGTGATTAACCACAAGTTCATAGATAGTTTCTCGAGTCAGAATGAATATCAAATGTGAACTACATTTCAGACAACACGTAATTGACCACAAGTTCATAGATAGTTTCTCGAGTCAGAATGAATATCAAATGTGAAGTACATTTCAGACAACACGTAATTGACAAGAAGTTCATAGTTCCCGAGTCAGAATGAATATCAACTCTCATTCCCCAGTCAGAATGAATATAAAGTGTGAAGTACATTTCAGACAACACGTAATTGACCACAAGTTCATAGATAGTTTCTCGAGTCAGAATGAATATCAAATGTGAAGTACATTTCAGACAACACGTAATTGACAAGAAGTTCATAGTTCCCGAGTCAGAATGAATATCAACTCTCATTCCCCAGTCAGAATGAATATAAAGTGTGAAGTACATTTCAGACAACACGTGATTAACCACAAGTTCATAGATAGTTTCTCGAGTCAGAATGAATATCAAATGTGAACTACATTTCAGACAACACGTGATTAACCACAAGTTCATAGATAGTTTCTCGAGTCAGAATGAATATCAAATGTGAACTACATTTCAGACAACACGTGATTGACCACAAGTTCATAGATAGTTTCTCGAGTCAGAATGAATATCAACTCTCATTCCAAGTCATAATGAATATCAACTCTCATTCCCAGGCTACAGGCTTTCCCATTTCGGCATTTTCTTTTGAAAAATTGAATTATCAATTTTAATATCATGAATAAATATATTTTTGATATTTTTCTTAGTTAGGCTGCATCATAAAAGTCAAATACTTTTCAATTTTTCCTTCAATGTATTTTTGGCGGAGTCCGCAACAACCGGAGTCGCACTTCGATGAGACTGTAGTTCCGGAGCCCTATTGGTTAGGATTACGACATTACTATACGTGAGCCCCTATTCGTGAGCGTAGTGCTTTTAATCAATGTCCCTCCGATCTCGACTTAATAAAAGACTGAATGTCGCTTTCATCATATCTTCAAGAGCGAATAGAGAGAAATTTGGACAATTTAAGCTCAAAATTCATCTGTAGGTGCTGACGATTTCGGAAAGGGACATTTTAATAATGTTTTCTACCATATTCTAGATGACATTGTACATGGGTTTGTGTACGGGCAATGTGTGAAATTATCCATCTAACCTATTTTTGTCATACTGATGTACGTGTGCTGCTCCAGAACACTGCAAATGAGAGCCTGCTACTTTTGCGTGTGATTAGCTGGTCTATGCTGGCTATGTCATAGCTTATCATTACATTCACATAGTTGACGATGCAGCGGGCCTAGTTCTATCGACTTTGAAGGCGCGGGACGCCGAAATCCATGTCGAGATTTGGACGCGACTTTCATTCGATTGTAAAACAAAGGGGAGTTACCTTTTTGTATTCATAGTTCTGTTACAAAGTGGACTGTTGAACACTTATCATTGAGTTAATGATGAATTTGAGATATGCACAACTTCCTTGAGAGCAAGTGATTGTGATGGTTACGACTCATGTAGGCCGACTTCCGATGTAAAGGTTGATAGAGAAAAATATGTTATCGTCCTGTAACACGCTATTAATCAGTTTCAATAAAATAAGCCATCTGAAAATCGTTAAACCACCTCACAATTCACTTCACCCTCGCCTCATTGGCCTCAATGAATATCTTTTAAACCAAGCAAGCTATGTCCACCACAAACAGCTTACTTTCTACGTATTATGCAACTTTTGACTGTAGGATAATAAATTTGTCCCACTAATTTTGGCGTGAGAGATATTTCAAAATTTGAATGGTTGGAATATTTTGGCTGATTTCGGCATATATTCTTGATGAAATAAGTTGAGATTAAGTAAAGCATTCTTCTTATCAATATAAAGATAATCACAAATGCAAAGCTGCTTTTGAATCTTTTGTTATCTGTTTACTACATGTAATCATGTTTGAATATGATTTTTTACTATTTTTGTACTTTTCAGTTCTACATCTGATCAGCAATTATTGAAAATTTTCAGATTCATGATGCATTTAGCCTCAGTGTCGTCTTGGGTTGTTTCTTCACCTGCAGAAACTATATACTAAAATGTGCGATTTTTGTGCGGTTTGAGCTGAGCTACAAGAATTGAATTTTTTGACTTCTGACCTCATCTAATACAATGATGTAATCGTTGATTTGATCCGAATCGAAAGATTCGATTTCGGAGGTTATGAGTTCATCAGTAATTGCTTCGTTGTTTCGCGCAAATAATCAGCATCGACTTCATCAAGAGAATTTGCAACACTTTCAATTCCAGAGATAAATTCTGCAGCAGGTAACTCAAGGGGTGGAATACGAAGATTGACTCCCTTCTCCAATAAGGTTACTTCACTGTTTGTAAGATATTTGTCACTCAAATTAACCACTTTCTTGGAATCTGTAGTAGATGTGTCATCGTTCATGGAAGGCAACTGATGATCGGAAATAAGAGAATCGAATTTCTTCACTTGCTTCACCCTGTAATTCTGTAGACATTTTTCTTTGGTATAAACACAATAATCAAAGAAAGCATTCAATATTTCGTCGGAAAACAAGTTCTTCAATCGAGACAAACCTTCATGAGTATCAATTTCCCGCAAATAACGACAATTTTTCCAATTGTTTATCAAATCAAGAATGCGACTTTCTTCCAATTCTTAAACAATGCTTCTTCTCATCTTATTAGAAGTAATTTTCAAATTCAAGCGAAGACTTTTGGGAATAACATGATTATCACGGCATCGTTTCAGAAAGGTAATGTGGCTGATGTAATCACGTGATTAATAATCATCGGCTCATCAACCACCTTGGCTAGATCTCTCGATTAGTGCATTGTTTATTAGTTTTTGTAGTAATTTTCCATTTCAAATAGTGATATATATAATGGAAATTTGTTAAAAATCGGCGGTTTTTTCAGCTTCACCGCAGCCCAGGGGTGACCTTGAAATAAAAATGATGCTGTTTCGCTGATACTCCTTTTAATGCCCTTTGGATTGATGCCATAGAGTAGATATATTAGGTAGAGTGGTAACTCCGCATTTATTAGATCCCCAGTGTGTATACACTTTCGATTTTATTAAATGAACTCGAGAGGGATACACTTGGTAATTGTCACCAAATGTGAGATATGCAAATTTTTGCAGTTTTGCAGAAATTACAGCGGAATTGAGTGATCATAATTGTAATGCAGAAGGAATGCTGGTATTTTAAAGATTCTCATTGTCATGACAGCCTTGGAAATTTAATTTTTGCTCAATTAGCAACTCGATAGGTTCCTGTTACTTTCATTCTCAACCTCAAGAGTATTTTCTTAAGCGTGATCATATCACAGGCAACCTGCCACTGGCAGAAAATTACATAATCAAAGACAGTGATTTCATTTAACTCTGAAAGATGTAAATGGGTCCACATCACTATTCAGATTCAAAAAATGAAACATGAATTTAGTGAATCATAAAATCATGCCGGTGAAAATTGAATTAAAAACTTGAAATTTCAGCCAAGAAAGCACGGATAATATCGCGACTTTTTCATGAAGACTTCCATTATAATACAATTCATGAAATTCCCTTGATAATCAGCTCAATTTCCGCTTAGTTAAGATGCTTATTAGCAAATATTCATTCCTATTGATATCCAACTTGTTTCATGCCCCTTCTTTAGGAGAGTCATCTCGGTAGTAAATAAATTGGAAAATTTTGACTTTTTTCAGAAGTGCTCAAATACTTTTTTGGACCAATCTCTGCAAAAAACTGAATCTTTTGATACAAAAATTTTCACTATATACAGATACTTTTTTGAGTCGACAGTCTACCTATATGTCCCTACTCTATGTATTGATGAATGGTTTGACAAAACTGGTGCAATTGTTTGGGAGATCAGCAAGGGGGGAGATGGTAAAATTCTTAAAATTGACCTATCTACATGTAATGCTTGATA
Source organism: Prostheceraeus crozeri (assembly GCA_907163375.1). Taxonomy (NCBI): domain Eukaryota; kingdom Metazoa; phylum Platyhelminthes; order Polycladida; family Euryleptidae; genus Prostheceraeus; species Prostheceraeus crozeri. Next base: position 174,880 of record CAJQUW010016676.1, read on the forward strand.
TCGAATTACGTCTAAGGGTTAAGATTCTTCAATGGCTATCAGTTTCATTAACACCACAAAAAGTAGTGACTGATGACAATGAATGGCGTGATTGTTGACGCGGTTGTCTCTGCCAAAGAACTCAACATGAAATTTGAAAGAATTCAAAAGCGTGCTTATAAAATGATCGATCTTCAGGAAATCGAAGTTGACAGATGCTCAGCACTTATAGAAAGACGTCAGCGAATGAGCAAGAACCTTTTTAAGAAGGTGGCATTCTGCATCAGACATTTGTGGCGCAAATATGTTCCCAAACGCCTCCGTTATTTTAGACATTTTGATGTTCGAATCTGCCGCTACAAAAAGCGAAGGCAATCCTTCTTTCGATTATGTCACTACCCTCGTGAATTCTGACATTTCGAAAGGTACCTTCGGAGGCTTTTGTGCCTTCGTGTATAATAATACTGCTTGTGCAACTTGTGAATGTTGTGATTTGGCCATATCATCTGACTTTATCTTTTAGCCACATGTCATCGATTTTTATTATGAACAAATTTAGATTCATTTCATGATTGCTTATATATACACTGCAAGCTGTCACCTCCTAAAATCGAAGAAATCTGCATCCTAAACGCGACACACTAGAATTTTAGGAGGTTGCGTGAAATAGAATGCTGACATACTAAAGAGAACAATAACACTAGTGCGCTAGCCTCCTAAAACGCTTTGCTTTAGGATTTTTTTATTAGTTACGAATAGTGTCTCGCTTCAGTGTGTGATTTAGGAGGTGCTGGTTTTGAGTGTATAATGACGTTTATTTCAGGAGAGCTGCCTCAGTGATAGGAATCGTGAGGCCGCTACTCAGAAGACACTTAAATGTAAACATAAATTTAAAATGAACATAACAATGGAAGAAAAAGCAAAATACAAAAAAAATTATCACAAATTAGACTGTAAATTTCGTAGTACAAACAGACGTGGTCATAACTAATTACTTAGTATCGTAAACGGAAAATCCATCATTGCTTAAATTTGACATAAAGACCAAGAAACTGGATCGGCATTGAGAAGTTCTGCATAAAGGAATGCGAAATTTCCCGGAATTAGGCAAAATACTTGGAGCGAGAAAATGCAAAGGATGCGATGTGTCACTCGCTGAAGACTGGAACATACAAAAACCAGTTATGATTCGCCTATACTTGAGTGGAATAAAATTTGAGCACTGACATCCACTGGAACCACGTATCACCTTATGAATATGTAATTACGATGATCATTTCTTGGAAATATACTCATTGACAAAATTTTTGAAACATTTACTTCTTTAACTTCTTTCATTTTTGACTGGTATATATACATGTACGTATGATACCTTGATAATTTAGTCACAATCTCCACCAAGTCGCTAGCACAGAAAAACAACGCATGTAGCAGATTCAACTTTAATAGCGCGTGTGCCCCCCTCTAGCTCCAATACTTTCAGTAATCCGAGATGGCATGGATTCACAAAGTTTCTGAATGAAGGATGTTTCAAGGAGAAGCCACTGCTCTGTCAGTCTTTCAGAGAGAATCTTCAGTGACACTGGTAGAAGTGAATAGCGGTCTCTCACTCGCCGCCCAAGCTCGTCCCAGACTTGTTCAATGGGTGACAAGTCAGGTGAGCGTGCAGGCTAGTCAAGGGTTTGAATGTTCAATCTCCTAACAGTGGCAATGACAGCCGAGGAGCAATGTGGTCCTGCGTTGTCGTCTTGGAAGACGAGATCCTCCACCCTGACCACTGGGCCAACAACAGGAAGCACAATTATATACACTATTATTATTATTAATTTTATTCCAATCAAAAGTTCATAGTAGTTAACAGCGAATTTCTACAAATGCGTCAATTGCTTCGTTTGGTTTGGATTTCTAGCGTCACGCTACATGGATATTGTTTCTTACGCCTGTGCATAAAGAGAATTATTAATTAGAATTTGTGACTATACTTCAAATCAAATGAATACTTCTTAAATCATTCTTTAGAAAATGTTCAATTATCTTCCCAAATTCGTTTTCTTTTAATTTGATTCCTCATGCTAGATGGAATATCTCCCAAAGTGGGTTTTCAGTCAGAACAGGGATGGGAAATAATTAAATTTATCAACTTTGTCAAAGACTGACACAAAAACATCACGTCATCTTCGAACATGATGGGAGGAAGTTAGCGAAAGTATTTGAGTCTCTGCTTTTAGTAGCAACTCGAGGAGGACGTTTCTCACACTTGAAGTCTCTAACTACTATGTTAGTATTAAGTGATGATAAGAGGAAAACAGCTATTTATCGGCCTATATATTTTGACTACTTTTAATCAGCTCAGCTTCGATAAAAGAAAAGTGTGGATGCATTCGAACTACGAAAATCAATGAAAATTGTTTGAATAAACCCTGTGACATGAATATGATTGAAACTGTGCAGCCAGGATATCATTTTCTGTTTCCACACGTCGTATTAGCAAAACTCCCCAAAGTTTGGTAGAGATTTATGATCTAAAGTCAAACAGTAAAACACTCCAGACGGTCCTTCGGCGTCGTGCGCCTTCTATTGGTCGATGGTAACGGACAAGATTCAACAGTGTGAAGTTTTGTTCTAAGATGTGAGTTGTATGTGTGACTGTCGAATTGTGAAGAGACATTGTAGTCTGGGAGTTCGTGTTTCCTGTTTATTGTAGGTTATTGCTTTTGCCTCTGCTATTGTTGTGTCTCGAGCATAGAAATTGATGACAATAAAACCTTTAGAATGGAAGTTAGGTCTCATCCAATACACAATAGTGACACGACAATCGCGCGCATTTTCACATAGATACACTTGTCAACGACTGCATCAATGGGTTAGAAGCAGTCACATGAGCAATTCTAGGCTTATCATTGGTTCTTCATGCCCCAACTTAGTTCCTCTGGATGTACCGCGACCTTGAGCCAATTTCCATTCTTGTCCACTTCAGATAAACAATCTATTTCTATGGTCTCGAGTGCTGAACAGTCTATGAATGAAGCCGACCTGAAAGTTTCCGATGCCGCCTATCCCCCATAGAAATCGACAACAATAAAATCTCCAGAACGGAGGTTAAGCTTCATGCAATACACAATAGTGGCACATAAATCGCACGCATTTTCACTTAGATACCACCGATATCACAAAGATTTCTCGATACAATTTCATTGCGACGGCTGTATCATTTTACACGAATTGACTGTCTATGTTTCACAGAGTCATAAATACACAATCCACATTTTCAGATGCTGCAAGTCAGAAGTGAGCATCAAGAGAAATGTTTTTGGATTCCAATTGTTTATTTAAATATACTCATTGACATAATTAATGAAACAAACTATCATTGGCTTGAATTGAAGTTTGTTTCATTTTTTCTCAGGTATGATGCAATATCTCGCTTTCTATGTATTACCATTCAACACATTAGAGAATGGAGAAAGATCTATGGTGGTCAAATTTCAAATTTTGATATCGATACAACTCACAATTGCTTTTACAAATTGAACATAAACGTGAACTGAAATCCAGCTTTTGTAAAATAAAATGGCACACGATCAGTTTACCAGAGGTATGGCTATTGGAATGATTCGTTGTGGTAGAAGTTGTGCGAGTGTTGCCGAAGAGCTGCAACTATCGAGAGTTGTTGTTTGGAGGTGGTGGTGTCGATGGAAAGCAGAAGGAGATGTTGAAAAGTAGAAGGGATCTGGTCGACCAAGAAAGTCTGCAGGAAGGACAGACGCACGTCTAGTTTTAGCTGCAAAGAGGAATAGATTTGTGTCAGTCCCAAAGCTAGTCGTACACTGGAAGAGTGCCTCAAATATAGACTGTAGCGTTCGAACGGCTTACCGAAGATTGCGAGAAGCTGGAATTCAATCGCGACGACCAGCTGTCCTAATTCCATTGAGTTTTGAGCACCGCAGAAGACGAGTTCACTGGCAGAAAGTCTTGTGGACCGATGAATCGAGATTCACACTGGATTTCAATGACGGTGGTGTCAGAGTGCATCGTCTTCCAGGTGAACGCTTTGCCCCATGCTGTATTAAAGAACACGACAGATATGGTGGTGGAAGTGTTATGCTGTGGGGTGGCATTTGGCATGGCGGACGAACGACAGCAGTCATCATCAAAGGCACGTTGACTGGAGAGAGGTATCTCAATGAAATTGTGCTTCCTGTTGTTGGCCCAGTGGTCAGGGTGGAGGATCTCGTCTTCCAAGACGACAACGCAAGACCACATCGCTCCTCGGCTGTCATTGCCACTGTTAGGAGATTGAACATTCAAACCCTTGACTGGCCTGCACGCTCACTTGACTTGTCACCCATTGAACAAGTTTGGGACGAGCTTGGACGGCGAGTGAGAGACCGCTATTCACTTCCACCAGTGTCCCTGAAGATTCTCTCTGAAAGACTGACAGAGCAGTGGCTTCTCCTTGAAACATCCTTCATTCAGAAACTTTGTGAATCCATGCCATCTCGGATTACTGAAAGTATTGGAGCTAGAGGGGGGCACACGCGCTAATAAAGTTGAATCTGCTACATGCGTTGTTTTTCTGTGCTTGCGACTTGGTGGAGATTGTGACTAAATTATTAAGGTATCATACATACATGTATATATACCAGTCGAAAATGAAAGAAGTTAAAGAAGTAAATGTTTCAAAAATTTTGTCAATGAGTATATATCGAGTGCATTTGGTTCGCTAATTGATTGAGAACTGATTAATTAGAATTTCAATTAATCAGTTAAAGTCTTCCCAGTTAAATTGCAATCACTTTGACAATAGAAGCTGGGACATTCCCATAACGACGTTTACATGTTTCATAATTTTAATAAACTTATAGTTATAAGACTTAAGGTTTGTCCTTAAGATACGTATTCCATATGCAAGAAGCAGGACCTGCATTAGCACAGTCCGTTGAATCCTATGCAGTGCTATTTTTGAATATCTAGAGAGAATGACAACTATTAAGTCAATACAAGACAACAACACCTTTGATTCCCCGACCGCACTCGCCCGACCTAGGAATCGAACCGAAGTCCGCGGTAGAGCTTGCATCTTCTTTACTAGGCCACGCTGACGGTTCAACAAAAAAGCGAGTGACAGCTTATTGTCCTATTATTATTGACAGAACGCTACCAGCATTCAGATTGTAGCGAGACAGTATATCAGCATGTCATTCGGCAACGTCACACAGTAGGCCTTAGGCCTCAGCCACACAGCGAGAAAAGCAAACCAAAGCGATTGATGGCTTGCGGGGATAGCCTACGTTTGCTCGCGTTTGCACGGGACGCTTGTGTTTGCTTTGCTTTCAGTGTGGCCGAGGTCTTACGCATGTAGAAAATTCTAAATAACAGAAGCGCGACAGTTTATAAACATCTCAATGATTTTGATAGAAAACCAATAACGTCCTCGTGTGATGCACAACTTCTGACGTTTCTGAAGAACATCAGAAAAATGTTTGGAAATATGCGCGACATGATAGGAAAACTGCGTGAGACAACACTAACAACAGAGAGAGACACGCTCCACTTTGACACAAACTCTATGGAATAGTTGACTTATCTGAATCGCTCCTGAAAGATGCTAATGTTGAATACATTCTTCTAGGAAATTTGCAGAGTGATAACCTGGAAGCGGAATTCGGCAGTTATCGTCAGATGTTGTGGGGTTACACAAAATTTCATATGAACAGGTTCCTATTGCAACAAAATTCAGAATACTTTCCTTATCCCAGTTTCTTGAAACAGACAGTTGTGATATTTTAATCATTCGGATAGCTGCTGCACTTCTTTAATCGATGAAAGCGAGTTAGATTCCATAGACAATATTCATGCGGAGGTTGACAATTTAAACTATGGAGAGCGAAACGCCCTCTTTTATGTGTTCCCCTGCAAGTTTCCTTCCACTGAATTGTTCAATTTTGAAATTTTATGCAATGCATTCTTTAATTCATCGCTTAATAAGAAAAAATGCACGAAGCGTTTTGTAAAATGTTTTTCATTTATTCATGATGCTTTTTTTTGTGTTTGACCTCAACGAAAATGAACATGTCAGAATATGTAATATATTTTTCAAAGGATTTGTGAGAAAAGTGAGTGACGTACAATGTAAATCGCTGGATACGAAAATTACATGCAAACATATACCAAAATCACATACAATTTGAAAGTAACATCTGATACCAGATTCTCGTATGTTTACAAAGATCTGGTATGTTTTTCATATCACATCTCACTTACTTTCGTATGTAAATCTGGTATGTTTTTCATACCACATCTCACTTACTATTCTATCTGTGATTGGCTGTTTTACACTTAAATACGAGTTGTTGGTATTTTTTATATACGAGACCCGATGAAAATTGGTCTTCATTCGTATGAGCAGCTTTAAGTCACATAGCAAAAAATTATAAGTATTACATACTACTGTCAAATAACTTTTTTCAGTAATACCAATCGTGATTATTTTTTGTTTGATAGAGTGATATTTAATTAGATTAGATTTATTGTGAATTTTATGCTGCACGCGGTTGTCATCGTTCCTACTTGTCTAGCAACTGTAACAGGACGTTTCGTTAGTTCTACTTTATGAACCAAGCTGATAAACATCAATTCATATTAACAATATCTTTCATAAAATCATGTTGACTTATATATCTCAAACATAACTATTTTTGCGTTCATGAATTATAATGTGTTTTTATTTCGGATTGATGATATGCTTATTTTGAAAATTACATAATGCATAAGTGTTGATGGTTCAATACTTATTGATTATTCATGAAATGCCTTAGACTTACATGTATTAAAATCGAATTCAGTATTGAAAGAATGACTCTTGAATGTCATTGTCTTACTACTTACAAAACAGTAGTAACATTAGTGTGTTCTTTATTAACAAAATGCCTTAAATCAAAATACTTTGCACATGATTGATGCTTTCTTTTAACATTGTGCTGGTATAGCTTTAGTATGTAAAGCATACCACATTTGAAATAACGTACGAAAAGCATACAAGTATGTACCAAGAGAATACAGAAATATACCAAAAAATATTTTGGTATTCATCCTTCGTATGTGATTGAGCGATTTACAGTGTACATCTATCAAAAGACGATTCCTGAAGGAAGTTGAGTAAATTCTCCAAATGAACGATGATGACGAGGATGCTTGCTATTTATTATTTTTAGATTAATAATATTTCTGTGATCATTTGATATGCAAGAGATTTCCACCTCATTGGTAATTTTTAATATGCTTTTAGTAAATGAATTTCTATTTTATGAACATGGGTTTTCTTCATGGCAGACATTTTAGTGACTTACACTGTAAACCGTTGACTGACAATCGACAGACATTTATCCTACAAAATCCATTTTGTCGGTCATTGTTAGTTCTTGTAGGATGATTGCCACTGAACACCTACAATATCTGACAAAAAGCGACAAAATCAATAGCAATGAATTGTAGCTTAAATTTTATCAAAAATGTAGGTAATTAATTAAATTATGTCAAAATAAATCATGGTTTTGCCACACAATAATACAGATTGCCCAAAAGTCAAGCAATCACTAATAGAAAAATCAATCAATATTCAAGTTTTTGTTTAGTTAATTTGCATACAAAGCATCTGTTTCGATGTCGGTGGAGAACCTACAAATTCGTCGGATATCGCAGGATATTGGAGGTGACAATCGTCGGTTGATTTTGTCAGTAATTTTGTAGGATAATTGCCGGCCTATGGTTTACAGTGTAGGCAATTTTCCATTCTTGTAGACTGAGTAGGATAAATAGTCCAAAATTTATAGGCAATGTCGTAATTTTCAGACGGATCAAACACGTCAAATGGGAAATGTTGCTCATTAGAGTAAAAAATTCGGGTTTTAGGTTTTGAACATAAGATAAAGTACACAACAAATAAAGCATTATAAAATGCTTTTACTTAATTTGCAAACCCCGATAATAACAAATAGACTCAATAGTAGAATGACAGAATGTACATTATCATGAAAATATATAAGGAACATTATTTGTAAGCATCTTGGGTTCCTAATGCTGGTCCACTGCACACGTCGAACGTAATTATTGTGAGTAGTGGAATTAAGCAGTCTCCAGCTGTTCGCTCACTCAGCGCGCGTGCAACCTTCCAGAATAGTTCTAGTACTCCCTGGTGTTTGTGGCTTGTATTAACTTAATAGTTGTCATTCTCTTCAGATATTTGATGTACTGCGACAGATCTTTGTTGTCAAGGTGCTGTTTTTTCTAGCTCTGAGTTAGAAAGCTTTTTCGTCAATTCGGTCCCAATTCGTCTCGGATTCAGATTTCCTCACCGACTCATCATCGGGGTAACCCAGGAATATCCACGAATATGTCTATACTTTTGCGTTGGCGTATGGTTGCCACAATGGTCCCAATGGTTGGGAGGTTATGGTGGTATATCATTGGTTTTTTGCCCACTGTGCTATTTCTTGTCATGATGAATGCTATGAGCTCACAAAAACATCTTACATCATATCATATCAAGGAGGTCTAGATATCTATAACTGTACAGGAGGCAGAATGACGCTTTCTATGGGAGAGCTTCGAAGGCCTGTCACAGAGATAGGAGCATATCACAACACTGAATGAATTTGCAATATTTTGCACGTTTTGGAAAATTTTTGTGTAACCTCTGAATTATCTGCTTTCTTTCACTGTCATTGAATCGAATGTGAAGATCGGGAGATATTTCATTCAGAATTTTCCTCATTCGAAAAATGTGGAACCAGTGAATTCCTCAGCATTTGTCTTGCTGTTCAAAATAAGTGCAGTGACTACTTTTTCTGTGAATACGTTGGGAACCAAAGGTAAATTTTTTCTTTGAATGCTCGATGGAAAACATACCAAAAAAGTCAAAACAGCTATTTTAACAACATGTTTTGTATCCTCTTGCAAATCGACGATGTCTTACCACGCACCTGCGATTTTGCGTTTACTCCCTAAGAATATCAGAGTCAATTTTTTGTGACATTCTGTGATCCGATTGTTGCGTATGTTCTTCATCAGATATTTCGGATGAAGGAGAAGGTATAATCAAACATCAGTCGGATGCCTAATTTTCCAAGATGAAATCTCATCACAAGGAAGATTTTGATATAATAATGCTTGTCATATTGTGGCATGGTAATCACATATCAAAGCTTTCGCTCGTCCTCAAATTCTGAAATGACTTTTATCAAAGCTATGAGTTGAGTATAAAATTCGGCCTTCAAGGTAAAAAAACAGGCATCAGTCTTGCTGCTGAAGACTTTTCTCCAATCAAGTGACTTGCCCGGGCAGACTTGATCGTCTTCGGAATACCTTTATGGGAATACCCGATCAGATTGTTTCCACGCAAACTTATTGAAGGTTTGACATATGTCTCGTCGAATATGATTACCCAATCTTTTTGCATGCCATTCAAAGGAGATGTTGAGCGCCTCACGAACGTCATCGGTAGACCCAAACCCAGAGAGATCACAACTTTTTTTTCAAAGTATCGGGATGCGGAAGATGTAGGTATTGTCTTAATGTTCAATACCTTGCACGATAACAAGAAATAACTGAGTTGCAGCCGTCGTACACTCTAAACCAGCACCTCCTAAATCAGACACTGAAGCGAGACACTACTCGTAACTAATAAAAAAATCCTAAAGCAAAGCGTTTTAGGAGGATAGTGCACTAGTGTTATTGTTCTCTTTAGTATGTCAACATTCTATTTCATGCAACCTCCTAAAATTCTAGTTTGTCTCGCTTTAGGATGCAGATTTCTTCGATTTTAGGAGGTGACAGTTTACAGTGTAGTAGAAGACTATCGATTAGTATTGAATGACAAATTTGATAACTGTCAATTAGGAAATAGAGTTGATCAGTTTCGAAGTTCTTATGTTGAAAGACAATATGCTCAGTTTTATCGCTTACGAGGTGACATAATTTTTGCGTCATTAATAGTTGATTCGAGATGAGACCATCTTTAAAATCCTAGAAAATCACGAATATTCACAAGATCTCCGCATGATTTCACAGAGACATTCACGAATTTATCAATTTTTGTAGAAAACTGTATAAAGTCATCATTAATCAGCCGAAACATTTGGATGCATTCGTCGGATAATTTGATAAACAGCTCATTAAAAAAAGCAGATAGCTTTCTTTAATCATGTCGATGAATCAATCCTTTCATACCATCGCGCTTTTCGAATAAAATCGTATTCGTCTGCTACTTCTACTGAACATTTTTCGTTCATGGATTTCACGTGATTTGTTATGCATTAGTGCCTTGATTATTTAATCCAAAAATCGTGCCTTTCTTGTCATGAAAATTCCCCTCGATGGCCAACTTTTCCAGCAGATTCGAATACCTTTTGTTATTATCACAGTATTAGGAATATAATCAATCCAACGTTTTCCATGAAGCGTTTTTCCTGGTACGTGGCATGCTGAGATATAGGGAATGCCATTCATTTTATAATTAGTTTTGCTCCTGTGAACACTGCATGAATGCATGAACACTCCTGTGAATGAAGTAACTTTGACCCTGCTTTGACAATGCAAGATAAATTCCAAAACCGTTTATTGCTTTAGTAGAATTTGAAGCATCCTATCTCTAACAGGCCTTCGAAGCTCTCCCACAGAAAGCGTCATTGTGCCTCCTGTACAATTATAGATATCTAGACCTCCTTGATCATATTTTTTGGAAGATTTTTTTATATAACGCATAATTTAGTGCAGATATCTCTGATCTTCTAATGATCTCAGTGTAGAATATGAAAAAATACACGGAAATACGCACGGAAATTTTCATGAATTCCTAGATGACTAAATATCACATATACATACATGTAGTTTGAAGAGCTGGTGTTCAGCGGAAAAGGTTGGCTAGTGTGTCGCTATAAGCACATAAAAGAACTTTTTCAAAATTTTGCGAAATGGAAGCTTGGATTGGAGGATTGCTTGTTTCTTATGATGGGTTCCATCGACGAATTCCATCTTAATTGAGCGCAACAGCAAGATTTCACAACTTCGGTCTTGTGCATCGATAAAAAGACGAAGAATTTTCTTTAATCATTGAGCAACCCCGAAGGACATGTTTGATTCTTGATGCTGCTATAAGTTCACTCATTCTTAGAGGAAGTCATAAAATGCACAATTTCTAGCTGACAAACTTTGAATGCCATCAGAATTAGAAGGACCATTGAACCATATGCGTTTTATCAAGCTTGAGTCATGCTATATTCATTCTAAACCAGCACCTCCTAAATCACACACTAAAGCAAGACACTATTCGTAACTAATAAAAAAATCCTAAAGCAAAGTGTTTTAGGAGGCTAGCGCACTAGGGTTACTGTTCTCTTTAGTATGTCAACATTCTATTTCACGCAACCTCCTAAAATTCTAGTGTGTCGCGCTTTAGGATGCAGGTTTCCTCGATTTTAGGAGGTGCTGGTTTACAGTGTTGAATATGATAATATGTCATTCTATTTTTCAAGAATGTCGAGATTCAAAATTTTCTTGCTTTCCATGCCCGTCATTGGGATCTGAGTTGTAAGTTAGAAAACAACAACTTGGCACCATTGATGTAGGCTACATGTAGTGGTAGACTATAAACAGAATTGATGGGAATTCACGCCGTCTTCATGCGGTAAATGACTCGAATGGAAATGAATGGATTTGGATATTTCCATGGACTTCTGCATGGATTTCCATAGCATAAAGAAATCTATGGTTATAGCCTGATATACTCGTATTCCGTGTATTATGTACATAACAAACGGAAACCATCAGATATCACACTCCGAATTACAGGCAAAACTATGCGTTATGATAGATATCATACGATATTTTCAAGCATTATCCTATAACAAACTCCGGCCTGCGCAGCGGCCGTCGTTTGTTATGTTGATAATGCTTTCAAATATCTTTTGATATCCTATGCATATTTCTTTTTACTTAAAAATGGCTATGGAATGTAGCTGAAATTAACTGCTGTCATCTAATGAAAATAAGACCATCAAATACTTGATTTTTCCAACCATTATGAGTAACACCAATTTCAGCAGTCAGTCACTGAAGCACTATCACATAGCCCTGAAGCGAATGAATTCATTATTCAGTCGATTTTCTCAATATTGCAGTACCAAAATTAACAATGTTCAAACTTTTCTAAGTAGGCTAGACATTATTATATTTGCTTATTGGAGTGGGCTGAGTATCATTGCATCATCAAACTTTCAAATAATTGGGACTTCACAATAAATAAACAAAATGCTTAAATTATTGATTGTTTGACGATGTCTTTGATAACTGTTTTAGTTCATAGAAACTTTCTTTGCTTTTTCACACAGACTTCATGCTGGAGAGTTACCTCATCACAGGCTTTGGCATAGATTACTAATATTCCTACCTGTCACTGCAAACTTTTGCTGTAAACCATCAGCTCAACAGCTGAACCACCTAAAGCAACACTGTTCGTAATTAATAAAAAATCCTAAAGCATGTGCATCTTAGAAGGAGCTTCTGACCTCCTAAAACATCGTTTCAATTGCACAATCAATTTCCCATGTGACAACACATACTACTGTCTTAATCCAGGAGAAGTCTGGTTATGTTTTGAAAAGTATTGCAGTACAAAACTCTCATTATAGTCATTCAGTAGTGGTAGACTAAATCTGTCTCTTTCTTTGAGAACTCGACAAACATTTTGCAATCAAACGAAGCCGAATTTTAACACGTTTCAAAATGCAATAAGTTAAGATATCTAAGGGGCACAAAAATGCAAATAGTGAATGATATAATCAATGCACGACTTTGTGGAATGTCGGAAGCATGTAGGATATAGCAAATATAGCAAAATATTCCTGTGCTACATATGCAAAATCAATCTCATCATATTGTGGTGTAATTTGGTTATGATGTAAGCTATAAGATAATTATAATTATTAAATATTGAATTGCATCCTCAGTTGAGAAAAGGAAACAGACCTGAATGGCTGCTATTTCATCCAATATCAGGAATCATCAGCAGGCCTAGTTTACATCTCTGAACATCGACACATTTCACCTTTTATTTCACCATTTATTTTTGATATAAGCTTAAAAATGTAATTTATCAATGCGAATTGAATGCATCTATACATACATACATGCATTTTGAAAAAATTCCTGAAATCGCTTTTTACAGAAAATTTGCTAATCTATCAGCTAGCGTTTCACAGATGATGTATGCAATAGCAGAAGGCGGGAGGACCATGATTCCGATGATAGTAATAGAAAAAACTCTCCCGAGTGAAAATTACTGCCGATGTATGAATATATAAAATTCAATAAAATAATTGTGCCGACGTTTCGCGTCCAGACGCTTAGTCGTGGCAGAACTAGCACAGATAATGAAAGAGTCCACACAGATGATTATTTTTTCAAATGTTCTATAGATAATGGCAATGCGTGAGTTTCAGATTACCAAAAATATTGCACATTTGTTAATATTTCATACTGACAAGCAATTGTAACACAATTATTTGCCAGCTCCAGTGAAAAATATGTTTCTGATGAATTCCTCTACTTCAAACAACATGCATTGCCTTGTAAACTGCTGATGTACACAACAATATAGCTATACAACTACAGCATCCGTACGAAATTCCAAAATATAGCATGAGGCGAAGCCGAGTCCTATTTCTCTGACTGGAGTACAGATGGACTGGCTGTATAACTATTATCGAACGCACTATGGTCATCTAATAGATTTAGATATCGACATCTATGTTTTCCTGTCGATCCATGGACTACCAGATATCATTGTGGCCCTTTTATTATGTCTATGTTAATTTCAGTAGCGCAGAAATGAATCTAAAGATAGACATCTAGAGATAGCATCACACCTATGTAGATGTCCATGATCTATAGAGTTCTAGAATGCATGATTGATCCAATTCTACGTTACCGTTCTATATTACTTCAAAAGATATCTTTCAATGTGTTTCATCAAAGACAGTGAATATTACATAGTCTTTGTGTTTCATCGTTCTATATCACACAAAATATGGCACTTTTTCATTACTATGATCAACATAGACAAGCGTTCGATAATAACGAATCTATGAATAACAAATATCGAGACTTTAATCATTTTTTAAAAATATTGACAGCCCATTAATGCAAAGCATGCATGATATGTCAATTCAATTATCCATTACAATTTCGAATATCACCGATTTGATCTTTACTTGACTGTTATTGTATCTCTGTTCAATTAACTGTTGAAATTTTGCGTCGAAGTTTAAAGAATGATTCATATCAGAAGTTTGATTTACCGCCACTGATGACGGTATTTACTTTGTAGTTTCGTTGTGACCCGAATTGAGAAGATACAGAAAGTCAAAAACTCGATCGCCATCTGTTCATGTCTGGTAAATTCTCTGCTCCGGCAGTATTTGTTGAGGTTAAAAACAACTGGTGTCAAATATGAAAGAACATTCTCGTACTGTGGACGACTTTGAGTCATTTGGATTAGTATTGCTACTTATCCTTTACCATTTCGCGCATTCTACATCGCATCTGAAAAATCGGATAAATCAAATGAAAAACGTTAGAATGGAAAGAGAAAATATTACACCATCATCAGAATATCTCAAAGGACATTCAGAGAATATTTTCAAATAATGATGCCCAGCAGGAAACAACACGTGCGCCTTGACATACATCAATCAGACCGCGTACACTGCTTAAATTGCGAAAACTTAGAATAGAGAACAAACTAAAGAAGATATGACAAGAGAACCTATTGATGACTGCCAGAGAGCCATATAGGAGGGGATTGTTGCTCTCATAGAAATAGATGGTTATCAAATACCTTTTTTCGTTCTAATTAAAACAGTTTGCGTTCTAATTAAAACAGTTTGCATTCAATTTAAAACAGTTTGCATTCAATTTAAAACAGTTTGCATTCAATTTAAAACAGTTTGCATTCAATTTAAAACAGTTTGCATTTGATTTAAAACAGTTTGCATTCAATTTAAACGACTTTTTTAAAATTATCTTTTACTTATTCTATTCATGTTTTATATGTCTTTAACATAATTTAGGTATGTGATATATTATTTTATGTATTTTATATATGTATTATATCATTTTTATGTGATATATTAGGTGTACAATCAAAACCTACTTCTGAAGCATCAAGTTTTGCCCAAACAGATAATCTAATATTCTGAAATACACTTTGTTATTTATAGTCTTTGTGTAATGAATTCAGCTTCATAAGTTATTTGTCATATCAAAACAAAATAAAATAAATTCCACTTGCATTTTTATTCAATGTTAGTGTAAGAAGACAGTTATTTAGATATTGTACCTTAAATCTTGCATTCGCATCACATCACCATAGAAAGAATATACATGATTATAATAACCCTCACACTGAACAGGCTGATTGCTCTCGTTAAGGGCTAGCTGCATAGTTTCTTCAATTATGCGAGGACGGTGCTCTGTCTGAGTCACGGCAGAAATCATTCACGTTATGATTACATATTTGCAAGATATCTATGCCCACCGTTTCTATGGCAATATGCATTCTGATATCCTACTTTTGAGTGTATGTCGAATTGGCAAACTTCATAATTGACAGTGAACGTTTGACTTACGCTTCGTATTTTTGTCTTCAATATGCATTATTCAGATGATACAGTATCCGACATCTCCAATGGTGCTCGTGCTCCTGGAGTTCGCCCAGGGTCATTACGCGGAAGCTACAATAGGTGTGACCCTGCATCCAAGAAAAAGAATACTCGAGTGTGCCGAGGCACATGGCGATTTTAAGGCTGTCGCACTGGCGAATGGCGTAAAGATTCAAACTGCCCGTCGATGGGTGAGAATGGCTGAAGAAGAAATTGAAGAAAAACCGCGTGGTGGGGCATATAACAAAAAGGTGACCAGTGAGCATGTCGAACACATGATAACAATGTTAGAGACGAATCCTCAGGTGACTTTGGAGGAAATAAAGAGCTCCCTTCAACATCAATTTAACCTTCGAGTGAATATATCCACGATTCACAGACACTTAAAGGATCAACTCGACACCGTAAAGAAAGTATCGTTCGTGCCATCAACTGCAAATACTGAAGAAAACAAAGAGCGAAGGGCATCTTTTGTGCAGAAGATCATGGAGCTGTCTGGGTCTCAAAAGGAAATATTTTACCAGGATGTAATTACAAGGATCTATTTTGTCGTCGATCTTACGGTCGACCTTGTCGTGTGATTGTACCCAGTTCCCATGGTCCTAACGTTCATTGTTGGGGCCTGCTCAGCAAGCGAGGTATTGTATATTCACGCATTTGCCGCGGATCAATAAAGCGTGATCGATATCACGAAATCATGTCTTGTGCACTCGACGAACTGTTATTGTCCCGCGATTCTCTTCAAAATGTTGTAATAGTCGTTGACAATGCGCCATCACATTCGGGCATCGAAGACATTGTTCAGACGAAAGAACAGTATGCTGGCCTTACAATTCTGCGGATGTCGCCGTATTCTGCTCCCCTCAACCCCATAGAGCATTTATGGTAGTCCATGAAAAGCAGAATCAAGAACGTTATGTCAAGAAGAATCTTAGACGTTCTCAACACGTCAATGATTTCTGCCGTGACTCAGACAGAGCACTGTCTTCGCATAATTGAAGAAACTATGCAGCTAGCCCTTAACGAGAGCAATCAGCCTGTTCAGTGTGAGGGTTATTATAATCATGTATATTCTTTCTATGGTGATGTGATGCGAATGCAAGATTTAAGGTACAATATCTGAATAACTGTCTTCTTACACTAACATTGAATAAAAATGCAAGTGGAATTTATTTTGTTTTGATATGACAAATAACTTATGAAGCTGAATTCGTATTAACAGAAAACAAAGAGAAAGCAATTGAATTCCATACACGTCTTAATGCACAAAATCCGAACATTCAATTCGAAATTGAACTACCAAATGATAACAATATTTTGAGTCTTTTAGACTTTACAATTACGACGAACTCCAATGAACCAATCTTTAACTTCTACAAGAAAACAACCAAAAGAGATATTTTCATTAACTTCAAGTCCAATATATCTACATCCACTAAGCTGGCAGTTATCCATAATGAACGAAACAGAATTAACGAACGATGCTCGAACAAATCCATAGCCGAAAGTCATCTACAAAATTTCGATGAAGTGTTACGATTGAACGATTATCCAGAAAAAATCATTCAAGCTTCGAAAAAACGACGACGAAATAAAAAAAATGAAAATAACATGAACAAGAAGAAATGTTATCTGAAATTACCATTGATTTCGGATCGAATGAACCGGAATATAAAGAGAATATTCCAACAAGAACAACTGAATGTTGGACTTGCACAACGTTCAAAAACTCTGAGGAATGTATTACAAAAGAAAATCACAACCAACAAAACATGTCAACTCAATAATTGTCCCATAAACAACAACGAACTTTGTTTCAGACAAAATAAAATATAATAAAAAAATTTATAAAATAACTTGTTCGAAATGTCAAAAATTTTATATTGGGAGTACCATCAGACTACTGCATACCAGAATTAAAGAGCACATTACTCAAAAAGCATCATACGTGAAGCAGTATGGATCAACAAACTACAACCGAAAATTAACTCGAGAGAAGAACGTGAACAATATAAACATTTCCTTTTTATATGAATTATTAGATAACATTCTCTATACTTATACCTCTATGAGTAATTTTTATATCTATGACATCTATGTAATTATTATATCTATATACTTCATATACTATCAATACTTCTATGGATTTTATTTACTTACTGAAACCTTGATATCTTACTAACAATATTTTCAAAATCGTTTGATATTTGTAAACATAAAATCCTTTTATCCCCGGACGCGGCCTGTGTAGGCGAAAATTTGGGAAATAAATTATTAATAATAAAAGCATCGGCTACTTTCAATTCAAACTGTTTTAAATTATATGCAAACTGTTTTAAATCAAATGCAAACTGTTTTAAATTGAATGGAAACTGTTTTAAATTGAATGGAAACTGTTTTAAATTGAATGCAAACTGTTTTAAATTGAATGCAAAGTGTTTTAATTAGAACGCAAACTGTTTTAATTAGAACGAAAAAAGGTGTAGAATGGAAGTTAGACTTGATGCAGTACGCGCTAGTGGCACAAAATCGCACTCATTTTCAGTTACACTTAGAAGTGCATTTCAACCACTGTATCATTGGCTTAGAATCTGTCACATGAATCATTCTAAGCTTTTCATTGGTGGTTCATGCCCCAACTTAGTTCCCCAAGATGTGCCGCGACCTTGAGTCAATCTATGTTCTAGTCAACTTCACATAAACAACCTATTTCTATGATTCAAACAGACACAATCTGCCTTAGGGTTGAACCCAGCACCATGAAATTTGTAACATTGAAAATTAACATAAACAACTTATTTCTGTGGTTCCTCTACTTGTTTTACCCCTACTTGTCTCAGAGGGACCATTATGCCCCCTCGGTTTTTTAACATCACGTCGGAAGGAATAATTGTTCAGTGACTTTTCCTAAATTTGCGTTCGCTTTCTCTGAGTGGCAGCTGTTTCTTTGCAGACCCAATATTTTAGCCACAGGAGCCACATGGAGCGAAATTTACAACCACATTTTTTCAACATTTCGGATTTTCTCCTCTATCGATAAGAATTTTGAGTTTAAGGTTGATTTGCAGCTTCTGTTTACCTCCTTGTGATGACTATAAAAACATATTCATAATTCAATAACTGACCGAATAGAACAAACTTCTCTAGTATTCAACTATGTTTTTTCTGAAAGATTGAGTGATACAATTATTGATATCCTACATAAAGCTATAAATCCTACATTAGATGACTTACTATAGGTTGCTTACGATAGATACAACTACAAAATTTTAAGATGCTATTTATAGAAACAAGATCAACTTGGAATGCAAAATCGACAGCATCACCAGACAGAGCAAGCACGTTTTAATTAGGTTCTACTGTAATTTACATGAAATTGTGCGTACTATTTTAGATACAGCAACGAAATTTAAAAAATGTGTAAAAAATGAATTTTTTAATGCAATTTATAGAAACAAGATCAACTTGGAATGAAAACCTGATGCCACGATCAGATAGAGCATACACAAATTAGGCATACCGAAATATGTTCTGCATACAAGTTAGTGTTTTAGGAGTTCTTAGCCCCCACCCTAATACTTCACCGACAAAAAAGGGCCTGAGCCAAGTAGGGTTCTACTCCCGCTCTGAAAGTTGCAATCACGGTGCCTATCAACAAGTCTATATGTATAGGCCCGCGTCAATTTTCGGGATCTCAGCTATAGTTTATAAAGACATACATTTACATTAATAAAATGCATGCTCAAAAGCGTGGTTTTAAAACAATTGAAAACAGTGTGCTAAAATAAAAGAATGAATAGTTATAGGCCTGTATTTCATCAATGATGACAAAAATAAGTTGAATCAAAATCAAGGTACACAGACCACAAGTGAAATAAGACTAGAAGTCATTAAGTCACAAAATACGCAATTTGACATGCGTGCGGCCATAACATAAAAGCAGTTTTGTCGTCTTACTGTTTTAGATAACGGTATTGGCAGTTGACTAATAAGTACTAAGTGCATACGTGCAAGAGACACTATAAAGACATAATGTGCATTAAGGGGATGTTCGGGATTGTGCACTTCATTGATCAATTTCATAGTTTTACATGTTTCAGAGCGCATGTTCTGAAACTCACAATTGCATTCGGATCTACGAATGACTGGCTTTAAACATTTGAAAACACGCTTTACAATAGACGTGATCTGTACCTTGAGGCTGCCTAAAAGAGTTATACGATATCTCAAAATGCTTCCAACCATAGCATTATCATACAATCCACGGATCGTCATAGAAAGAACTTTTCAAAACTTTAAAAGACAGACTTTGCGAATGTTTCCATTCGATTGCTTCAAAATGAGAAGTCCACGACAGTTGATTGTTCCAAATAACACGTAGGATGTTTATGCGAGATCTGAGACTTGAAATGGAAGTCTATCAAGCACATCATCAACAGTTTTGTTTTCTTGGTAAAATCACGATTTACATCACTTTCTTCTCATTCATTCACTGGTAGTTTGAAGATAATCATCGCTGTATGTGATACAACATCGAAAGTGACACTTTCCAGACACGATGTCACATGGTCATAAATCAAAATAAGTGCACACTGCACACCTTCAGCCAGATTATCGGTTACAGAATATATTTCGTGTAGTTCTGAAAATGAACACCAATCAAGAAGATTAACAGTGTCACTGATTAATTAGTCAGAATTGAAGGATTCTGCGAAAATGCTATTAAGATTGTTGGTAGCAGTTTCAATATTGGGAAAATAGTTGATGAACCATAATCAAGGGACCCGATGTACAAAACCGCGGTCTTAAAGTCGTTTTAAGCCTTTGCTTATAACAATAAATTGTAACAAAACTCACCAATCTAAAATCTACCAGGTGTGTAAGAGAATTAATATTAGTTCCAACCCTAGGCGTAAAAACGTGTGATTTTGAAAATCACAGTTTGAGTTTTCCTTGTCCAGATTTGTCTGCAAGACCGCTGCATAAACACTGTTCACTGACTTTGATTCCGACGTTATATCAGGCATCATGAAGCTTATAGGAGAATTTAAAGAAATTTATATGAGAATTAGTTCCTTAGCTAAAACGTGAAATAATTTTTTTTTGATAGATGCTAATTTTTCTCTACTATAAATTTAATTTTTGAGGCTGTGCATCTTAAATGTACAGGACCGCGCTTGGTGGGGTTTGAGCGTCCAGGATGAAGCGGTCGAAACGCGATCGTCCTGACCAAGTTCCTGTTGATGACCTCATTAAAAATAGTCAAATAATTTGTATGCATATTTTGTAGAATTTTATTTCACGTTTTAGCTTAAGGAACTAACATTAATTCTCTTACACACCTGGTAGATTTTAGATAGCGTAATCCCGCTGTGTTAGCTAGATCTGGTATTTTGATTGGAAACAGACCTGTCCTCTTATCATCTGAATGGGCAGACTGTTAAATAGGATCTTTTCAATATATAAGTGATAAACATAATTTTGAACAGAACGACTTACTCGCCAATTCATTGCACATAAGGAGAGGAGAACCGCTGTTTGTCCTTCTAGTAAGCATTTTTAAATTTTTAGACATTTTAGGATATAATAATTTTCTTTTAATTCACATTTTGCACCTTTTAAAAATCAATTAGTCGTTAGCTTGTTTTTTTAACTTTGTTGCCTTGACGCACTTTGCTCCCGACAATACTCTTCAATCGACATTAGAAACCTAATATATGTGCAACTTACGCCATCACTGTAAACTGTCACCTCCTAAAATCGAAGAAATCTGCATCCTAAAGCGCGACACACTAGAATTTTAGGAGGTTGCGTGAAATAGAATGCTGACATACTAAAGAGAACAATAACACTAGTGCGCTAGCCTCCTAAAACGCTTTGCTTTAGGATTTTTTTATTAGTTACGAATAGTTTCTCGCTTCAGTGTCTGATTTAGGAGGTGCTGGTTTAGAGTGGCATGCGTGCCTTACGCTGATGTTCGTAGCAAGTACTGAACATTATTACATAAATCCGTCTTAACATCAAAAATGATGTGTGGGGAGGATGGGAATATGCTATAAAAGTCAACTTTTAGTTGTTAGCGCAAGTAAGTTACATATCAAATGTCATTAAAAATTTTTGAAGAATTCAGAGATATGTTTTAAAGCACAACATGCTTATTTTGTAGCCCAAATCTTGCAACCTTCGTCTCAGGTGTTGCTTATTATGCTCGTGTTGAAGCTGAGTTACTGCACAATGATTCAAACCTCAGGTCCAATTAGAACTGAGTTGTAGCTCAGCTGTAGACTACATTCATCAGGTAATTCAGTTCAGCAAGACAATGGACATTTATGCCATGTATTCGATGCCAACCGCCTTCAGACGGCCTCGGAGAATCGATGAACTCATTATATACCTCAAGTGTATGTGCAGTGAAAAATTGAATGTTTGAAACAATTTCCATAGGCCTCCAAACGGGAACTTTTATCTCTGCTCTATTAGTCATGCCCTAAAAAACTTGTCTCCAAGCTTTAGTATTCCCCTGAACGATGACATGATTCTCTTAACATCCAAGAAAGACGAATCCATAGAGTAAGTATGGAGTAGCACCAATGTGGATGCAGTTTCGATCTCATGAACTCGAGTTGACACCCAATACCAAATATGGGATAAGGGGATTCTGACAGCTTGAAGAAATGAACACGAAAGTGACTGATCATGATAGCAAGGCAGAAGGAATGATAGCATTTTACAAATCCTCTGTGTCATGACAGCCTTGGAGAAGTAATGTTTGTTAAATAAGCAATTCGATGGGTTTCTATTACTTTAACAGTGGACCCCTTTTACAAATTCTTAGTTTACCTGCTTAAATCGATATCAAATCATTAGGAAAGTTGATTTTAAGTAAAACAATGATGTTTGCGTGTAGCAGGTCGGTATAACAAATCCCTTGAGTGACTTTCAGCCTTCTCAGTAAACACGTGCGAAAATATGGTGTTTTTGTAAGTCAACCACATTTAGTACAGCATCATTTGTACTAGGAGGCGGCTTTACGATATTTTGTGTCACCATAAAGCCTCAGATAGTTGATTTTGATGAAATTGATTTAATTCATGCAGCTAATCCTTTCCATTTGTACATTCCTTCAAATTTATCCAAAGCTATCAGAAATAGACCTAAAATGAGTCAAAATTGCTGTACTTCTAGAACCAAAAACAGCTGTGGAGATCTCAAACTCGCATCGTGGACATGTTCGAAATCATTTTCCATCTAATTACAAAAATTTTGTGATGGAATTTCTACACCCTCTGAGACCTGAGGGAGGGTGGTCCAGTGGACCCCGGAGCCACATTTTTCTATTTCATTTTTTACGCTGACGATATATCAACCACTCCAGCCCATACAAAATCATCATTTCTGACAGTGAATCTGCATGTGTTATTTCATTTTAATTGAATCAGTAGAAGTATGCCAGATAGGCCAAGAGGGTCCACTGGACCCCTCAGGTCTCAGAGAGTGTAGAAATTCCATCACAAAATTTTTGTAATTAGATGAAAAATGATTTCGAACATGTCCACGATGCATGGTGTATAAAGAGTGAAAGTCATTTATTCATTGTTTGCATCATGCTCGTAGATGTGCAATGTGTTGGAAGATCGCAAAATGTGAATATTTTGCTTTCGCACATGATCTCGCGTGACTGGTTAGCCTATATGAACAACTCGACATAAATCGATGTCCGAAATGAAAGCTATCATTATATTCATAGTTGAACACCAAAAACTGATTGATGACAAACTTTTCACAGCAGTAATGATAAGTTTGAGATCTCCACAGCTGTTTTTGGTTCTAGAAGTACAGCAATTTTGACTCATTTTAGGTCTATTTCTGATAGCTTTGGATAAATTTGAAGGAATGTACAAATGGAAAGGATTAGCTGCATGAATTAAATCAATTTCATCAAAATCAACTATCTGAGGCTTTATGGTGACACAAAATATCGTAAAGCCGCCTCCTAGTACAAATGATGCTGTACTAAATGTGGCTGACTTACAAAAACACCATATTTTCGCACGTGTTTACTGAGAAGGCTGAAAGTCACTCAAGGGATTCGTTATACCGACCTGCTACACGCAAACATCATTGTTTTACTTAAAATCAACTTTCCTAATGATTTGATATCGATTTAAGCATGTAAACTAAGAATATGTTAAAGTGCTCCACTGGACCCCCCTCAGGTCTCAGAGGGTGTGAAAAAGCTCAGGTCTCTGAGGGTTAATGACAGTATTTTCTCAACGTGATTATATCACAAACTACCTGTTACTGAAAGAGCAAAACATCACAATCAAAGACAATGGTCATGATGAAATATAGAATACACTAATCCCAAGAATGTGTGTCACCTTTTAATATACTCTTACCATAGGCCTACTGTAACAAATGTTTCTGTTGCATTATTCAAGAGAAGTAATTAACCTAATGATAATCAGTGATATTTTCAATATTAGTTCAGTGTTAGCATCCAAGAAGACCTCCTGATGAATTGATGATAATTTTGATTATCCGAGTAATTAATATTTACTGTACATGTATTATTATTAAGTTATCAATTGCGCTCTGAGGATCCGTCATCCAGTTTTTCACAAAAGAGTTCGGTAGATTTCCAAGCGGTATCTTATTATTCACTAAATCTCACTTTGTGTCTCGCTTGACTATAAAATGCCATCTTCATTATTGAAAAGCCAAAAGTGTCTACTTTAAGTCATATTTTCTTTAGCTCCACTAATTTTTCTCTTTGATTTTATTTCTCAATTTTTACTGTTTTGATTTCGTTGATCTCGTGTAAGGCATGCTTGAGTACAATCAAAGCTTTCTAAAGTCCATAGAAATATACTTCAGGTCAATGAGTAACTTATGCAAGTCATGGAGTGTTCAATGTTTTCATAGATATATCTAGATTGGGAATTTTATAGCGATGTCACATTGACATTAGAAAGCAATTCAAATGGTGACAGACATTTTTGGGATTAGTGAGGGAGATTTGGGTGAAGGAGATTTTGGGATGTAAGAGAGTTTTCATCAATATTCATATTCAGGAAATGAAACATAAAATTTAGTGAATCATAAAATCATGGCGATGAAAATTGAATTAAAAACTTGAAATTTCAGGTGAGAAGAACAACAAGATGTCCACGTTTTCATGAACACCTGCATTACAATGAGGTTCATGAAATTTCTTTGATCATCACTTCAGTTTCCGTTTTATTAAGATAACTGTTTGCAAATGTTCATTCCTTTTGATATCTTATTAGTTTCATACGACAGTTGTGCCAAATCGCTAGTATCTAAACACAGGAATAATTTGCAAAAATTCAGCTTCTTTCAAATTGATTAACTAATTCTTTTATGACACAATCTGTGCAAAGAATCTTTTAATATGAAAATGTTCACTCTTTGCTGACATTTTTGAGTCGACATTCTCCACTATATGCGCACTCTATGGACGAAACAGAAAGAAATAGATTCAACAACGTGAATACAATCGACACGCATCGCTCAATGTCATCATCTCATGTCCACAGATGGATAGTGGAATTAAAACAAAGTTGATATCAGACCGAAGAGTAATATAAGCCAATACGTTCTCCTGACCACAAAGCCAGACAGTAAACATAACGAGCGAACACATGCTGGAATGAAATGAGTTAAATGGTTATACTGCAACATGGGAGAGAAGAAAGCTGAATTGCTTACATGGAAACACGTATCAAATATCAAAAAGGAAAGCATAGAATTAGCGTTCTATTCAAGATGTCATTCTCGGGTTATACTGCAACATGAGAAAGAAGAAAGCTGAATGTTCCTTGTTTGTACTCGGAGGCACATTCCCGACACGCTGCTCTACCATGTGGCCGAGTTCCGTTTATCTCACTCTCATTCTCTTTGTGCTCAGCAAGAATGCAGAGTGTACCATTTTGAAAGTCTTAGATTTGACCCGACCCAGATTTGAACCCAGGTCTCCCGGACGCAGAGCGAACACTCTACCACAAGGCCACAGCGTCCGTAAAAATGGAAAATGAATAAAGAATGAATAGTATTAAAGAACTATACCCACACTGACAACATACAAAGACATATGCATACAGGGACTTCTGTTTCTTCTACGAACATTGAAAAGTTTCTTGATCAAGACAGAATTGATTCAAATATATGCGTCTATTGTCCTCCCTACTTTAAATTATGGATGTGAAATGTATGTTGGAAGTATTCTGATGCGAGACAAGTTTCTGATAGTCAAATTTGCTCGGCGGTGTCATCGCATCATATGTGGCATATCCTGCAGCTCAACTTTTTTTAGCCACGGATTGATTTTGCCCTCTATCACAAGTACACTTAGACTTACATGTAATTAGAAAGTAGGCTATAGTTTCTGCATACATATAAGCTTATACATGCATAGGGAATAAAAGGAAAACGTCACAAATCTCTCCCGAAATATATATAATGCCGAATAAACACAAAGGTTTAAGTAAAAATATAATACAGGTAAAATGGGCAAACGTTTCGCGTCCACACGCTTGGTCACTGCCTAGGGATAGCCATGCATAGGGATTGTGGATCATCTGTCTGATTATTTCCCATTTGGGGAGCATGTTATTAGCAAGCGTAGTTCTGCAAAAAGTGCGTGTAATTCGTATCACAAAGTGTCGGTCAAAATGGCATTAGTTCATGTCACTTATTTGCCCTTCAACTGTAAATAAAGTCGTTGTCTCATAAGTTTCAAATCCATCCCGTGGATGTCCTTTACCATTTTATTCAACATTTGAACATTCTTTGCAGGTGGCAGGCAGTGCTTTGTATTCTAGACAGCAGATGCTATAGCATTGCATCATAGAATAGACGATTCCAATATTGATGAACAGTTGCAATCAGAAATGGCCGATTACCTGCAGAGAAAGCAAATATGACTTGTGATCTTATTTAATAGCATTTGCAAATTATTTCTGCTTTGCTAGACATTACACGACATATTTTCTTTATTGTCAAATTTTCAGGAATTTGTCAATGTTTCAATATGAAAAGAATGCAGAAACACAAAGATAAAATTTAGCAAAGCGAAAAACGATTCTACAACTCCTCAGAGTCTCTAAGCATAAAATAGCTACAATTACATTAATCGAAACATTGAGTAAAAAGTTGCATTTTCTCTTTAACATGTCAGTAGTGAATTTAAAATCGGAATTCATTGGCCGTACAACAATTTCTAGTTCTTTGAATTCAATACTGTAAATAATACAATTAGCTGTATTCAACAGGTTCGTAACTCTAAAAATGTAACCCACGGGCCAGGCGTAGGCCGTGTATATGATGTTTCAATAACCAATCATCACATTTCAAGATTCACACAAAATGTCTTCCTGCTTTGTGTTCTGCCATTGACAAAGGGTCTGGACCCAAAAAGTCTGGCGACATTTTTTATTCTTTATTCATTTTATTTGGCATTAAACATTTCGGGAGAGTATTGAATCAGTTTTACATTCGCATTGAATTAATGATTTTCTGCAATAGTTCTAATAATAGACATTCTAATAACCGTTATAATAATATTTTTTATGTTGAGTTGAATTATTCTATATTCATTGTGTTTGCAAAAGGCAGAATTCATTAATTACAACAACAGGTGTGCTAATTCTCATACGATGATGAAAGTCATCCCAGCAGCCATTTATAATAGAATATAATGCTTACTAATTCAAATTATTAATTAAAGTAGTCCTAATGAGGACTGATGGCGTTTTCCAATCCGCAAGTGTACAAAGGCAATGCTACTGTAACCATTGGATTAATCAGTTCTTAAAAGAACTCAATGGGGCTTTCTCGTGGCAACGAATTAAAATTGATCAGCTTTGGCCCAATATCTGGTAAAAATGGAAATCTTAAGACTTGTACTAATACCATAGATTCCAAACATTGCCGCATACATGTTCAAAACAGACGTCTAATATACTGTACCGACTACAGATGCTGATAGTGGAAATAGAATAGGACAATGGTCACCATAGGTTAAGGAAATTAAAAATGGATATTATAAAACAACAGGAAACCGATGAATAAAAATTGGAAAAGTGGAGGTAAAACATGGAAATACAACGATGCTACTACACCGATTACAAGTGAATTATATCTGACACTACACAAAGCAATGGTAAGAGTGGATAAGTGGAAAGTGGATAATGGAGGTAAACAATAGAACTACAATGACATTCTACTACACCGAAAGCAATGAAACTATACACACTATACCTAAGACTACACATGGAAAATGCTATTTCTTCACTTGAATTTGTTATCGCCACTTTCTTCATCCGTCTATAATACTTCATGTAATCCCATATTTCTTCATTAGGAATTACAATACATCGACCACTACTTCAGCTACCGATTAAGGGACATAAAACATAATACTGCAGTCCGTCAGTCATCAGCAGGTACTCGTCTAGTTGTGTTTCGATCCCTAAGTTAGATGACATGTCAGTGGTGTTTAAAATAGTACTACACAAACATATTACATATAAATTACATTAATTACATAAATTACATTACATATAATATTATACACAAACATATAAAAATAGTTGTATTACTCAGTCTGGCAGTATGGCAGTCTGATCCTTTCAAGCAAATCGCATTATCTTTCATCTTTTCAAAATGATGATGCTCAAGAATGTGCGAGAAGGATTCCCAGTATCAAGTAAACTAATTTTAGCCCTTGCACTGTCATGATATTTTACGGACGTTGTTTACGATGACTGGCAATTTTTAGCAACAATGTTGACTGCAAACCGTAAATATCCGTAAAAATCAACAGCTGAAATATTAGTTTCACAGTCCGAACTGCAAATATCCGTGAAAACATATGTTTGTTTATCTGATATAACTCGAAACTTTAAAATTAATTTCGAATACTTCTTCGCTTCATAAAAATTTTACATATACCGGTAATTGTTTCAAAAAATTAGAGTTCATAACTTGCAAATGGCTTTCGACGCAGCTACTATTTTTTTGCATGCAGTCCTGCGCCATGCATGTACTTGTACATTATATGTATCATTTTCTCTCAAATAAACACTCCTCTTTATCCAACGCTGCCATGATAATAGCACATAGAAGCCCGCATCTCTAATAAACACTCCTCTTCAATTCAACCCCATCCTCATGAATCACTCAAAAATATAGACGCCCATAGGCTAAAAATAAAGAGAATTCCTGCTGCAAAAGCATTACAAAACATCTTTCTCCAACAAAGATAATCACGTTATTCACCGTGACTGGTGAAAAAAATGACAGTTTGGCCGAATACTTATAAAAACAAGGCTCCTATTTCATTATCCTTACTTCTGATAAACGAATGGAACATCAGTAGAATGATAAATTATTTAAGCTTGTAAAAGATGAGATTATTATAATTCGTCTGTCAAAACTTATCATGATTCAAAAGTTAGGTGACAAAAAATTGCCAGTTATGGTAGCATAAGTGTTGAAATACAGGTAATATTGCCGTAATGATAAGTGATTCGATCCTAGCCGACTGCACCTAAATTCCGTCTGTCTGCTTAACCCTTGTATTTTGAAACTTGATGAAGCCCCAATAATCTTGTGCAAAAAACTCGTCGAAGTTATTATATATGACTCCCCGAGCGCTTTCGCGGTCTCTTTTCATGAGGTGTACGGCCGTAATGAACACAGCGATACGGAACATGCAATGGCATGGACAATGAAAATGACGTCATAATAGTTTCAGTACAAAGACCAGAAGGACAACCTTTGAAGAGATAGAAAACGTAGTCTACACCACAGAATTCGACAGGTCGTCTCTTCTTCCGTTTGACTAGAAAGGAAACATTGAAACATGTAACGTTAATGAAATGGCACAATCTCCTGACTAAATACCATAGCTATCGAACAATGAGCAGCCAGTTCAACATTAAACACGCCAAATTGCGCAAAGTTTCAGTGACTGCTATCAACCGGATCACACAGCAAAGAGACACAGTTGATGTCAAGTTCTACAGAGAAGTTTGTGAACGTTTTTTCATCTTTTTTTAAAATGATCGGAGGCCCCAACATTATCGACAATGAATTCTTCGAATCTGAAGGAGTCGTGGCGATCGGAGCATTTTGAAAGAATTCAGAGCAATCCGCATGCGACGCACGCGTCTCTGTAAGGTATTAAAAATTTCTTTTTGCCCACTTATTAAGTTCCTGCATGTGCCATCTGTTAGAAACAGTTTGCACTTCTAGCAAAGTGATACGATTAAACAATCTAATTCTGTGGTCTACACAGAAAATAGTAAAGCGGAGAGCAAATGACTGACAGCGGAATTTTTTGAAATTGATTGAATAATTGACCACAGTCCAATGCTGAGATTGTTGCGCATTTGAAATCCGAGAAACGGAAAGATGATGTTGTGTATATTGCGTTCGGAGTACCTAATGAACTTATTACCGATTATCGCGTTTTGCATCCTAACTGCTTATCGAAGTCAATGCTGCAAGAAACTGAATATGAGCAAACGGTCCCATTCCCATCTCATTTCCCATGGAATTCCCATTTCCACCAACGTGGTATAAGCAGTAGTTTCATATATTTCGTATTGAATTGATGAGCAACATGGCAACATCATACGAAGTCAGTCAACGAAGCGACGCACGATTGAATCGACTTACGGCGCATGTAATCCACGACTTACTTGATGTGATCAACGGTCGATCAAGCCCACACGATTTTGTGACCCCCCTGACCTATGACCCACAACCTTCATCGAAGTCTCTTTTCATCAACATAACTATACATTTAACAACAATGAAATTAAATAAACGATAGATCAAATTGCCATGCAAAAGATGTGCGGCTGGTAGGATTCGAACCTACGACCAAGGTTAACTAGACCTGTGCTCTAACCAACTGAGCTACGAGCCACTTATGCGACTCTGTCAATTGGCAGGATCAAACCCTCATGTACACTGTACAGAATCAACGATGCAGCAAAATATGATATTCTCGTGTCAATATTTCAGGTAAGATTCTTTTCAAGTCAGGCTTTGACCATCATTTAATGCTTTGTCTTATAATAATAATAATAATATAAGCGTTTATTCAGACAGAATGGTAATCGATCAGTACAGTGTAGAAGTCATCGTTTACAAGCTGAATTAAAGATCGAAAATATTATGATGTTTGTAAATGAGGATGCTCAGTCAACCTTCCCACCCGTCTCACGACAAGGCCATAGAAGATATTGATGTCTTAAGATCCGAGCTTAGTCCGTTTCATAAAAAGTGGATCATCCTCAAATTTGACTAAATAAAACATAAGTATGATACAGAAAGCATTTTTCATGCTAATTCATGTCCCTAATATATTTAAATGTCCTTATATAATCTGATAAGCTATGATACAGTAACGGTTCTTAAGAAGCTAATATTTTGTGGCCCTACCCTTATTGTCAATGACATTACCAATTCGTCTAGGCATTGATTCGATGATATCGTTAATTTTTGACTGATCTAACTTTCTCCACTCTCTTTTTAACAGTGACGTAAGTTGTGATACGCCATCTGTAGGTAGCAGTGAACGACGAACGTTACGTTTTAGAATACTCCATACATTTTCTATGGGATTCAGATCAGGAGAACGAGCTGGCCAAGATAATGTCCTAAGCCCCAATTGAGACTTGCATAAGTTGACTCTACTACTCCTGTGACACGTAACATTATCATCCATAAATAACCAAGTCGATGGATCACCAAGTTGATATGTCATTTGGCCAACATTCACATAGCGTTCAGAATTCATGGTTCCTTGCTGTATGTGAAGTTCAGAGCGGTCATTGGTCCAAATGCCAGCCCAAATCAGTAGAGTCGCACCACCTTGTACCCGGGGACGATGTAAATGTCTCGGAATTTCCTGATCAGATTTTATCCATAATCTCAGTCGACCATCACTATCCTTCAGACGGACTGATGCCTCATCAGACCAGACAACCCGATCCCATTGATTTCGCCAGTGACAATGACTCATTGCCCATCTGAGACGTCTTTTTGTATGCTGATCTGATAATTCGATCTGAGAGGGCCTTTTACAGCTCTTGAAATTCGACTCAATAAGTCTTCTACGAATAGTGGACTTAGAAATAAACTACTAGTGCAGCCATCTCAGTTAACGAGAGACTTGGATCAACTTTAACAAATCTCAAAATTAGGCGGTCTCTACGTTTGGATGTTTTGCGTGGACGGCCAGAGCCCTCTTTACGACAGAGTCGAAAATCATCATTATGCCATCGATCATTTAGTCGCTTGCTTGTAGCTCGCAAAGAAAACGCTAGTTCTAGCAAGGCTGACACTTTGTCTTCTGTGAATGCGATCTCGTTATTGTTCATTTGTGCTTTGTATTGTTTTCAACCGGTAAGAGATAGATTTCTAGCTGAAAGCAATCACGAGTGCTGCCAACACCACCGCAACGAAGTCAGGAAGCTATGGAACATGAAGTCCAGTTAATCACATGTAGCAGTTACATCATTGTTGATGAATAATGGTGCTATACTGGCTCTGATTGACCGATTTTCTTTATTTTTGTTTTGCTTGATAGCTTTTGGCTTGTAGAACAACATATTACATAAAAGGGAAACAAATGTAATTTTATAAGAGTGAGGTATGATTTTGTGTAACATTGCTAAATGAAGATCAAATTATCTACTACTTTTTTATCTATAACAGGAAAACAACTCAATATTCATGCTTGAAATTTCCAACAATGATACTAGTAAGCACAACTGACATATCTCCCAAATTTCAGAGAAATTCGTTCAAGTTCGGCGGAGTTAGACAAAGTTGAAGTTAAGGCGATGTTTAAGGGTGATCCATTTTTTATGAAACAATCTGTATTTCGCAATGGTCTAAGAGGAACAGTCTCACATTGAATCAAAACAAAACCCGTGGTTTAGTTAGTTATCCCGGATGTTTCAGAGATATTTGTGATGTTCAATCTATCTTCCCGTTCATCAAGTTCCAGCGATCTTTGAAGTTTCTCGACGTTATGCTTGACGACTCATACGGTTGGAAGTATCACATAGATTTCATTGAGAAGAAATGTGCACAGAGACTCTACATTTTGAGAAGAATTAAGTCTGTTACAAATAAAGAGGAATTTATGACTGTGTACAATGCTTTAATACGAAGTTTGATTGAGTATGCCTGCCCTGCCTTCATTGGAATTTCTTTGCATGACTCAATGGGTCTTCAACGTATTCAGAATAGGTGCAACAAGATTGAAGGCTCTTTAACTTGATTAAGTTTCTCTTCCATCTGGACGATTGTCAGCTCCGTTCTGCAGGACTACTACGCGCCGCAATTCATTTTTGCTGCACATGAGCATTGCTCAATCTGAAACTTTTTTTTGATCGATGACTTTTTCCAATTATTAACTTATCTCATTTATGTTGAATTTTATGTAAATGTGACACGTATATCTTTTGATTCACATTTTTGATTGAATAAACATCTCTCTCTTTCTCGACAGTGCCAGAATTCAAAATACTTGGAGTGACTTTACAACAGAATCTTAAGTGGGATTCACACATCGACAGCATTACGAAGAAAGCTTCTCAACGCATATTCCTCTAAAGCAACTGACAAAGATGTCCAGTACAAGGCATATATTTCAAACATACTTGAATACAATTGCCTTATATATTAACATGTCCAAAAAATCAAACAGAGAAGTTGAAAGGGTTAGAAAACGACGCCATCTCATGATATGTGGTCATTGTGACAGTAATGGCAGTTTACTGCCTTCCTCCTTTGAGCGGGCAGACTAGATTGCTATTCGTACGTCAAGAATGAAATTTTTAAAATGTCTAGAAGGAAAATATTATATGACTCAAAACTTAATAAACAACAGTAAGACGTTTTTTTTATCATCAATGCTTTAGTGCTGTTAATCGGAGGCTAGTACTCGTTTTAAAAAGACAGTTGCAAGAAAAGAATATAACGAAAATACAAAGTCATTAAAGAGGGCACCAAACTTGAGAATCAAAAACCACTGTTTGAAAGTCTTATCATTATGGCAATGAAGGAATTCACTCTCGGTGAGGAATTGAACAGGAATTGATCATGTACATGCTAATTGCACTACTGCTGAAAATATATAGGTAGTAAGTTTAAGTCGGTAGCAATAAGTACGTAAAGTTTGATTGAAAATGGACATCCAGCTCAAATGATATTGCCAATATATTTGGTTGAAACCAAAATAATTTCCACAGTGTTTCAATTTTGTCAATCTCGTGTCAATCTACTACATAAATGTTTATTCTCATGATGATGAACGCATATTCAGCATTGGAAAAAATTATCACTATTAATAATTGACTACCGTAAATAATAACTCAAACAAGCACTGTGATTACAACTTGCATACTAAATCAGGACCACAATAGCCTATATTTACATATTTCGCGTATCATGTAGGAATGAATTGGACAGTCAATGAAGTTAAAATTGAAGGAAGGGAGGATAAGGTTTTTACGACCACAATATTTGCAAGTCTCCGAACAATCTGCCAAGTTTCCAACAAGTTTCCGAGAAATCCTACATCGAGATTTCTTATGAATATAGACTTATAAATAATTCTCATTTGTAGAATACACATGTGCTGCTCCTTTTGAAGCACAAAATTGCTCCGCACCATTGCTAGCAGTGTTGACATATGATCGGCACATTTGCGATCTCAGTTTCATAACTGATTGTCTATTCAAGAATGTTTGATGCTCACTCATAGTGCTCTCGTGTTTTGATCAAAGCGAATGACAGAAGCAGTGTAATAAATCTCTTTTCACTGCAAATACATGTTTTGTTTGGTCAACACATAGAGGACCAAAATTTAAACAGATAATCGTTTTTCCTATTATTTGATTTCGAAGGCATTGCGATTCAATAGAAATATCATAAAACACTTTGATGTTGCCGATAATGATGACTTATGCTTGAAGGTATTGTCTCATAGTTTGGTCAGCATATCTTCGTTGCAATATCTCAACGACGAGATATGATAGATATTTGGTTTCTACATGTACAAGATTATCTTCCACCTTTTCCAGTTCATGTATCGAATCGCTAAATTCAATGTTAAGATTACTCAGATCAACAATAGTTCTTGAATTCAGGCATTCAATTGCTAATTTCTGCTGTCATGAATCTCATTTCAAGTATACAATTTCTCATTTCTATTGTTTAATTGTTGACGACAGAGACAAGTGAAGTGTCATATCTCAATTCATGAATAATATTTGCAATTCATTGATAGATATCTCTATAAAAGCCAACTAAGCTCCGCATGTCGACTGATAATTTTGCTAATATGCCAAGAAATCGCATCTCCTTGGTTGGCAACGTAACTCAGCAATAGTGAAAGCTGACAGAACATCAATGGCAAACTGACTGCTCCGAAACGCGGATGGAGTATACACTGATGAAAGCGGCTTTCGTCTGTGGTTGAGAAGAACTACACTGGGATACAGTCAATTTTCTTTCAGAAAGATCAAGCATTTACATTTGATTTTAGTTTATTTATTATCATTTTGATAATTCTATAATTGAATTGAGGTATATCTGCGAAGTAATCTTACATCTCAGTTCATTAATGTATAATCTCAAATCAAACCACAGTTTTGTTTTTGATTTGAGATAATTAACCCATTACCGCCCAATGTTCCACTTATGGAACAATTTTTTGAATCACAATTACAAGCATAAGAAATATTTATAAGTATCATTTAAGCATGCAGATATTAGAAGCATGATGTAAATAAATTCAACAATGCCTGGTAAAGCATTTTGTTTTAATTGGGTTCTGTCCAAAGAAATTTGAAATTTCGGAAATTTTCAAAATTTATCACTGAAACTTGTTTTCCCACTCCTGTCCATCAAAAAATAAGGTAAATCAAACTTTTCTCGGATTACAATTTCTGCATTAGTCTGGTGACGTACAATACAATTATTTAGAAATGTTGTTCCATTTCTGGAACATTGGACACTGCATGTATTTTCAATGTTCCAGTAATGGAACATTGGACACTTAACTTGTAATTTTAACTTACAAGCATTTACACAAAAAGGGCTACGCTAAGTAGACTTTCTAAACTGATACTAATCAATTGTTTAATATTGCATTTTCATTGAATCTTATTGTACTATCATCTTCATTTGGGGTTACTACAGCAAATTTGACTTTGCTTACTATAGCAAAAAAAGTTCACCACTGCATGCACCTCTAACTACTGCGCTAAGGTACTTTACTAACACGAGCACAGTAGCAACCTACTTAATTAAGAAACTATTTTCAGTCGAAGAAGCTGCGCAGCTATTGATCGAAAATTCTGACGAAGAATCTGATATTGATTTGGTAATTTTGCCACCTGAGTCCTCACAATATATCTCCGATGAAGATGACATAGCAGAGGATGAGACGATGGAGAATGCTCAATGCCACAACCGAAGCGTGGAGAAAAGCTCTGATTTTCGTAATTCGTTAACAGAAGCTGAAGTGACGCCCATTGACGAAAGTCTCCCACTACTGGTGGATAAAGATGCAAGTGAATTATTTAGATTATTCTTTGAAACATCTATACTGGAGTACGGACGAAGATGTAGGAGCAAAAAAGCTTTAGAGAGATCAAGCATTTTTTCATTTAGCCAACAACGCGTCCCTTAGCAATGATGACAATGGATGAACAGATGATACCATGGCCAGAAATAATGCAAAAATGTACGTCAAAGGCAAACCGGTGAAATTTGGATATAAGGTGTTTGTCCTGGCTTCGTCATGCGCTTATCCGTTCAATTTCGAAATCTTTACTGGGAAGAAAATTGATTAATAAAAGTGAACATATAATCTACATGGACAGATTCTTTTTGTTTCACGAAAAACTTCACACAATGTAGAGAAGGGCGGATTGCGTTTGTAAGGCATGTGCATCATGAATCTCGAATTGAAAAATGCCCAATAATGTCTAAAGCGGCAATGAAGAGGCTTTCTCGAGGTAGTCACCTTGAATTTTCAAACGATGAAGTTGTTGTTCACAGTAGAGAGTAGGTAGTCGTTGGATGTAAGCCGAAGAAAACGCATACCAGTGCCCATCCCCATTTGATTCATAATTACAATCAATATAATGCGGCGTGGATCTTCTTGATCGATTCTTGAGAATAGTCACACGTTGATAACATTACAGGTATAGGCCTAAGACCAATATTAAAAACTACATTTGTCTTACAGGGCGATTGTTCGATCACTCATGGCAAAGACACCGAGTTAAGCTACTACTCCAACCCCAGCATCTCAAACTGAAGTATGCAAAAAGAACACAAAACGAAAGTGCTCCACTTGTGGTGTCCTTCTTCATATTGACTGTTTCTCAAATTTTCATTCTTAAGCATTATATAGTCAGAAGTGTCCAATGTTCCACTTATGGAACATCAATGTTTATGATACAGAATTTTTTTTTTCTAATCATCATTAGTTTGTAGTTGCTTCAGACGGTAGAAGTTTTTGTATAAAAGAAAATTTTAAAAAATAATTGTTTTTCTATTCATGGGCAGTAACGGGTTAACGATTGAATGTCGCATTCTTATACTTGAAATGGAAAAGGTGTATAATCATCACGAAGCTCTTCATTAATGTAGTTACTTGCCCATGATGAAATGAATTCGCGAATTACGATTATCATAACTACTTCTCACAACCGCTAATTGCTTCAGAACCAGATATAACTGGTTATTAACACACCAAGAGATTTCTGCATATGTATTCACATGTAATGGTATTTAAGACACAAATACTTTAGCAGCATGTTCCAAGAATGACTTTGTAAACTGTGCGTGATAATTCCAGCTATTATTAAGTAAATTAATGCTTTCTGATTGCTGGAAAATGCTTTTGTATGATTACGTTAAAGAGAAGTAAAGAATTCATCTGTTTTTTTATTTTGTAGTTTTTTTAAAGATAGGAATTATTGACACTATTTTCCTCTAAAAATTGGTATGTACATGTTCGTTATAAGAAGTCACCAGCATGATACAGGTTAGAACAATGGATTCTTCTGTTTATTCCCTTCTTTCACCTTCTTTTAATTATCGTGTTTACAATACCATTTCAAAGAGAAATATTTTTGACCGCCGAGTGATGACATACTCAATATCTGAATTTGCGCCGATATGCAGCAAAATTATCAGATGAAAGTTTATGCATGTGCCATCTGTTTGAATCAGTTTGCACTTCTAGCAAAGTGATACGATTAAACAATCTAATTCTGTGGTGCGAACTGGTCTCCACCGCGGACTTCGGTTCGATTCCTAAGTCAGGCGAGTGCGGTCGGGGAATCGAAGGTGTTGATGTCTTGTATTGACTTAATAGTTGTCAACCCCCCTTTAGATCTTCAATGAACTACGAAAGAACTTTGTTGTCAACTGGCATTTCAATACATTTGTTTGAAGTGCGCTTTTCGTTGGATTGCACCTTTCTCAGAAAAGAGTTATTGTTTTTAATTTTGTTGTGGAATTCTCAGCAACTCGAATCAATATTAAATTTGATATATAAAAATATTATACATTTGATATATCAAAATTGAATATTTAACACAATAATAAGGTAAATTCAGATGAAAAAATCAAACTTTAAGTATTTCATTTCATCAAAAACTGACAGCGACAAATATAACAACCGGCCGGGACCCCGGAGCCTACAAGTAAAACCGTGACGTCTGGCAAGTCTATCTATGCCCAGTATTGATAAAAACATTTCATTCTGAATTCGTGGAGTGACATATCATTGTATTTAGACATGTCTGGGAAAAGAAGAGTTAATGTAACAGATTCGTCCGTTAGCTGAGTCATTTTTTCAATTGTGGTGACAATTCCTTGAAATGTCATGCCAGAAATCTATTAATTCATTCTTCCTTTTTGGATTCGTGCAGTATGCATGTTATTTTATAATTTGTCTTATAATAATTGTTTTCCTGAACATTGAATTTTCCTGAGCAGTGAGAAATAAACAAAACATGGCGCACGTCAATTTTTCACATTTGGAGAGCCCTGTGAAACTATATTCAGACGCTTCGAACATTTCAATGGTTCTGTTAGATGATTGACTGGCACTGAGCAGTGAGATTTTAACACAACATTTTTCACATTAGAATTTTCAATTCAAATTTGGAGAGCTCAGTAATGCTGATCGCTGATCTGGTGAGCATTTCAATTGTTCTAACCAATGATTGAATGAAAATATTGAAACGGCACATTGTGTATGGAAGATAAACACGTAATTCTGGTTTTGGCAATTATCTTCCTCGGTTGGGGAGCACTCATGATTTGTGGGTGGACTGCACAATACAACAGTCCCTGTTCAGCCAACTGCTTCTAAGTGCGTGTCTTTTAGCATTCGCTAGATTATATAAGCGGCAAATAGGATTACAGCAACAGCTTTCTGGAAAGTAAGTCGAACACTTCTAAGATGTCTTTCATTTAAGTTTGTTGTATTCTTGATTTGACGCTGTAAAATAAATTGATTTAGCCATTTCATACTCCATCAGGACAGTACTAATCTGATCAATGAAAGTCTTTACGGGCAATTCGTTAATTGTCTTGCTGTCAATTTTCAAGAAATTTTGACGAGAAATGTGTCTGTGTTGCTTATAGCGCGATTAAGTGAGTTATTTAAAGATCAAATAAAGATTATATGTAGATTAAGTGAGTTATTTAAAGATCAAATAAAGATTATATGTAGATTAAGTGAGCGCGAAAAGATTTGAATGATATATCCAACTGAAATCTTAATTTCGATTTTGTTAGTTGTTGACATAGTATCCGACTCTCTATTACATAATGGTTGGAAGGTGTATGTACTCGTACATTGAAAGGAATATTACTCAGTGGACACTCGTTCATATGACATTCTATTCAGGCAGCCAGAGCGAGCATCTGCAGGGATCGATGACGAAAATGAGACTTTCACAGAATGATGTACACCTCATAGTCCGGCAGCCAGAACGAGTTTCTGTAGGGAACGAGGCCGAAAGTGAAACCTTCACAGAATGATGTAACTCCTATGCCTGCTTCGAATCTGCGCGCCTGCCGAGTTCTAGTGAGTTCCTCTTCTTGTCAGATAGGATCAAAGAAAGATACATGTGAATCCATTGGGACACAGATTGAAGCAATGGTAAAAATGTCATTTTTATAATTTCTCTGATTAAGCGAAAAGTTCAAAATCCAGAGTCATAAATAATTATTGACATGAAAGATGTTTAGATCATGTCCTATCATGCTCATGCACCCTGTCTATGAAACTAAGAATATTTAGATTTGGCATGACTGCTAATGTCGGCAAACACACATTTTCAGGAATTGAATCCACATTCAGCCACATTCTCGCATACATCGACGTTCACAAGCATTCGATAATATCACGTGCTCATCACAGGACCTGAAGACATTCTATTTCAAAAATGATGACTCTACGTGTTCAGTTTGCGGCATTTTATTAGAACCACCCATATTTTTTCACTTTTTTACAGCTAGGTATTTGTTAATGTCATATTATCTTTCACCCTTGTCAATACATCAAATAGGCATGCATGTCAACAATATACCACAACATACACATCTATCAATTAATAACAGACGCTAGACACTCAAACACAAAAATTGACCGCGACATATTATTAGAACTACTTTCGACATTTAGATAAGAACCTTTCTTTTAGACATGACGCTAGATAAAGTTCTTTAATCAGTTGTTTGCGTTTATGGCGATTTCTTAGCAAT
Source organism: Prostheceraeus crozeri (assembly GCA_907163375.1). NCBI lineage: Eukaryota > Metazoa > Platyhelminthes > Polycladida > Euryleptidae > Prostheceraeus > Prostheceraeus crozeri. Next base: position 215,424 of record CAJQUW010016676.1, read on the forward strand.
GCAGATTGTGTCTTCCGGATGCCTTATGTGTGCATTGTGTGCTAGCTGCGAGAAAGGCGTATTTGAGAAACTTTCATTAATGTTCGGTGTGTGTTTCGTCGCTTACACACGCGAACTGTTATCGGTCAACAATAATCATAGAAATTAACAGTACCATAGAAAGTCCTAGAATGGAAATTGCATGAAAATTATGGCACACGCCGGGGGAACTTAGTTGGGGCAAAATGCAAATTGTACGAGCTGGTTTCCTTGTTTTCTGGTTGGCATTTATATTTATCAAGTCAATTTGTGATCTGGATTGTTGCCCCTTGTCCAGAGATCATGTGCACAGAAGCAATAATGAATTTACAAAATACTGCAGTGACAGGATGACAAAGAAGGAAATCTTTTAAAACGTTCTGTACGCTCATCATTTTGAAATATCGTTTCTATAATCTATCAAGAGTATAATAAGATAGATACATAACTTGTAATGTCGGTTTATAGAACATGTATTGCTCCAGCTTGTTATCAGAGGCCAAAAAAACTTAGAGTATTCATTTTACTTCAAGGGGCTTCCCTACTCATTATATTCGAACAATTTCAAAACCTTTGCATGCTTTCAAATATGAGCTTCCAAAATATCATCACACTATATCACATAAGTCATTTAGTGATTAATTGAAAAGTTCCAGCGACATTTCATTTATCTGAGAAATGATTGTAGGAAAAGAAGCTTTCAATGTGTTTATTCCAGAAAAGTGCTAGGTTTCTTGACTGCTACAAGGAGAAATTATCCAATAATTAAGAGTGTTTATCTGTGAATTCTTGAGATGTTCTCATAACCAGTCCACTGGCCACTCACAATCATATGGCTCTGTGAAACAAATTTTAAATCGTTTACCAGTATTGAAAAAATGGATAATGGTTGTCATTGACTTATACGTATAGAAACAGCATATTAGCCATTAGAATAGTGAGCTATTTCATAATGAAACAATACCACCATCTCACTTAAAATTCTCCTCACAAAAATCCTGTAATTTGCTGTCACCCACTTCCACAACTAACTTGACAAATAGTTTGACTATGATACAATGTATTAAATCGAAGCTGATCTGCAAACCATAGATTTGCCATCATTGTACATAAGCAAGATATCAAACTTCCATTCTAGTGTATTATCTACTTCTATGACAATAATGATATTGACTTTCATTATCAAATCGATCTTTGATTTGCTTTGCTTCATGGAGACCAGATATCTGTGCTATTGAGATATCATAGATATCTATCTAAACGATTTATGTTAAGGTCTGACGTGGGATATCTGAATCTTACTCATGAGTAAAAAATTGATCTAGCGCAAGCATAAATGACTCGCACGTGGAAGTTTTGTCGCGCGAAGAGTTTTATCAGAGTGAAATCGCTGCTCTTTGTTGTAGCCTACATTTTGAACTTGTTAAGAGAAAACAAAGAACATTTCATTTTTACCAACAATTGCAATCTGCGTCCAATTGGATCAACGTTTGTTTTTCTTTGATCGTGTCTGAAGATGAACTAACTAGAACTAACGCAGATTCTTAATAACTAGACAGCGACAATTTAGATGATCACCTAAAATAAATGTTTCACCTAAATTCAGGATATTTTGTAAAAGCACCTGAATCACCTAAATATTGTCATTGTGACAAAAAACTTTCGCAATAATCGCAATAACGAAGACATTGTTGAGTGATTCTGGCCAGGGCCACATGTTTCTAATCACAGTTTCTACTTCTTCATGGGGTTTATATTGCGTTTGAAATACGAGTAATTTTGATCTGTTTGATACATACACAATACTATAATTGAATTGTCAAGACACATTTTTGAAACTTCTATACTTAGTTGTTAATGTTTGATCTGTGCAGCTGTTATAGCTTGAGACAAAATTGCTCCGAATCGCGACTAAATCTAGGACTTCTTAATCATTTTCTTTTTTATAATTCTTTTTTTAACTTGTACGTAGATGATTGTCGCGGTATTTGGTTACAAATAAGTTACCGAAAAAACACAATTCATGAAAATAAACAAAAAACACCATTGTTCTCAATGAATCTAGATATTTTAATGGATTTTTGATTCACATAAATATACAACCTAAATTTGTAAAATTATTCACCTAAAAAAAACTAAAATGCCAAAAATATTCACCTAAGATGTCGGTGTCTATTTATATCCGTTGTATGTACACTGTACGTCATTCTGTGAAAGTCTCATTTCGGTCTCGCTTCCTGCAGAAACGCGTGCTGGCTGCCCAATATGAGGATCTAAAGGCTGCAGATGGCCACAGGCATCCTTTCTGTGAACTTTGCAGAAATTGTGTATATGATATTTGAAATCGTGAATATAATGTCTTGTAGGCATAACACCATGCTTGTCTGTTGTCATGACATCATCATCAACTGTAAATGCAAATTATCCAAACAGATTACTTGGAGAAAACTTCAATTGTCATTGGCTATGAGTGAATTGTGCCTTAAAATATAAATAAAAATCTTAAAAATGGTAAATTTGATGATGACCCTCACGAAAATTCCTCATGATTTTGATGAGATTTTTGCTTCCTACACGATGCAATATATAAAAGTGCACGCATATATCACATTTCAAGATTGGTAATTGAGCCCAAATTCTCAGTAAAATGTTGCAAGAAATGCATGATTGAATAAAAAGGTGACCAAGTCTTGGGTCATTTCTCGGAATCCACCCTAGAATGAGTCTTTGTCTTGGGTAAGTCCCAGATTTGATACAACCCTGTGTAAAGATCTCATTCGAAAGAAAAAACAAAATTTTGGACTAAAGACGTGCATTACAATGGCTCATTTTGAATTTAGGCTACTTATGGGATTCGTGATCAATTTCTTGCAATCAACATTGCGAATGAATTGATTTCTATCGACAATTTCCAGATCAGATTTTCGCTTCATAGATAACACAACTCCCTTCGGTTAGGAATCGAGAAATGAGACACAGCATCACCTCCTTGTAAGACACGGTCGCTAGGTTTGATATTCCTACATTTTCCTGCGAATTTGGAACGTTGTCCCATGAAATATCTCTTCAAATTTCATGAGTTTCTTATAAAAATCTCATTAATAAACTAATAAACTAAGAGATTCTCTTTCACTTCTGAATTCATATTTCTGGCATTTAGTTGTTGAGGTACTGATAGCCTCGCTTTGCCCCTGAGCACTCCCATGCCATGTCCTTAATACTATTTCAGTATTGGCAATGATAAGCCATTATATTTATTTCCAAGTGAGGGAAGCCTAAGAAACACCGTTGTTGGCTATAATGCTTTAATAGGGATCTCCTTATGATTAAAATATGGTAAATGAAATAAATATGGATAACTCTAGCCCATTATTTGCTGGAATAAACCATTACATTTCCTAACGCATTGAACTGTGATTGTATATATGTCTATTTTCAACACCTAGCGTAGTAATGCTAATTGTAAAGTCTAATTATTTAGGCATAATTCCGAAAAGGCTGTCGCAGATCGCTATGATATATTCAAAATTTTTCCTTTTATCCTTTACAGACTAAATTTGGAGATGCTTATTAGTTGAATAAGCTTTCTCGTGACTCTTTCCTTTCGCGGACTAGCATGCATACATTACTACTTATAAACCTATATTCACAAAAACCTCATAAATGCTCATAATCTTTCCATTAACGAATTATGAGATATTATCCTCATGAATGTTCTCATTGCCACTCATCATATTCCTATCAGCGCATCATGAGAACATCATGAGTTAAGTACTTTCTTATGAGAATGTCATGAGATTGACGATAATCTCATGAGTTCTCACGAAAAATTGTCGTGAGGGGAACAGCTAATGAAAAACCCATTCCCAAAAAAGCAATACTTCTCATTCATTTCAGTGCATGACATCTCTACCCATCATAGCGACTTCCAACCACAATGGAAAAGCCTGTATTAGTTAGGTAGATGCCAACCTTGAGATATACAACCATAAGAAATCTGTTTGATAAGTGACTTAGAAGTTTGGTAGTTGTATTGACGAGGCAACGTGTTTTGGCAATGGATATAAAACGCCATTGACAGTGAGCTTGTAAGGTGATTTCATTATTGTGTAACACATTCGATTAAATATGCAATTCACTAATCAGGCGGAATTTTGCGATATTTAGCAGTCATTCACTTGCAAGACGTCTGGATGTGTCACTCATGTTGGGTGAAAATGATTAAAAAGAAATAGGAAGAAGCTCGTTTGGGAATTCAGGAAGAAGATATCAGTAGCTCTCGAACTATTTGCTGTCTTAACTAAAAAGATTAAAGAAAATATTCCTTCTGGTACTGATTCTTTTTCCGGAGAGCTCTACCTGTTTTTAATTAATAATATTTATGTGCTGCAGCTGATTATCTCGAGCAAGAAAAAGCACAATTGACCTCTACTGGCAGGACTCTGTCCTTCTTTCAAATGCCTGAGGTACATTTCAGTCAATAGTGACTCTATTTTTTTTGATAGATGCTAATCTTTCTCTACTATAAATTTGACTTTTGAGGTTGTGCATCTTAAATGTACAAGACCGCGCTTGGTCGGGTTTGAGCGTCCAGGATTAAGCGGTCGAAACGCGATCGTCCTGACCAAGTTCCTGTTGATGACCTCATTAAAAATAGTCAAATAATTTGTATGCATATTTTGTACAATTCTATTTCACGTTTTAGCTTAAGGAACTAATATTAATTCTCTTACACACCTGGTAGATTTTAGATGGCGTATTCCCGCTGTGTTAGCTAGATCTGGTATTTTGATTGGAAACAGACCTGTCCTCTTATCATCTGAATGGGCAGACTGTTAAATAGGATCTTTTCAATATATAAGTGATAAACATAATTTTGAACAGAACGACTTACTCGCCAATTCATTACACATGAGGAGAACGCTGTTTGTCCTTCTAGTAAGTATTTTTAAAATTTTTAGGACATTTTAGGATGTAATAATTTTCTTTTAAATCATATGTTGTACCTATTGAAAATTAACTAGTCATTAGCTTGTTTTTTTAAAAATTTTGTTACCTTGACGCACTTTGCTACGTTGAAAGGTTGTATCTTGGGTTGCTTGGGTTTTCTCCCCATGACTTGGTTGTCAAACCCAAATCCCAACCCAATCTGCTTTAAAGGTTGATTATTGCAATCTAGGCCAATGGATTTTCGCAAAATGCTTCATTAAATTCAGCATTCAAAAATTAAAATTTTCGCATTCCTCAAAATTTGCCAATTTTTCTGTGCATGAAGTTCTCGATGGTAGGCAAAGTTGCTGTTTTGGGTTTTGGACATAAGCTCAAACCTAAAAGAGGAAGTAAACTTTCTACTGTATGTCTGTATAAGTCTAATATTTTCTCTTTCGGTCTCGTGCCATTTTTTCGATACTATTTCACATTTTTCATTGAGTATCTAACCTACTACTGTATTGCCACTGTCACCGAATCACAGCGCCACAGAATTAGATTCATCTGCGCGTGCTTCGGTCCTTAAAAAAGGAAGTATTGTATGAACCTTATATTGAAAATGGCACATCGTCCTTCTCGAAAGGATAATTTCGTGTATCACTCAATTGCTAAATGCAATGGCATAACAATAAGCGGGTCACCAGAGCGTACGAGTGCGTAAGTTACTGGTGATACTTGTATGTAGACGTGCTCGTTATCATCACTCACCACACACCAAAACACACATCGATGCGTGGCTTCGATTCAATGTATGCACTATACAGTGAGCAATGCCGAGGAGAGGAGGATCAAGTGAACTAACTTATTTTTCGTGCCTTTAATTTCTTTACTAAATGATCGGATGGGCCAACATTATGGAAAAAACTTGCAATGATCTGAATTCTTCGAATTTCGGAATTTTGGCAATCTTTGGCAATTGAAGCACATTGCTGACTTTGCTGGAACGCACGACGTTCGGCAAGCGATCTCTTACTTTTTAGGTATTCTAAGTTTTGTCCGTTTTATAGGTTCGCCACTTAATGGTTCCTAGTTTGTGTCGTCAGTTCGTCATAATAACAGCAAACCGCCAAAGAATAGCAAATAAACAAAATATGGTGCACAGCGCTCTCGAAAAGAGCCAGTCAGTCACAGCTTCTTAGAAAAGAGGGAATAATAGCTATCTGGCTGATGATCATCAAGTTCATGATTCATTTTCCGCAATCAACGCCTGTGTCTCATGGTCTACTATTGTTATTGTCTATCGATCGCCTGACTAGCAAGCTCATGCATTTGTCTAGGCTACCCGGCTACCTATAGCCCACAAAATGGCCTAAACACAAAGCCTAGACAGGCCTAGACACAGTACCAGTGCATAACCCGGTTACCATACAGCCAGGTTAATGCGTAGGCCTCACACATTTACCGCTCACACCTTATCACTACTTTTTGTCTGCACATTTTCGATGTTTATCTGACAATCGATGTCAATGTTTATCTGGTAAGAAGGGCATAGAAGCATCTTAAGATAAGCATTTTCAAATACCTCTGAGTAGGCATAGTTGATATTAACTGTTAACTATGGCTGCACTTTTTTACACTGCCCACGCAATCCCCTGGAATTCGAAAAGAGGAACTCTATTCTGGTGAAAAATAGAATACCTCCTATGAAAATTCAATATCTATGATAACCTGGAAAGAAGGGCATAGAAGATTTTAAAGATATGCATTTTCAAACACCACTAGGCAAGCCGTATCGAAACATACCAATACTTTCTGCTGCACTTTTTTCATTTCTTAAACGGCTTCCCGCCGGGTGTGGCCTGTATAATATAATTTATGTATAGTGTAGGCCAATGTCAGTGGCATGGGACCTATAGCAGTAGAATTTTGCATCTGGTTAGGCTTGGGTTACTTGCGCCTTGGGGTAGACCCAAGCAACCCAATCCCTATCGCAACCTTGTCTCGAGATTTCGACGGCCGGACTGACTGTTATGCTCATGTGAGACCGTCGAAAGCTCTAGCTAATTAATACATTATTACAATTGAATTAAAAGAGATGAATTTTTCGAAAAACATAACATGACTCAACCAAGAGCGAATAGACGGATTTCTATGTTAATAATGATTTTTACTTCCGGTAATTTCCGTTACAATATGTTGTTATATTCTTGATTTACTGATTTCGCAACCTCGGACTATCTTAGTGATTTGCATCGGCTAGGTGGGAGCTTAATAGCATTGATTAGACTATTTTCTGCCCAAGAACTGGTTGACCTTTCTGTTCGCCGCAGCATCATGCATTCTTGTGTCGAGATGACAGTGATATGACACGGAGACGTATACGAGCGTATTTTTGATCTTGTTGTGAATCTTCCATTTACGTCATCGGTTTTTGCCAACTGGTTCATCTTGTTGATACAAAACTATTATATATTACCTATGAAAAATTTAAAATGTCGATTTTGGTTTCTATGTGACGAACTATTGCAGAAACGGAATGTGTCTGGAAAACCCTCATAATGTACAAATATCAATTAAAGATAAAAACGTGACTTATATGGACTTTGTACAAGCATGCATATTGTTTCACAAAATTATCAGCCTTGCAGACTGAATGTGTTACAAGACCAAATGAATCGGATGTGTAGCGTACTATGAGAATGATCTTCAACTACACATGTGCAATGCAAAATCAACATGACTAAATATATAAGAAAATTGCACCATAATGTGGTCATAATTCAATATGGTTCCAAATTTACACCATTTTCAAGTCATTAATGCAACTTCTAAAATCAATAGCCGCAATCTCAAGTCATTGATAAATCTCAGATTGGTAACGATGATTTGCAAACGAATAATAGATATCTCAATTCTTCGCTACCTGAAAGGAAAGTCAATAGTACATCACTCATTCCGATTGTAAATTTGTCATGTGCGTCGCTAGGAGGTGTCACAGACACAGAATTAGATTGTTTAATCGTATCACTTTGCTAGAAGTGCAAACTGATTCAAACAGATGGCACATGCAGGAACTTAATAAGTGGGCAAAAAGAAATTTTTAATACCTTGCAGAGATAGGAGAAATAGTCGTGCGTCGCTTGCGGATTGCTCTGAATTCCTTCAAAATGCTCCGATCGCCACGACTCCTTCAGATTCGAAGAGTTCAGATCATTGCGCAAAAGTCTTCTCGATAATGTTGGGCCCTCCGATCATTTTAAAAAAAGTTAGCATGCGCACGAAAAAACGTTCACAAACTTCTCTGTAGAACTTGACATCGACTGTGTCTTTAAGCTGTGTGATCCGGTTGATAAAAGTCACTGAAACTTAGCACAATTTGGCATTTTTAATGTTGAACTGGCTGCTCATTGTTCGATTGCTATGGTATTTAGTCAGGAGATTGTGCCATTTTATTTACGTTACATGTTCCAATGCTTCCCTTCTAGTCAAACGGAAGAAGAGACGGCCTGTCTAATTCTGTGGTCACAGAACTCAGATCATTTGAGGTTCATGTTTTTCGTCATCTAACATGTGACTATTTCGTCTTTTAAAGCTCTTATTCTGTGATATGTACATACAGCTAAATGTAAATCTGATAGGTATTGGTTAATTACTTAGGTTTCACTCTCTAATTTACTTAAGAACACCGCCTACTTAGCTGTTGTATTATTGAAATTCGTCATATATAATTGAACATTAGCTTCTGTTATTGAATTGAGAAATTCCTTAGACTGGCGCTGACCTGCATTATGGATCTGAGATTTGTACTTTTTACCTGAGATATCGCTATGCTATTGACTTCAGCTGGCGGCTATTGAATTTAGAAGTTGCATTAATGACTTGGAAATGTTTTTTGAAAATATGAAATTTCCGAAATCCTTTTATTCAAAATTTGCACATGTTCATGTTTTGATGAATGCCAAAGAAAAAATCTCTCCCAATTTTACGACTTCTATGTATATTGTAAAATAAATTTACCCGACGAGTTTCGTCTACACAGACTATGTCAAGGGTTACAAACTGTTGCTGTACAAGTGGGTTTATATACAAATTTGTCACTGAAAGCAGCTCATCTGTTCAGCTCATGTCTTCTATTCAGTTTTGGCATGTTCGTCGCCATATAGCGGAATTCAGCCACCCTAGTGGTAATCGCTGTTTGCTGTTTATCAATAATTTTGTATTGAAAAAAATAGAAATTGTCAAAGATCATCACTCTATCACTGTGGGCTATCACCGCACGTTCACGAAGTGCACTTTTCTTGTCTTCCGTAAACTGCACTCATGTTCTCTATAGCGAACTTGAAATAGGCGACAAGTTTGACCTATGTACGAGTAATTCTGGTCACATGTCTTGCATGAAAATTCACAAATAACATATTTACTTTTACAGTTATACTTTGGGCTAATGTTGTTACAAATACTTCAGGAGCAAATATTTTCATCCGACTTTTTGAAATTCGAAACTAGTTTTTCCAGGTTTACTAGTGACACGTATAGGAATGTCATATTTGCTTTTTATTTTATTGATTTTATTGATTTTTCTTAAAAAACTGTAGCCAACGAAATCAAGAGTCAAATTTACTTTGTTGTCTACAATGTGTTTTGATTTTTGATTTCTATTTTTTGGTACATATCATTTTTACCAAAACCATTGTTACTTAGTCTGTTTTTTATAATATCGTGCGATTTTACTGAAGGGTCAGAGCATCGAGCCTCGACGTAGCGAAAACTATTTTTTATAAAACTATTTTTTCACATGATTCGGCAACCAGCTATCCTTGCGCAAACTTATGCCAGAATAGCAGGGTTCACTGTACCAATTATATTTTCATTTCTCTTTTACCGATATACTTGTGTCCAGGAAATTCAGACAGTCAGTTTCTGGAACTTCTAAAGTAAATTGTATGTTATCATCTATTAAGTTAAAAGTGTCTTGGATAGTCTTAGGTATATTCTTATCTTTCGAGAATGGACCCAAGATGATATCATCGATATATTGTGATCATTTTTTAATATTTCTAAGGAGATTTTTAATATATCTAGGAGATACAGGTGGTATTGTCACCAAATGTGAGAAATGCAAATTTTTGCAGTTTTGCAGAAATTGCAACGGAAATGAGTGATCATGATAGTAGTGCAGAATATCGTATTTTACAGATTCTCAGTGTTATGAAAGCCTTGGACAAGTAATGTTTGCTAAATTAGCAATTCGATGGGTTCCTATTACTTTCATTCTCAACCTCAAGAGCATTTTCTTAAGTGTGATCATATCACAGGCAACCTGCAACTGGCAGAGCAAAATCACATAATCAGTTAGACAATGACTTCAATTAACTGTGAAAGATGCAAATGAGTCCACATCACTATCCAGATTCAAGAAATGAAACATGAATTTAGTGAATCATAAAATCAAGCCGGTGAAAATTGAATTAAAAACATGAAATTTCAGCCAAGAAAGCAGGAATAAGATCTCGACTTTTTCATGAAGACTTTCATTATAATACAATTCATGAAATTCCCATGATAATCAGCTTGATTTCCGCTTAGTTAGGATGCTTATTAGCAAATATTCATTCCTTTTGATATTCAACTTGTTTCATACTACTTATATAGAGGAGTCATCTCGGTAGTATATAAATTGTCAAATTTTGACTTTTTCAAAACTGCTCAAATAATTCTTTGAACTGCAGGAACGTAATCTCTGCAAAAAACTGAATCTTTTGATTTAAAAATCTTCACTGTATACAGATACTTTTTTGAGTCGACACTCTACCTATATATATCCCTACTCCATTGATTGCATCCTGAAGGATTTTCTCTTCACAAATTACGATGCGATTAGACTTATCCAACGAAACAACAGACAATTTGTTTTGTTTCAAAAAGGTTTTTCTAAAGGTTCGCTCATACGTGGCTTTCTATGTTCACAGGTTAATAAATTCCACAAAGCAGGTAATTATTTTTCTTTGGTCATTATTTGTCATAATAACCTCGAGTTTTCGGCTCTCGGTAATTATAGCAATAATGACCTCATATCTATGCATTATCTATTACGTAAGTTTGCGGTATTTTTATCAAAAGGAATGTGCATTCTATTTATGTCCGATATTCAGCAGTTGTTAAAGTGATGAGACCAACGTAATTTATAGGATAAACTATCAACAGCAGTTTTATTGTCATTAAGAAAGTCATTAATGCGATGAGGAAGCCGATATTTAGGCCCATTACTCAAAAATGCCTTTATATCGTTAGGAATGAAGATTTTGGTTTCGTTAGTTAAGCAATTACTATCTAAATTACTGTCATGAATTTGATCAGATGAGCTACTCCCGCTGAACCAAAATTCGTCAACGTAATTAAAGAAAAAACAACATTTGCACTGTACGAACTTCTGACACAAGGAAAAAGTCATTTGTCCACCAAATCCACTTTCTTGAGTGACGCTCGTAGACCGTTGATGCTTCTTTACATACTGCTTCATCCAGTTTCTCGAAGAATAGTTTCCTCTGTTGTACCGCGACATTGCTTCTGTTGAAGGTCCGATATTCGTAGGAGATATCCCGGTTGAAGTCAAACGACCTCTTCTCAATGTTCATGTTTTGATTACATTTCATTTATAGTGTCTCTTTGATCTGTAGTGCTTCATAATTTATATCTCTTTTGACTTTAAGTTCGAAAAATTTGAACCACTGTCAAATACAATTTCTGTAAAATGCCCTATTCACAAGATTTTCCGATCATCACAAAAGATTGATAAAAGCTCCAAATAAGGAAAAGACTAAAATCAGTCCAAAGAATTTCTTCCGGCAAATCTCAGTAACCTTGAAATTTTGCGTCATCTTCCATTCTGTTTCTATGAATAGATAAAATTACTCCGGCAGTCAGCACGAGTTTCTGCAGGGAACGAGGCCGACAATGAGACTTTCACAGAATGATGCACACCTCATAGTCCGGCAGCCAGCACGAGTTTCTGCAGGGAACGAGGCCGAAAATGAGACTTTCACAGAATGATGTACACCTCATAGTCCGGCAGCCAGCACGAGTTTCTGCAGGGAACGAGGCCGACAATGAGACTTTCACAGAATGATGCACACCTCATAGTCCGGCAGCCAGCACGAGTTTCTGCAGGGAACGAGGCCGACAATGAGACTTTCACAGAATGATGTACACCTCATAGTCCGGCAGCAGCCAGCACGAGTTTGTGCAGGGAACGAGGCCGACAATGAGACTTTCACAGAATGATGTACACCTCATAGTCCGGCAGCCAGCACGAGTTTGTGCAGGGAACGAGGCCGACAATGAGACTTTCACAGAATGATGTACACCTCATAGTCCGGCAGCCAGCACGAGCATCTGCAGGGAACGAGGCCGACAATGAGACTTTCACAGAATGATGTTCACCTCATAGTCCGGCAGCCAGCACGAGTTTGTGCAGGGAACGAGGCCGACAATGAGACTTTCACAGAATGATGCACACCTCATAGCCCGGCAGCCTGCACGAGTTTCTGCAGGGAATGAGGCCGACAATGAGACTTTCACAGAATGATGTACACCTCATAGCCCGGCAGCCTGCACGAGTTTCTGCAGGGAATGAGGCCGACAATGAGACTTTCACAGAATGATGTACACCTCATAGTCCGGCAGCCAACACGAGTTTCTGCAGGGAACGAGGCCGACAATGAGACTTTCACAGAATGATGTACACCTCATAGTCCGGCAGCCAGCACGAATTTGTGCAGGGAACGAGGCCGACAATGAGACTTTGACAGAAAGATGTACACCTCATAGTCCGGCAGCCATCACGAGTTTCTGCAGGGAACGAGGCCGAGAATGAGACTTTCACAGAATGATGTACACAGAAGCATGAAATATCAATCATTTTCGATGAAAGTTGATCAAATGTCGCTTTAAGTTGGATGCATGCGATTCGGCTCCTCCCATCTTCTTGATGTGTGCTTCACACGGTTTTTCTCCAGTCTCTACCAGCCAGGAAAATCTCCCATCCTTCATCAAAAAATATGAGTACACTTTCGATTTGAACATGCGCTTTGGAGGAGCCATCACACACGATTAACGTGAGGGTAAGAGGCAATATTCTCAAACAAACTAGTATTTCACTTTTGTCTCTGCTGTGACCTTTGGCGTGCAGGTGTGATCGAGGCTAGGAAAGCTTGTCTTCTCTATTAAATCACCGAATAAAAAGACAATCCTTTTTTCGCTATCACGGTTCATTCCCTCAACTGCTACGAACTTTGCATGCATTGCTGTCTCTGTACTTTTGTTTGACGGAGAAAGTTGACATCAAGACAATGACAGTTATGCACAAGGATAAATAATTTGTTTGTATTATATTTCGGGTCTTGTTATAGGCTGGAGTCCGGAGTCCTATCATTTGAAAGGACTCCGACTCCGCATCCCTGGTTTAAACGACCAGATCATAAATTGAAACAGTTCGCGAAACAAGCGGTAGGGTAGCATAAAATGTAATTGAGTCACCAGAAGAAATAAAGAAGTAGGTGTATACTACTTGTAAATGTCACATGAGTAAAGTCGTCATTGCAACTCATGGCAAGAAATGGCAACTTATGGCAAGAAGAGTGAATTAAAAACTTAGAAGGACAAATGGTAGTTCCCTTCAGTTCTCAAAGGATGCTGCTTAGTCGGGTTTGCGGAATCGAATTTCTTCGACCAAACTGCTTCTCTGATTCTTCTTCAAGCTTTTTCCTTCTCCAATGCATTCGTATTGCGAAGTTAATGCGATGATTATGGTGTGAATATGGTCTTCCGGTGGTTGTAATCACATGTCACTGAAACTTTCATTTGTCTATTTCAGTATAGCCTCAATGAATATTCAACATATCGCAACGATATTCCTTGCCTGTCTGACTGCCCAAGTTGCAGTTGGAGAACTGCTGTATTTTTCATGGAAAACTGATCGCAATGGTTTAGTAAATATCTCACAAGGTATGCAAAAGAAGGTTGGATTGGTACCAATGGACAAACAAGCCATTTTAGACATGACAAATGCGCTCCGTTGGAAGATTGCAACAGGACGAGAGACAGGAACACCTGCTGGATTAGCGCCAAATGCCACCAATATGTTGGCTGTGGTTAGTATTCCTGGCATTCTTTTGTCATATTTTTAACTTCTGTGAATCAGCAGCTTCACATTAAAAATATGGCCGAGCCGACCACGATTCGACGGTGCTAGCTCGCCTGAATCCATAGAAATCTAACACTCTATAACTAAGACTTGCAAGTGGGCCTGGTCGTCCGCGGACAGAGCCGTGCCGGGGTTGGGTCTGATGTTTTGCAACTACATAATAAAGTAGACACGGACAGTTCACGTGTGTTCTCTAATTCTGCTGAAATACGCTTCCTTGACCTTGACCAGTCACGTGAGACAAAGGGAGACGAATATCTCCCTGTTAACCCTCGGCTTGTTGATTTTTGACTTTTCTGAAATCCCAGGCGATTGCGTATTGTTGAATATGTCTGCATCTGGTCAATGCAAAAAAAATTAGCATTTTCTATTTTAATTCAATGACATAGATTTTAGCAGTGATTTTACTATACTTAACATCACTTTCAGCCAAATTTCATTGATGAGCTACACTTCTATGCCAAAGATATTCATTTCATGGATATCTTTGTTACATATCCCTGAAAATCTATGGCCTGATTCATTGATGTGATCTGCCTTGAATGTAATTTGTATAATTCATCGCGATGTCTATGTACGTGTATATTCAACAAATTTACAATGACCATGGAAATTTGCCATGATGGTACAACAAACACAGCATTATAATGGCTTATGTATTACATATGACAAAAGCATTAATTACGGGCCGAGCAGCTCGACAGGAGCGGGCTAGGTCGGACTTGGATCTGAAAGTCTCCGATACAACGGCTCTGGGCCGGGCCGAGCTCTGCCTCAGCCTGAAAATTCAGCCCCATTTACAAGTCTGTCTATAACACAGAATTACATGTAGATTGTTTAAGCAAGTCACTTCACTAGAAATGCAAACTGACCCAAGACGATGGCACTTACCGGAAGTTGCTAAGTGGGCTAGGTGAAACTTCGAATGCCTCACTGAGAAAGGAAAAGGTCTCGTTCATCGCTTGTGGATTGTCGTCAAGTCCACGATTCCTTCACATTCAGAGAATTCAAATCATTACTAGTAAGTTTTATAATGTTAGTCCTTCCGATCATTATTTGAAAATATAGCAGGCGCAGGAAACAACGTTTACAAACTTCTCTGTAGGTGACGGTGTACGAAGTCACAATCCAACGTATGCTAATTCACTTGCACTGACAGTTATGAGACTGACAAGTATAGCAGGCGTGACCACAGAATTAGACAAGTCGTCTCTTTCTCTGTTTGAATCATAGAAATTGACAACACTAACGCTTCATGAAATACACAATAACGGCACAAACATCCCACGCATTTTCACTTAGATACACTTTCCAACGTCTGCATCATTGGCATCTGCATTCTAAGTTCTTAATTGGCCATTCATGGCCCAAGTGAGTTAGTTTGCGGCTGCGCCGCGACTTAAAGTCAATTTCCATTCTAGTCAACTTTAGATAAACAGTTTATTTCCATGGTTTGACTAGAAGGGAAGCATTGGAACATGTAATGCAAATGAAATGGCACAATCTGCTGACATAATACCATAGCAATCGAACAATGTGCAGCCAGTTCAACATTAAACACGCCAAATTGTGCAAAGTTTCAGTGACTGTTATCACACAACAAAGAGATGCAGTCGATGCCAAGTTCTACACAGAAGTTTGTGAACGTTTTTGCGTGCGCCTGCTAACTTTTTTAAAATGATCGGAGGGCCCAACAATATCGAGAAAACGTTTGCGCAATGATCTGAATTCTTCGAATCTGAAGGAATCGTGGCGATCGGAGCATTTTGAAGGAATTCAGAGCAATCCGCAAGCGACGCACGACTATTTTTCCTATCTCTGCAAGGTATTGAAAATTTCTTTTTGCCCACTTAGTAAGTTCCTGCATGTGCCATCTGTTTGAATCAGTTTGCACTTCTAGCAAAGTCTAATTTTGTGGACATTTAACCGATTTCTATGTATTTCTTAAACGCATATATAAAATCTATACGTTCAACAATCAGGTCCAAAATAAATGAGTTTCAAGCATAGAGATCTTTGATTTTGTGATCTGATACATTGCCACTGACAGAGAAAGCAAACTTCAGCGTCACGAGGAAACATGTCTCCGCAAGCTATTGCTCACTGTGTGGAAGTCTATAACTGCTGTAATGATGACTTTATAAATACATTGTAGATCGGAAGATGCATTTTTGCACTAGATAACAAACTATTGAAAATATTCAATACATTTCAGGAATGGGATGACGACCTTGCAGCTTTTGCACAAAAATGGGCTGACAGATGCACACCGTTTACTCACAGTAAAGGAGACGTTAATCTGCCAGACTTCAAAAATGCGACAATTTCAGAAAATTTATCTGGTGGCCCAGTGTAAGTTCTCATCTATTTCGTGCATGTAGAATAATTGTAGACCTTTCCATGGTTATAAAACACGGAATGAGTTCTGTGAATAATTGAAGAAGCATTTTTACTATCACTTGAAGAATAAAGAACAAACATTTTCCAAGTATTGTGCGCACTGTCTACCATTCTGTGGCATTTCTAGACATTTATTCATACTACTGTTGTTTTAGTGAGTAGCAAGCATTAAGTGACTTTATGTTTTAAATTTCTATTTTAATATCTACTGCACGTGCACCGTTGGTCACGTTTATCTGAAGATTTTATCTCTCGCTTATGTGAAATGTGCTTAGGGCTGGCTTGATGCGTCATTTGGCGTGACCAGAAGTGAAGTAACGGTCGAAACTTGTAGCTGGTGAATAAAATAAACAACATCGTCAAACGGTGGTTCTTCTCTCCGTCAACTTATATAATGATAAATATTCACACAAGTTTAGATGAACCAATGACTGTTAATGTGGTTAATGTGGAAGAGGACCTGTCTATCAAGGTAACAACAAACTGTGCACACAATGGAGGGCTTTTGTTCAAAATGCTTCAATATATTCGTTCTTCTTAAAATGTATTGGTAACATCAGTTATTTCAAAGATACAAGTTAGCGACTGAAATACATACAGGACTTCAGATCATGCAAGACAAGCAGACAATTTTCTGTCTTTGTGCCATTTTTTGTCTTTCTGTCCTTAATGCACTCGTTCGCAAATATCACCTTCCTCCAAATTTCTCTTCGCATTTTCTTCGCCAAACTTTCTCTCATTCCCTTTGTACTCGTAACAAGCGGTCTCCGTTTTCTTATACCGTCCTTGCGCAGACCGTTGCAGACCTGTAACTCTACTGTGGATGAAAATATGTTATTCAGGACATACTGGGATCCAAGCAGTGGGCACTTGCATCATTCGATGAATTTGCTTTTCTAACGGTAGAACATTTGTATTCACTAAATCTCTCTTTGTGTCTCAGGATCGACCTTAAAATTAAAAAAAATTGTCAAAAATGCATTGCAAGATAGCCTTTCTTGATGTCTTAATAAAGCGCCTTAATGGAGATCTGATTTTTCTATCTTCCGCAAGTCTACTTCGAGTGGCTTGTATTTGAGTTATCACAGTTTTGCACCTCGTTGAGATAAATGCACTATTGAGATATCTATGAAGTTTGTCCGCAGTCTATGCCAGTCTGTTGAGCTGTATTACACTTGTCTGGTACATTTTGTGTATCACAACGGTCGTACTTCTCCTGAAGAGATGCCGCGAAATAGCTATCGAGATGTCAAAATTAGCGTTGTTTTCTCTTCAAACTTAAAATTGTTATTTTGCTAAAATTCATAAGTTGAACAATTTCAGCTGTTGCTATCTTCATTACTGAAAAGCCATCTTTTCCTTTGTTTCCGTTATCATTCTCTTTCAATTTTATTACTCAATTTTGCTGCTTTCATTTCGTTAACGGTGTAGGCATGCTTGAGCACAATAAGCTTCTCAAAGCTTTCTATTACCAATCCAACTTATAACATTCATAGAAATACATTTCATAGACTCCTCTATTAACTATGGCTATGATGTATTTCAATTCAAGGACTAACTTATCCATTCCATATAGATTGACCATAGAAGTATAGACTTTCTATGGTATTGTTAATTTCTATGAGAGTGGGAGATGCAGGGCAGATGTCTCCATAGATATATTTAAATTGGCAATTTTATAACGATGTCACCTATTAACATTAGAAAGCATTTCAAAAGTAGACAAATTTTTGGGATTAATGTGTATGTAGTGTTTTTCTATTTGAAAACTTTTAATTACAAGCTTGTACATTGGGTTGGGCGAATTGTCGATTAGATAATAATACTGTGGGTAAATGCTATCATGTAATAATAATACTATTTTTGGATGTTATTTGAGATTCTCATGAATAAAATCCTTCAAGAATGTCATTAAATAATTTTTCATTGCTGATTTGCTGAATTATTATTTATTGCCAGTCTCAAGATCGAAATAGGCGCACTCACCAATGAAAGGCCATCAAAAGAATTGCAAAATAGATACAGGCCCTTGGCCCTAGAGAGAATATGCAATATGTAAAGACAAGGCGACAAATAGTGCTACATTGCCGTTACAAACTAGATACAAACTCATTATCAAACAGCCTTGGTTTTACAGAATCCTCCTCTCAATTAATTCGGATAAGGATGGAGTTTCTCAATGTGTCAAATTTTACATATTCTCATAACCTCTTTCTTACACATCTACGAGAGCCGCAGTTCTACTGCAGGCGATAGTCACGCATCACAGTGTCAAGTTAGCTATGCACACTAAAGATTTTCTTGCTAATTTGCAATTTGTATTAGTACTCTTGAGAATGCCCAATAATTGTAAGCGAAACGCAGGAAATGCGCTTGGTCATTTATTTTTGCGAATATTGTAAATTATTGTGATAATTAATACTTTTATCAAATGTTATGTAGATCATTCCAATGTTCATTCAGAGGTTGGAGAATTGGAAAAGATTAGACGTATTTATAAAAGAAAACGTCGCTGAAATTGGGCAATATAAATAAAATTCAACCGGTTTCAAGTGGACGTGAAAAATTTAGCTTTTAGTTTACATTTTACATGCAGCTAGGGGATTGTGGATCATAGATAGGAGATCGTTGGAATATAGTTATGCAGCTACGACATCCGTACGACATTCCAAAATATAGTACGAGGCGAAGCCGAGCGCTATTTCTTCAAACAAACCAATCTCATATGAATATAATTTGCAATAAACTTATACGTATAAAACATCAAAATACAAAAAAGATGCGTTAAAGAAAAAGATTAGTTAGTAAGCTTAGTAAGTAATCCTAGTAATAAGATAGTAGCAAGATAGTAGTAAGATTAGTAAGTAATCTTAGTAATAAGATAGTAGCAAGATAGTAGTAAGATTAGTAAGTAATCTTAGTAATAAGATAGTAGCAAGATAGTAGTAAGATTAGTAAGTAATCTTAGTAATAAGATAGTAGCAAGATAGTAGTAAGATTAGTAAGTAATCTTAGTAATAAGATAGTAGCAAGATAGTAGTAAGATTAGTAAGTAATCTTAGTAATAAGATAGTAGTATGATAGTAAGATTAGTAAGTAATCCTAGTAATAAGATAGTAGCAAGATAGTAGTAAGATTAGTAAGTAATCTTAATAATAAGATAGTAGTAAGATTAGTTAGTAAAAGATTAGTTAAGCTAACTTGCATAAAAAGGAGGTTTCAATGATGCCGAAGTCAATGATTTCTGGAAGACGGACATCATTGTACCAACACGATTGCTTCACCCTTTCTCCTCGCAAGGCTATGAGTGATGTTCGTAAGAGGGAGAAACGTATTCTACGCCTTATAGACGACATTACTTGGCAATATGTTTCGCGAGTTTTCCTTGATATCATGTCTGCCATGTTTTTATGAAAGCGTAGGCATTCAGGACCCATACCACCGGTCGTTGAAAATATGAGTGAGGCATGTTCTACTTCCATGATCCTCATGTTATACTCCTGTTTCTTTTGATTTTCATGAGTACGATAAAGAGAATTCATGGGAGTCAGTGGCGTCGCGTGCTCCCTGACCACAGGCCTTCGCTCGGCATTGGAATACTATTTCTATACTAGACTTTTTTACGTTATAACATTAATTTTCATAAATGATGAATTTTTAATAACAATTTCCCGAACATTTTTTAATGCATAGTGAATGTGCACATGAGAAGTTGATTGCTCATGTCGCCTAACCGCCTTACTCAAGGAGCTGAGATTACTATATCCCCTCTCTGTCCAGACCACGTGTTCTCGAGAAAAAAGGAGGAAGGGAAACAGTTTCCTGCGTTTCTCACGGCTGGTCAGCCACTCATGTGTTTGAACTTTGATGCATTAAAATGTCTTGTGTATTTCTTATTTCTTTCTCTGTGAGTACTTTCAATTTTTAAATCAGGTGCTGGTCTACCTTGATTGACGACTGTCATCTTTTCAGTATATTCCCTTCGGACGAAAGGCGTGATTATGAGCTCATCTACAGCACTAAACATAGCGTCACATCAATCACGCAAAAACAAATCATGAAATCCTAACGAATCTGGGTGTTCGAGTCAGATGCATTACCCTGCACTCATTGGCGAACGCTCATCCTCTGATCACAGTCTTATCTGAACGTCAGTCAGCTGCTATTGTTGACGTAGTGGCCTCTCCGACGAGAAACGAAGGTCAGGAACAATTGGGTTGCGCTTCCCTTTCTATATTTAGGTTCCGAGCCTCGATCAAGAATAACGGAGAATTTCATTGCAAAAACTGGAGAAGTCAGAGCATTATGTCCATCGAGAAAGCCAATATTAGTGCGGGCGCGTGCGCTTGCTGCCTCACGCGCACACAACTCTCTTTCGCTCCGTCTGAACACACGACTAGCATGTGTGTCTAATCGTTAGAAGGAAACAGCTGTGATTCGTGTGCGCGCAGCAAAACTGTTCACTCTGAGGTTGAGCGTCTGATTTTGATACGGAAAGCTGTGCACAGCTGCCACGAGAAGCTATCGAATTTAAATGAATGATGACACTTTTCATTTTTATAAATGTTGGTAAATTATTATTTAGGATGCGCCGAAGGCCTCGCAGGTACGGAGAAGACGCCACTGGTAGAAATGTCATCACCATATTTGTAACGGAACGAAACATAGCCAGTTCTCGGAAATCATCACCTATGGACCATACTTAAATGTCATCTCACTTTCATCCAGAAAACGAACATCCTGTAAGGAGAAAAACTTTCTTCAATATGACATTTCATTTGACAAAGGAATCTCGAAATCAAACTGAAATATGATGTATATGTATGATATTATGAATTCATATATGTATGAATTCATGGGAGTAGCCAGATATGATGGGGATGAAAGATCCTAACATCAACGAAGGTTCGCCGCCAGAAGCCACGCATGGAAACGTCAAGACCAGCATCATCTTTGACATTACCACTTAGGTCGTTATTTTCGGAAACCGGAATTAAAGATGGTTCTACTCTCACATCTGTGCACATTTCTGATAGTAAATCAGCTTCAAGGTCTCTTATTTCGTTGTGTCTTAAGTGAACGAAACCTCCCAACTTGCAGATCATGGCATGATTAATGTCATTCAATTGTCCACAGGAACATCTTTGAGGCATGCCAGAAATTTTTTGAGTTATATCTTAGCGATATGGCACCAATGAATTCTACTTTATTCAAGTGAAATCCATGTTCTTTTAGAGGGAGTGTAGAAAACCATACTGAAGATCCCTTCTCTTGATTTGCTTGAATACATCGTTTGCCTTCCTCCGAAAAGTTTTCAAATAGTGATTTGAGAATTGATTTATCGGCTAAATGTTTTTTGCTTTTATTTTCACTTTTTCTCGAGTAAATGCCATCAACTGTTTCTTCACTGAAGTCCATAATCTGGTTGATTATGTGTTCTTGAAGTGATTTTGTGATAGTTAGAGATGATGCATATTGGCTGTCAGGTGTTTTTTACTGGATTTTCACTGCCTAGTCCACCGAGTGAAGTAGGAAGAGCAAATAAGTCTCGCATGAATCTAAATATTTCTTTGAATAGCTGCATAACCATATATTATCGATTTTGGTCATCTAATACAGTGCGCGACAGCAAGTTGGAAACTCAGCATAAATCTACGGACACGTACATTTTTCAAAACCTTCTAAGTTTTTTGCTATTAAGAAATATCGACAAATTTATAATCATCTGAAAGAGAATTTTCGGATCTATCATTTGAATGTTGTTGAATTAATTGTTTTCGAAATTGGTGGTTCCTAGAGGCCCATAAACTTGAAAGCCCCAAGTTTTCTCTGACTTGTTTTGACAAGGACATAAATCAATTTGAAACATTCTCCTTGTGATATTCAAAACCGTCACAAAATAGGCTTTCAGAAAATATATAGTTTGACAGTGTTTTCTCGAAGTTTGTAGGCAATATTTTGAAAGTAGTATAGATAGAAAATGTGGCGATTTTTTCATTTTCAGAATGTGTTGCGATAATAACAGAAATAACGCTGTTAACTAGCTGGTGGCATTTATTTACCTCAAAACTAGTGTTTTCTGCTTTTGTTGGATAAATTTAAGGCCCTTCGAAGAAATATTCTGAAAATGAAAAAATCCCCACATTATCTATCTATACTACTTTTGCATTATCTATACTATTTATACTACCATTGCACAATTCAGATAATATTATTTTCAAAATGAGTTTTTGTACAGAAAATGATCAAATATGTGTCCAATACCTACATTTTTCTGTTACAGGCGGATTGATCGTAATATGTACGGCGAAGTGAGAGGCTGGAACTATGTCACACAACACTGCAGCATCAAGGAATGTGGTCACTACAACACTGTAAGATTTCATGATAAATAAAAATTAGTACTCTTATGCATAGAAATAAACTGTTTATCTGAAGTTCGCTAGAATGGAAATTGAATCAAGGTCGCGGCACATCCGAGGGAACTAAGTTGGGGCATGGAGAACCAGTGAAAAGCTTAGAATTGTACATGTGACTGATTCTATGCCAATGATGCAGTCGTTGACAAGTGTATCCAAGTGGAAATGCGGGTGATTTTTGTGCCATTATTGTGTATTGTATGAGGCTTTACTTCCATTCTAGCAGTTTTATTGTTATCAATTTCTATGTTCTTAGGACTGTCGACGATAATTATTAAATAGAGAACGAAAAATGATCCAAAAGTATCGATGAATCGCTTCAAATTTTCATGTTCACCTTATTGAATTAATCGACAGAATCATTTTTATATTTTCATCTTTTTGAAATTTTAATCGATCGACTGAGGCCACGTTTTTGAGTCACTTTTTCACCTCTATGATAAATAGAAATTACAGTACGCGACAGCAAGTTGTCATACACCATAAAAACACAGGCTATTTGTCCATTCAAAATGCATTGTATTGAAATGAGTGCAGATTGGTAGTAACAAAGCAGTTGCTTACCAAACATTTGCATCACTAACTGTTTGAATAGCCTAGTACTTCTTTCAGCCACCTTTTGAATCTATGACTGATTGAATTCTCCTTGGCAATGATTCCACCAATTTTGCACACATTTCCTTTATTTCTTGGTCAAGAAATTTGAGACCAGTTCTTGCTTTGATTTGCAGTGAGCTTTATTCATACGCATTCTTGCAATGTCCCACAAATTGTCGATAGAGTTAAGGTCTTCGCGAGAATCCATCTCGACACAATAAAGATCAATGACTGAATGTGCGCTTTGCATTGAATAGTAAATGTGATGAATCATTCACAGTCACAGAATTAGATTGTTTAATCGTATCACTTTGCTAGAAGTGCAAACTGATTCAAATAGATGGCACATGCAGTAACTTAATAAGTGGGCAAAAAGAAATTTTTAATACCTGGCAGAGATAGGAAAAATAGTCGTACGTCGCTTGCGGATTGCTCTGAATTCCTTTAAAATGCTTCGATCGCCACGATTCCTTCATATTCGAAGAATTCAGATCATTGCGCAAAATTTTTCTCGATAATGTTGGGTCCTCCGATCATTTTAAAAAAGGTTAGCAGGCGCATGAAAAAACGTTCACAAACTTCTCTGTAGAACTTGACATCGACTGTGTCTCTTTGCTGTGTGATCCGATTGATAACAGTCACTGAAACTTTGAACAATTTGGCGTGTTTTATGTTGAACTGGCTGCTCATTGTTCGATTGCTATGGTATTTAGTCAGGAGATTGTGCCATTTCATTAACGTTACATCTTCCAATGCTTCCCTTCTAGTCAAGCGGAAGAAGAGACGACCTGTTTAATTCTGTGGAGCGAATGCTTCACATTGGTGCATTCTGTGTTCACAGTAGTATCCAAGCAAGACAAAATATCATTCCCTAACCATGAACTGAAAGATTT
This sequence comes from Prostheceraeus crozeri, assembly GCA_907163375.1. Lineage (NCBI taxonomy): Eukaryota > Metazoa > Platyhelminthes > Polycladida > Euryleptidae > Prostheceraeus > Prostheceraeus crozeri. Next base: position 239,882 of record CAJQUW010016676.1, read on the forward strand.
TGAACAGCAAGAAAGGAACATAGAAAATGGCGTAATTCATTATCTTAGCGTCATAGTATTCTAACCAAGTTCAAAGCGCAAAATATCACATATGGAATGATGCAGACAACTTGTTGTCGCGTACTGTATGAGTTACATTAGATGTATGATAAACAGCAATGTTTCTGCATTTGTTGCTCTTTCATGCGATTGAATCTGGGTAATGTATAACTTAATATGAAGCCATGTAAAGATGCGCGATCTACATTTTCGGATAAACGCTAATAATCGGAAGTAAATTCGTATAGGGCCTCTCTACAGCTGTACCTGTAGCGTTGTAGGACCGCCCACCCCAAAAATCTTCCTTGTTTCAATAAATAAAGCTTTTTGAAAACAGGGTTACCATATAGTTCGAGTGTCTGCTTTTTCGAATGGTAGTGCTTATTTTGCATGATTCGACCTTCGCACCAAAACTTCAAATTTAAGATTTGTATTTTCAAATTTTCAAATTGAAGAATTTCATCACTGGCCACGCTGCCTCTTTTAGTGACTACGACAGAACAACTGAAACAAGGAAATGGTAGAGTTTACAGATCACGAATTGAATGTCTCTCACAATCTCACGCCATACGTTGGATCTACAAGCGATATCAATACAGATAAAGAAATAAATATACAAATAAAAACAACGAAATAGTTACTGCTTCACCAATGCTGAGTTGGAGGATGCTGTTAAACTGCTTCAGTACAGAAAATGAAGAGGTACTTGGAGGGCAGGAGGATGTCATGATGTTGCTTCGTCCAGAACTGTGCCTCCAAAAGGACTTAAAATACAATTGCAAACTATTTGTTAAGAAGTAACTTTCCTTTTCTCATTTCGTTCCCTTAGCATTTTATTATATCTATTCTCACTACTGACTTGTACATTACTTTTATCTGTATTGATATCGCTTGTAGATCCAACGTATGGCGTGACATTGTGAGAGACATTCAATTCGTGATCTGTAAACTCTACCATTTTGTTGTTTTTCGTTTGTTCTGCCGTAGTCACTAAAAGAGGCAGCGGGGCCAGTAATGAAATTCTTCGTTTTGAATTTTTTTTCAAATTTTCTCATTTTTCATGAATCTATGTATATTTTTTACTCTTCAAAAATTGTTCATTGCAACTAAAGTATTTCTGCAAACTTTTACTCAAGCATATCTGTATAGTGTTATGAGTATGATATTCTACATTAATTTTAGCACTAGAAATAGCAATTTGAAATTTGAACGCAAATAATGTCTTTTCATCTATTATTGAATTTTTCTATCTTTGTCTCGTTCTATTGACTTATTCGACTTAAAGTCAAGGTTATAACACATTCCGAATGCAATCTTTTGAATGGTGATGTGTATTTTGCATTATTCTGTGGGTTTCATATCCAAACATTCGCATCAAAACTTCATAATGTCACATTTTACATTTGCATGTACATGTTCTCATTATGGGAGATAAGATGAATGTTTGTGCTAACACTCTTGAATTGTATATGCATAGACATCATGTAAATATGATGCAGAGGCATTATATTAGTAATAATCAAAATCTTCTCTTAATTCAATTTTCAAGTCTCACTTTTAAAAATGAACTTACAGCAAATCAATTTTGTCCAAATTTTTGCTGAAAGTTCAGCATAAAGTATTGGCCAGAATGGATGACTCAGATGTGTGTTTTGTGGTTTTGTTGATAAATTTACTGTGATGCTTGTAAGTGCACATAATTTTATATAAATTGAATTATAAATGGAAGTCAAATAATAATCCAAGTAATATATTTATGTAAATATTACATGAGTGACCGCCGGTCAGTACTTGGAGTGTACCCCTATTTCTGAATTACCCCACAAATGCTGCCAGGCATCGAGGAATTTTAACTTTTTGCATAAAATTCCATTCATCAACTTCGTCCACACTACCGTGATCGCTTTCTTCAATTCTATTAAAAATGTCTGGTAATTAAAACTCCCCTTTTTAGTTTAGGCCAATATAATAAAGTTAAAGTTAAAAGTATGGCAGACAGGCCTTCGGCGTCCAACGCCTTCAACGGTCGATGTTCGGATGGCCATCCAACTTTTCGATTTTGTTAATGCAAATCACTTTGTTCTACTCTGAATAGATAAATAAGTAAAACTGCTTTGTTTTCGTTATTTCTATTGATCTGGTAAAGTAAAACTTTGACATAATTTTTTTTGTTTGTTGGTTGAAATTATTGAAATAATATTATTTTTCAGTCTTTCTGCGCACAAAAAATAATGTAATTTTTCAAAATATATATCGCCGTTCTGGCCTTGTCAATTGATATAAACTTATCAACAAAAAATGCTTTGTTTTCCAAACGGAAAAAGTTGATTTTTAATACAAATTCATGAAAATAACATTCTTTTTACTGAAGGAAATTGACGTCGATCGCTAATATTGATGCATTTTGATAAAGAGAGAGATTCTAGAAAGAATAACCAGCTTTAACTTAACAATGCATTTATAAATACTACTTTATTCTGATAGTAGAAAGTAGCCCGTGAAACGTGTGTCTTAGTGAAAGTGTTTCAGTAATGGTGAGTATGAAAATTCATTGACAGACAGAATTGTGGATGCTGTTCATATCGGAGATTGAATTTGCAGATTCTTAGAAGATACATCGACAGATACCCATGAGATCTCGTGGGGTTGACAGATAAGATAAGATAATAATCTTTATTGCCTCACAAGTGTACAACATTCGGTGAGCGCATGACAAAAATTTACAAGGAAGATTACTCGAAAAAATACAAGAAAAATGCAAAGTACAGTGACGAAGTATTACAGAAGATCAACGACTGAAAAAAAAAAGAAAAAAAAGGTTCGAAACTATATACAATATCTGATAAAAGAAGAAGTAAAACGTTTGGTCCTTCCAAAAGGACGACGGAAAATGCGAGAACTGCGGGTTGCACGGACGGATTCACACGCTTGGAACATCTCCCGCAAAGGATGATCCTGGTTTCTGAAAATGTCACGAAAAAGTTTCTCGCATGTTCTGTCTGCCACACAAAATAAAGAGTTGGATGCGTCATAAGGAATGTCACGAGACGATAAACACGTCGTTCAAGTACTCAGCTGTTACAAAATGATGGGTAACAGATAACATAAACGAATAAAGGCAACATAGCATTTTATGATAAGATCTTTTTGACAGTTTGACCTGCGGAGATTATGGACGATGTACATGCGCTTGCATACCTTTTTGATCAAATAATCAATATGAGTATTCCACTTTAGATCTTTGGAAAAATGCACACCCAAAAATTTGAAACAATCAACTTGAGACAAAAACAATCCATCATCAACTAAAATTGAAAACAAACAGGTTTGACTTGGTGACAACATTAAGGACATGGCACTTAGAAATATTTATGGGTAAATACACAGATTGGGACCAACTGACAAAGTTGTCCCATTCTTTCTGCAAATTGTCTTCGTCTGAGTCACGTATACAATAGATAAAAAGTATATCATCGGCATAGTTTATAATTTTTGTATTCACACATACAGGAGAAATACTGTCTGTAGCTAAGGCAAACAACAAAGGCCCAACTATGCTACCCTGTGGAATGCCACTTGGGACATTTGACCACAGACAATATCAAACAAGAGATTAACGATGCAACTTTGCATTTCAGCTGACGAGTTGGGCAAATTATCGACTCGGATGTGGCTGGAAAATTTGTTATGATTGGAAAAGGTCAGCCAGCAGCAAGCCCACAGATGTCCTCAGTCTGGTTTGCGAGTTTGCTCCTTAGTAAGTATGCAGCCTAAATGAAAGTGCTGACAGTTTATCACACCATAATTCCCTGAAAAGAGTAGTATCAATTAGAGCAACCGATCGGGGGCACAAGTTGGAAGAAATGCGAGGAAATAGTTGCGACTCAGATGGTGTGAGATAAGATAGTGTATAACATAAACACGTTTTTCTGAGGTCCTACGGAGATCAGAAAATGTACAAACTTTGATTGGTGCTATCGAGACTAATTAGTTACCATCCATTACTACCTACGAAAACTCCATTCATAAATTCTACAAAGATTGCTACATGTAGGCCCATATGGCTACCAGTGTTCGGCATGGATACTTGTTGTTATTAACGCAAGAAAAAATTAAATAGAATAACTCAATTTTCAGGTCTGTTCCCAATTTTCAACTGAGGATGCAACTCAATGTTTTATTCTATTTACATTGTGCTTGAAAAGTAGCATTTATTAAATATTGCAGGCGCGCTAACTTAGGCGATTTGCAAGTAGTGTGTTTTAATTGATATTTAATAAATACCCGTTGAAATTTCACTAACTTGCTATGAAGCTAAACTGAGACATCATCACAGAAGAGAGTTTAGGCGTATTGCTGATTGTATTACAAAATTTGATGATACACCCACCTACTTACAAGCCGTGCATGTGCAATCTTCATCAATCTCATATGACTTTTACTTAGCATGTAAAGCACATTGGAATATTCCTGTGCAGATTACAGACAGCGAGAGGAGAGAGAGAGAGATTGCGAACTTTCCATTTGTAACACGCATTACAAATTCTCATTCGTTATTTTGTTTCATATTACCTGATTAAGTTATTAATTTTGTAGTAACCTCGATGATCTTCATTGTCAAAAAACCCTTACCATAAATCCTTTCTCCCGCTAAGAAGATAGAAAGTGATGGGAGATTCACATAACCGCGAAAGTACAAAAAATTCCTGATACAGCAGTGATCTATTCCATTGCATTAATAGCGAAATACAATTAGCGATCGTTTCAACCACTGAGAGACCAGAATTAAGTGATTTCATGTGCGGTGTTGGGGACACAGTCAGTCCTCGTGGAATTCGTGGTGTTCTATCACGAATTCAAGAACTATTTCCACTGCCAGCGGGTAGCAGTGACTAAATGATTTTCTAATTTCATATCAAACAACAGACATGATGAACACAATCTTCCAACAGACCTCAAAGCAGATTCTCCATTTGAAATGCCTCCCCAAAGAGATACCTGAAGTAGAACTCCAGAACAATATGTTATGATCCTGTTTCCAGAGATTTGTAGCAGAAAAGGACTTGCCTTCTCAAGGCAATCTATTAGTGAACTGAGCAGGCAAAGTGGCTCTTAGGAGGGCCGAGGAAACGTTCACGGAGAGTCAGTGGCTTGCAGTCAGGAACGAGAGTGAGGATCACCAGCTTCTGAGGGTAACTGAGGTTAGGATTGGCGGAAGGAGCAGCGGGCGTCCGTTCTCCGTGGACAGAACCGGAGGGGGTCGCTTAGTGCAACAAAGATAACGGCGGCAGCGCGCGTGGCCACAGAATTAGATTAGTTAACTGGATCACTTTACCAGAAGTGCAAACTGATTCAAACCGATGGCACATGCAAGAACTTACTAAGTAGGCAGATTTTTTTAAGAATTCAGATCATTGTGCAAAAATTTTTGCGATAATGTTGGGCCCTCCGATCATTATTGAAAAAGTTAGCAGGCGCACTTTTTTAGCAGGAAAAACGTTCACAAACTTCTGAGTAGAACTTGACATCGACTGTGTCTCTTTGCTGTGTGATCCGGTTGATAACAGTCACTGAAACGTCGCACAATTTGGCGTGTTTAATGTTGAACTGGCTGCTCATTGTTCGATTGCTATGGTATTATGTCAGCAGATTGTGCCATTTCAATAGCGTTACATGTTCCAATGCTTCCTTTCTAGTCAAGCGGAAGAAGAGACGACATGTCTAATTCTGTGCCTTGAAGTCTATATTCGGGCATAAGAAGCTGAATAATTTAATGAATAAATCAATTATATTCATGAATAGATGCAGATAAAAATTCAGAAATAATTGGTGTTCACGCACTGCGATTCCAGCACGTGCAGCCAATGATCGCACTAAGTCATTTAAGGCTAAAGAGTCCTTTCTCTTTTAATGCAAATGAGAACTAATTATCTGAACAACGGGAATTTTGAATAAAGAACGCCATGATCAAATGACGGAATTTTTTGGCTTCAACTCAGCTATTTGCCGCAAAGACAGTGGAAGATATAAAGACTGTAAACTCGTAGAAAATTTGGAAACGGTATATATCTATGATGAGTACAAGAATATCCATGGTAGCTCCCATCTTCTAATGTATTAAAATTATCCGATATCTTCGTTGAGGACAAATAAGTTGTTTCCACAAGCTTAACATACAGAGATAGGAGAGTTTTCAGTCTTTGAATATTACATAGTCTTTGATTTGCCGAAACAGCGAACGCCAATACATGGCATTTTATTGACCTGCTTAGTAACTTAACAAACTTAACAAAGCGCCGTGCACTTGCAAGCAAAATGGTCCGTATTGAAAGTACGAAAGGGTCCACATCCATAAGTCCAGAGAGTCACGATATGGGGACCAGGTGGTCCGTATCCATAAGTCCAGAGAGTCACGATATGGGGACCAGGTGGTCCGTATCCATAAGTCCAGAGAGTCACGATATGGGGACCAGGTGGTCCGTATCCATAAGTCCAGAGAGTCACGATATGGGGAGTCCGTATTTATCAAGGGTCTTTGCTACAATGGATTCTGGTCTATTTTAATGGTCCAAAGGATCCATATAGCTACGTATAGCACAAAATGATTTAGAGATTCACGGGTCGGTCTATTGGTCCTACTATTTCAGACTTGCCTTCAGATACCTACCCATAACTCACTAACACCATTCTTCACCTTCCTCCACTTTATCAAGAGGACAATTTGTCATACAGTTCCTTGGTTGATTTGTCAACTTATGTAAAATACTTTGCAAAATGTTTGCAACTAAAATTACCAATTAAGATAATAACGTTTGATTTTGTATACAAATCTTTCCAATTCTTGCAATCATTTGATTAGTATGTACTTTATCCATAATCAAATGAGCCTTAGATGACTTTGTCTGTCATTTCAATTTTCAAAGAAGGTATTTTGGCACCTGTGAAATATGCTGATGATACTACTCATAAGTTCATCAGATCCGCTTTGTCTTTTGTGCCTCATATACATACCCATCCTGTATGCGGACTATATTTGTTATTTCGGACCTCTATTTGTGCCATTTAAATACGGACCTTATCCAGAATTTATACAGAAGTTCATCTTTCTTGCAATCTTTTCTTTGAATTACTCTACATAATTAGTTATTTTCTTGTCATGTCTGCACAAATCATTTACAAAGAATGTTCAATTCAGACACTGTGCCTGATAAATTTCGGACCCTTGTTATACCCTTAATACAGACCATTTTTCCTAACAGTGTGAACGGCCTCATGCTGCTCATTTTGAACGATTTGCCTATATGCGCAAGTTTGCACCATTACGTATATAGAACAAACACACGCCGAATATAAAGTATTTTATTCAAATCATAACTGAATGATTACATCGGATGTTTCCTCTTTCAGTCGGTCAGCAGGAATGATGCCATTTGGGAAACGTCCCAAATTCATGTACGAATATTGGACAAATCTCAAACCAGGAGTTTCCTACGATCCAAGTCAGCCTGCTTCAATAATGTATGCCAAATCTGAACCTTGCAGCGAATGTCCTCAAGGATGGGATTATTGCATCAGAGGTGGTCTTTGTGCAACTAAAAGACAATGTGACAGTGATCCTGACAATGAATGTGGTATGTGACTTCCTGTGTTCTCACATATATTTTCCCTGGACTCTGAAAGCTCATGCTAGTGTTCTCATTGTTGATGTTGCTCGATTCATACGACTTCACAAATTTTCCATTCGGCCTTCCTGTCGTCTTTTTTAAGAGTGATTCCGTCAGATGAAAGTTAAATTTTGATATAACTGTTGATCATATAGGATAGCGGTCTGATCTGCTGAGCATCATTAGTCGATGGCAGACTCGAACCAACGACGTTGGAGCCAGAGGATGTCAAGCAAGCTCTCTGACCACAAGGCCACTGGAACATCTGTTGAGAGGGTGAATAAGCCAGTAAGGCACTGCTTTAACGCAGGCAAGCAGGTACAATTCTTTTTACTTCCGATCTCAAATGTCTTGTTTTCAATTCATTTTCCAATCCTTTGTAGTAAAGAAAAATTCACAAAATTTCATGCACTATTTGATTATCTGCTATGATTATTAACCAGCAAAATTGCGTAGGCATCTTAAATTTTAAAATGCTACACATGGTGTTCAGTTCAACTCAATCTAGGCTGCAAAGTGAACTTCTCCACGAGTAAATGTATGCAAAAAGTTTGGAAAATGACGAAGAAAGCACACAAAAAGCATAAGTGTCAGTACTTATCTGTACCTGCCACTACTAATGAAGTATTTAATAAGTAGTTTTTGCATGACATTCAAAAGTCCACGGCTATATTATGTCTATGGTATGAGGCTTACGTTCATGTGATAGTGTGCTCACTTCGAAAAGCGACACGTTCGATCGAAAGTTGCAAAAGATATCATTGAAAAGATGAAAAAATTCAGACTTCTGGCAAAGTTATAAAATTTGATGATTTTAATGATGATGTTTTTCATAATTCAACTATTCAACTGATGATCTGGTTTCATTTACAGTATGCAACTTAAAGGAATCAGAATGCCAAGCCAATGGAGGCACCTTCGATAGTGCTAACTGCAGATGCAAATGTCCAGCAAGCAGATATGGACGAAATTGTGCAAGTGAGTTATCAGCTACGGCTAAATGAAAACATTTGCTTTCAACAGAATTGGCAGGCAATGTTCAGAATGATTGTCTGATAATTCAGTCCTGTGTCTTAGAGTATATATTAGTTGTTACCGTAATAGCGAGGATTACCTTTGGTATTGGAGACCCCTCGGGCCTGTTTCATAAAATGAAACAGTTCATTGAATAAGTTGTTTTATCAGCGTGGGGAAATTTATGAAAAATAAGTATGTAATTATGCATGTAGTATGACAACTGAAGAAATGCTGGCATTCGGTGAAAATTTTGTTTCAAAACACTGTAAACTGTAGTGTACTAACTTAAGTACGAAGCCGAAATTTCGTACCAATTAGCGCCTAGTGAGTGCCTTTTTATAGCCTCGATGAACCAGTAGGCGCCACTAGACACTGATAGGCACCAAACCAAATACTCGTATTTGTCTATCCAATGAAATCGAAAGAAAAATCAATGGGCACGAACTCGGCACTATGAACTTCGTGCATACTCGTACCTTGTGTTGGTTAGAATTGATGCCTAAATTTCGTACCTAATTCAAGAGAAATTTCGTGCCCTAGAGTTAGTGATGAAAATTTTCCGTGGAAAATTATGGAAAAAATTGGAAAAATTTGGAAAATATTGGAAAATTATGGAAAATTTTGAAAGTTTTGATTTTTTTGATAGGCCCTATAATTTGAGCGCTTCAACTGCCGAGGCAGCTGCGTACCAATAAATTGGGTCTAAAACTCGATGATTTCATCAATTTGGATTAAAGCGATCGTATATAGCAATACGATTTCCGTCCGCGGATTTTTGAACATTCATTTGCCACCGCAGTGGCTTGTACAATAAATTGTTGGCATTTTTAATTATCACACAGACACCGTTTGGGATAACGTGAATCTTGCTCTACAATAGGGGCATAATTTCATGCAATGTGAAAGATCTGGAGCAAAAATAATGTACTTCAATTTGGAGTTTGCTAATTGTCAGCTTGAAAGTTAAGCTTTATTATGCAGCGTTGATCATAGTGATGCAAATTCTTCATGTTGATGAACAGGTGATGCAGTATAAGCACACAGTCCACGCAGCATTCATGAGCGACCAAATTTGAAGATATAAAGACTGTAAACTCGTGAGATATTTGGAAACTAAAGATATCTGTGATGAGTAATGATAGCTTCAAACTTCTGGCGCATTGTCCGATATCTTCGTTGAGGATACACATCCTCCATTTCTAGTTCAGATGGTTCAGGTAGTTCCAAATCGATTTCAGATCTGCCCAAATGAATTTCAGATATGATCCAGATGAATTGGAGATTCTCCAGTTGAATTAAAGATCTTTTCAAAGTTGAGCTTGTGACAGATATCTGAAATTCAGCTAGAGAAATCTGAAATCCATTTTATGTCTGAAATTCATTTGGAAAGATCTGAAATGGACATGTTAAAGGTGCAGTTGTTACCAAAAATGTTAACATACAGGGATGATAGAGAAGTTTTCGGACTTTGAATATTACATAGTCCTTTCAAACGACTATAAGTCTCCAAAACAAAGGAAAAAATGTCAATCACCTAAAAATGAATTTCAAAATTTTCCATTTGCATCACTACCTAGAGTTTACAATGAAGAGTTAGTTTTTTCGGATTATCTTCCTGATGTCTAAAAAATGCTAGATCAATTATCAAATAATTTTTGCAAATTATTCCTGTGTTTGTTTTACCATTCGACATCAATGTCACCAGATCCCCCACACATCTGACGAATTTTTTGAATATCTTTTGAACCAAGTAAGCTATGGCCATCAGATTTCTAGCTAACTTTCTGCGCATTATGCAACATTTGACTGAAGGAAAATAAATTTCGAACTATACTTTTGGCGTGAGATCGATTTCAAAATTTGAATGTTTGGAATATTTTGGCTGATTTCGGTATATATTCCCTTCCAATGTATATTGCGGATTCTAGATGAAATAAGTAGAGATTGCATAAAGGATTCTTTCCATTAATACACAGATGTTCAGAAATGCAGAATCTTTGAATTTCAAATATGATTTTATATATTTTATATATGACTTTTAGTTCTGCATCTGATCAGCAACTAAGTTCTCAGCCATCGGAAGCCACAAAGTACGCGGATCACCTGCCGACACTTCTCATTGTCAGCCACCGGAAGCCATCATCTTGCCGTTGTCATGACGACGCATGTCACAACGTAGCGTTGTTTACAGTATCCAAGTCCGTTCTTGTCTTTTATTATCAATACAGTGTCGGATTTCTCTTGTTTCAAGCATGTTTGCTTGTGTTTTGATAATGACAGTGAGCGCTAACTTTCATCTACAATTGCAGATAAATGTGAAAATCAACCTGGAACAATCAGGTGCGGAATGGATTGTGGAAATTCGAATGTGGAGCTCTGGTTGTGCCATAAATCATGCGGTTCCTGTGGAAAGAGTGTCAGTAAGTTGGATATCATTGTGTTTCATTGCAGTACAAACATCAGATAAAGAACTTGTTCCGTCGTTCACTTGTAATCAGTGTGAGCTTATACCGGCCTCTGAAGCTCATCGATATCTCGGGGATTCGTCCTCTCCTCCGCCTTAACTTCTAACTACTGCTGTGAGTCTCATGAAAGGTTCAACATGTAAACTCACGAATGGTAACAATTAGCAATTGCTATATTATATTAATTTATATATTATATTATATTATATTATATTAATATTGTTGAATATGTATACATCTAGTCAATGTAATTGAAAATTTAACAATTTCTATGTTAATTTCAATGTCATAAATTTTACCATTAACTCAATCGAAACTGTTTAACATTAGATATTTAACATCACCTTCAACTAAAGATCGTCGATGAGCAATACTTCTATGCCAAAGATGTTCATTTCATGGATATTTTATTACATATCTCCGTAAATCTATGGCCTGATTCATTGATGTGATCTGTTTTGAACATAATTTCTATGATTTATCGCAATGTCTATGTTCAACAATAGCAATGTTAATTCTTGTTCGCAATTGGTGAAAGCCCCAGTATGGCTGATGTTAGCCTTAAGACAAAACGTCACTTCTTTTCAAATTGCCGAGATCTTTCGACCAGCACTGCCGGGCATCATCAGAGAACTGACTGTACAGCTAGAGATTACAACTCGCAGCATTCACTCTACTGCAGTGTAAGATACAAAAGTGAAAATACATGCATGAAATACTTACTTGTTGCAAGAGAAGAAGTAATATCATAAAACACAAAGGATAAATGAAGAGAAAGTGAAAAAGTCAACATAAGCAATGCCAAGAGTCACTCAGTACGTGCTTCACTTTGTTCTGCGAATCCATCCTTCTTGTCCACGTTGACTCTATGACCGGTAGCTGCCACATGCTTCGCCAGCTCCGAACGATCCACATCAAGTTCTCGAATGGCACGGGCATGCTCTTTGCCTCTTAATTCATTCGTTCTAGCGGTCTCACCCACATAGCTCCAACTGCAGCCGTCTTGACAGTGTATTCCATACACCACATCATGGAGCTATGTGTGGTTTCTCAAGCGTCCGCTTAGCTACATTTCTCTTTGAGAAAAATGCATTAATGACTGGAACAATACGGCCTTATCGTGGTGTTCCACAAATTCTTCGTGAGGAAAATGTTCCTGGAAAATCTCATGCATTTTGTAGAAAGGAGGAGGTGCTGTGTGTTAAAGCAGTTGATAGGAAATCGTCGGGCATCAAGACAATTTACCTCGTCCAGACAGCCAATAATCTTGCACTTCTCTTCACAGAAGAATTTTGTGTGGTGGAGTCAATGATGATGTCAAGAAATCTTGGTCGGTTCCAGCATACAACAAAGGAATGGGCGGCGTAGATTCTCGTGATGGAAGTTTGCATCAGTACAACATGGCAAGAAAATCATATAAATGGTTTAGTAATCTGGGAATGCATTTCATACATGTTATGATCCGAAATTCGTGGATTGTGTACAAAAGGTGCGGGGGAAGATTGTGATTTTCTTTGTTATCAGGAAAAGGTCATTGAAATTCTTGTGATGCAGAGTGGTGATGGTCGACGTGCTAGACTTTCGGGTGGCCGGCTACCTCATTCTACGGGATTGAATATTCTACATAATTGAAGTTTTGCTGACGATGTTCAACATATTTTGTTAACCTATGGATGTCTAGATAATTATATGCGTCTCAAAATAAAGCAGAGATTTTAATTTGACTTTATGTAACAAGCATTCAAAATAACAGAATATTCATTATAACAATCACATTGTTTCGACTTTGAATAGTGCTTCTACTAAATTGACCAATAGAGTATGTAAATTTGCGGACCTGCAGTGCACGTCTTTGTCAGTTGAGGACATTCGCGATTTTTGTAACCGGGGCTCAAGAGGTTAAGTCCCTCTAGTGCAAAATCAAGGAAAACCGAAGATTGGTGCTCCATGGATGTAAATCGCCTGAATAAAAACTAACAAACGGATGTAGTAGTGATTTACTTATAGCATTACTGCCTGATCTTAAGAAGAAACATTGGTTGTCCCTAATATTTGCAGTGTTAATATAAAGATTCTAAAATCGGATGACAATGATGAATTTTTAAACCGTGGTACGCACACATCTGTCTGAGAGGTGTAAACAGCTGTAAATGCTGATTATGTGTATGACGTACTAGTATTTAATTTTTTAATACGAATACACTCATCTATGTCTGCGTTGACTGTATATGACGACTAATGTATGATTTTTACCTGTACAAGTGTGTGTGAGCTAGAGTTAAATAATGCATGTATTCAGCGGCTAATTGATACTGTCGGACTTGACTGTACATTGTAACATGGACAGCTAAAATACTATCACCTGGACTGATCGCTACGGCAATTTATCAAATTTCCAATACCACTGCATTGTTACATAACAAAATCTACATAATAATGATATTGTCCTAAGCTGTATTTCTATGGGAAAATACCGTGAAACAATGCAGAAAAAAGCGTGAGTCATTTGAGTTTTAGATATTGAGTTATAGATATATTCATGTAAATAATATTCAATGAGAAAAGATCGTGTTTTTTCAGCGCATTGATATGATAAGTTTTCGGGAACTATCATGGAAAAGCTTGGGACAATGATAATTTTACATAGCTTCCTATAAATTATTTAGTCACCATGATTTCATCTTACACATCATAGAAATTATCAATACCACAGAAAGTTACTATGTGTTACTTCTATGTTACACATAGACATATTTTAAGTTGCAAAATGTCAAAGCAAAGACTGCTATAATTCATAGTCATATAAGCAGACTTTCTATGGTATTGTCAAATTTCTATGACTATAATGCAATGTCAAAAGCTATAATGATCAGGCCATGGAAATCCATAGACTAATTCTGCTGTGATAACAAACATTGCTTTGATGACAAACACAATCAGTAGAACATCGCAGAAATTGTTAACAAGTGCGTAGCAGTGGGCTGTGATGGTGGTTCTGCCTCATCTAATTCGACTGACAATGCAATTGCTTTACAATCGACGTCCGGACGATCTATGGATTTTAAAGAATTGATTCTACCTATTCATGATTTTAAATGCATGTTCCTGGCATCACTCACATACTTCAACATTTTTAATTCTCTTTCAGGTAGTGCCTACAAATATTGGTACGAAGACCGACCAACCAAGAATGTCGATAACCTAAAGGTCAGAGCAGTTCCTCCGACACCAAAGCCTGCAATTCCTAGGAATGTGGTAACTGCCCATTTAAGTGGTACGTCGTAACAAATGAGAGCATTGCATACCTCCAACTTTGACATTCCATCAAATAATGAAAAATTTAGGCATCGCAGACTTAAAAGATGCTTTTTATTGCAGAAAATTTTGTTGCTCCAATTGTTCGATGAATCAATCTTTCAATCAGTTATTACATCATGTTGCTTAGAGAACTTGTGATAACGGCTTCGGTCTCGACCATAGAAATTGATAAAATAAATAAAACTCTAGAAGAAATATAAAGCTTCATGCCAATGCACATAGTGGCACACATACATCATTTGCACGAAGACTTTGATGCACTTGTTTGTATTATTGCGACTAGAATCAATCACAATCATAATTCTAGGCCTTTCATTGGTTATTCATGCCCCAACTTAGTTCCCGCGGATGTGCCGCGACCTTGAGTCAATTTCCATTCTAGTCAACTTCAGACAAACAATCTATTTCTATGGTCTCGACGAAGCCTAGTGTGCGATAACTACCTTATTGTTTGACAGTGCAGCGGAGACGAATTGCATGGTTTCAGCACGCTATCATACTTTGATGCTTTAATCAACTATTTAGAAAATTAACTACAGATTGTTTCATAAAAAATGGATCACCCTTAAACATCGCCTTAACTTCAATTTTGTCTAACTCCGCCAAACTTGAACGAATTTCTCTGAAATTTGGAAGATATGTCAGTTGTGCTTACTAATATCATTGTTGGATATTTCAAGCATGAATATTGAGTTGTTTTCCTGTTATAGATAAAAAAGTAGTAGATAATTTGATCTTCATTTAGCAATGTTACACAAAATCAGACCTCACTCTTATAAAATTACATTTGTTTCCTTTGTTATGTAATATGTTGTTCTACAAGCCAAAAGCTATCAAGCAAAACAAAAATAAAGAAAATCGGTCAATCAGAGCCAGTATAGCACCATTATTCATCAACAATAATGTAACTGCTACATGTGATTAACTGGACTTAATGTTCCATAGCTACCTGACTTCGTTGCGGTGGTGTTGGCAGCACTCCTGATTGCTTTCAGCTAGAAATCTATCTCTTACCGGTTGAAAACAATACAAAGCACAAATGAACAATAACGAGATCGCATTCACAAAAGGCAAAGTGTCAGCCTTGCTAGAACTAGGGTTGTCTGGTCTGATGAGGCATCAGTCCGTCTGAAGGATAGTGATGGTCGATTGAGATTATGGATAAAATCTGATCAGGAAATTCCGAGACATTTACATCGTCCCCGGGTACAAGATGGTGCGACTCGACTGATTTGGGCTGGCATTTGGACGAATGGCCGCTCTGAACTTCACATACAGCAAGAAACCATGAATTCTGAACGCTATCTGAATGTTTTACGAATGAACATTGGCCAAATGACAGATCAACTTGGTGATCCATCGACTTGGTTATTTATGGATGATAATGTTACGTGTCACAGGAGTAGTAGAGTCAACTTATGCAAGTCTCAATTAGGGCTTAGGACATTATCTTGGCCAGCTCGTTCTCCTGATCTGAATCCCATAGAAAATGTATGGAGTATTCTAAAACGTAACGTTCGTCGTTCACTGCTACCTACAGATGGCGTATCACAACTTACGTCACTGTTAAAAAGAGAGTGGAGAAAGTTAGATCAGTCAAAAATCAACGATATCATCGAATCAATGCCTAGACGAATTGGTAATGTCATTGACAATAAGGGTAGGGCCACAAAATATTAGCTTCTTAAGAACCGTTACTGTATCATAGCTTATCAGATTATATAAGGACATTTAAATATATGAGGGACATGAAATAACATGAAAAATGCTTTCTGTATCATACTTATGTTTTATTTCGTCAAATTTTAGGATGATCCACTTTTTATGAAACGGACTGTACATCATGCTGCTTAGAGAACTTGTGATAACGGCTTCGGTCTCGACCATAGAAATTGATAACAATAAAAGCTCTAGAATGGAAATAAAGCTTCATGCAATGCACAATAGTGGCACATAAATCGCACGCATTTTCACTTAGAAACACTTATCAACGGTTGTATCATTGGACTAGAATCAATCACATGTGCAATTCTAGGCCTTTCATTGGTTATTCATGCCCCAACTTAGTTCCCCCGGATGTGCCGCGACCTTGAGTCAATTTTCATTCTAGCCAACTTCAGACAAACAATCTATTTCTATGGTCTCGACGAAGCCTAGTGTGCGATAACTACCTTATTGTTTGACAGCGCAGCGGAGACGAATTGCATGGTTTCAGCACGCTGTCATACTTTGATGCTTTAATCAACTATTTAGAAAATTAACTACAATCTATCCATCTTATTCCTCGACGGACGACAAATGACCCTAATCGTGCAATAAATATCAGCTAGGAATTTAGCGCTGCATGGCTGTTATAATTTCTGCTCGCACGGTCGCTGTATGCAATGTATGCTATTCGTTGTATGCAGACTTTTATTTCAAGACACAGAAATAGAACAATTGTTATTTTCTATGGTTAAGTATTACGTCATGCTGAAATACTTTCCAAATATTTTTGATAAACAACGCTATGATAGCGCTAAGGTAGCGTTCACGTTGAGCTTTCTATAATGGAGCGATTGATAAGCCAGTATATTGTTATTTTATGCCGTCATTTATACATTATCTTAAGCCACATAAAGCGAATTATTCTCAAAGGTATTTATCTACCGTCATTGTCCAAAAAAGTTCTTTTGTAATACTCAGTCTTCATAATGGAATGTGCTATCTTAGCGTTCCATCGGTTCCCTCATAAGTATGACAGCGTGCTGAAACCGTGCAATTCGTCTCCGCCGTGTTGTCAAGCAATATGGTAGTTATCGCACTCAAGATTTCGAAACCGGGAGTTCGATAACCATCGCTTGTCAACACAGTCATTCAACATGAAACAGAGTTACCGATAGAACGCTAAGTTAGCGTCCTCATAGCGTAAACCATTGATAATGATTATTCGATTTCTATGGTTAAAAAATAGCAATGTTCTGGCTTGCCCTGGGCTTACCAATCGCTTCAGCATACAGTTCTTGAAGTGAACGCTCGCTTAGCGCAATCATGACATTGTTTATGAAATTATTAGGCAGTTGCTTCATAATAATTCGATACTCAACTATTGCAAATATCAATTGTTCTATTTCTTTGTCCTGAAATATGCGTGTGCATACAGGGAATAAATTGCATACAATAGCAGTGAAAAAAAGAAATTCTAACAGCCACGTAGCGAGCGATAAATACTTCGATAATATTTTTTTGCACGGTGAGGGTCATTTATCGCCCGTCGAGCAATAGTATTTGTTATAAACATCATGATACGGCAAGTAGCAGAACCTACTTCTAACCTATTATAACAATGCCATCCAGTACATGCTACCATAGAAATTGATAACAATCGAGCATCTTAGTATGGATGTAAAGCTTTATACAATCCATCTCAAACGGAGTGATAGCTTTTCCTGCTTCGAGCTTATGTAATACACAATATTGACAGAAAGATCAAATGCATTATCACTTAGGTTCATCTTTGAAGACTGGATCGTTGGGTTTGAATCCATCACATACGTTATTTGAAGCTTGAAATTGGTGGTTCATGCCCCAGCTTTGTTACCTGGCTGTTCAAGCTTTCGTTTCACATTCGAGGAGGACTCATCCGATTTGCATGTGTTCACGAAGCGCATGCATTCTCAACTATACGTGTATTTCAAGCTCTAGTATATTATACATTTTAAACGGGAACTTCTTGGTTTAACCCTCAGAGACCTGAGGAGGTTCAGCGGATCTCGGAACCGTTCACACCCTTGTAAAATCATCATTTTTGACAATGCGTCTGCATGTGTTATTTCATTTCAGTTGAATCAGGTCTCAGAGGGTGCAGAAATGATTTTGAATGAAAAATGATGAAAATTCATTTTGAATATGTCCACGATGATGATGCAGAAAGAATGAAATTCATTTATTCAGCGTTTGCACATGATCGCACATGACTGGTCGACCTACTGAAAGCTATCATCATATTCATAGTACAACAGTAAAATAAGACCGTTGGCAAAGTTTTCACAGCAGAAATTGATGAGTTTGAGATCTCCACAGCTGTTTTGGGAGTCTAAAAGTGCAACAATTGTGACTCTGTGTAAGCCTGCTTCCGATAGGCATGACTAAATTTGAAAAGGGCCAAATGTAAGGCTTCTGCTGCATGGAATGAATCGATTTCATTAAAATCAACTATTTGAGGTTCTATGGTAACAATAAACATCGCAAAACCGCCTCTTAGTACAACTGATGCTTTGGTAAATGTCGTTCCCTCACGAAAAAACCTTATGTTTTTTATGAGATTGTTACTCATATATATCTCATGAAATTTAATGCGGAATTGGAAGGTTTCGCATGAAATATCTCATCAAATTTCATGAGCCTTCTCATGAAAATCTCATTAATTAATTAACAGTTTCTTTTTCATACATCTGAATGTATTTTGCTCGCATATAGTTATTGAGGCTTTCTTGGCCTAGCCACATTGCCCTAAAGTATTGTCACGCCATGTCCACAATGTTCTTTCAGTATTCGCAAAATTAGATCACCTTTTATCATGATCTTATGTTTAAATTTGATTGTATATATGTCTATTTTTAACATCTTGCATAGTAATAATAATTGTAAAGTCAAATAGTATATGCATCATTTCGAAATTGCTATTGCACATCGCCATGATACATCCTATATATTTTTATTTTTATCTTTTATAGACTAACCTTGAAGATCTTGATCGATTGAATAAGCTTTCTTATGGTTATTTCCTTTCGCGGCTAGCATGCATGACTTACTACTTATAAGCTAATTTTCACGAATACCTCATAAATGCTCATGATTTTTTCATGAACGCGATCAAAGCATCATGAGACTCATAATAATCTCATGATCTCTCATAAAAATCTCATGAATCCGCATTAAATTTCATGAGTTCTCATGAAAAATTTTCGTGAGGGTTTACTGAGAAGACTGAAAGACACTAAAAAGATTATTTATATCGACGTGCTACACTCAAACATCATTGCTCTACTTAAAATCAACTTTTTGATGTCTTGATATCGTTCTAAGTAGGTACACTAAGACCCCTCAGGTCTCAGAGGATGTGAAAAAGTTCAGGTCTTTGGGGGTAAGCACATGGTAAAATTCAAGCAGAATAATGGATGAAAGTAGGATGGAATAATGGCAAGTTAAAGTTTATTGTTTGGAACAGAAGGAAAACATTGAACAATAGAGACTTCTAGTACTGAACTTCAATATACCAGTAACAGTGGGCAAGCTGTAATGAGCAAGGAAGTGCAGCTTTTGAAAAGAAAATCACTGAATTGTTCAAGTCTGCTTTTGCCGATTATTTTAGGCTGCAATTTCAATAAAGCATTCAGCATTGAGTATACGTATGACGCATTCTCTCTGGCTTCAGTTATGGTCTAGTCATTATCATATCCTATATTATTGGATATGTCTATATCTAGTCAATGTAATTGAAAATTTAGCATTGCTGTTTAAAATCTAAATATAATTAATATATATTTTTATATTCTAAATTTCAAATTTGACATTTTCTATGCTAATTAGTTGACATAGAATTTTATCACTGAATGAATTGAAATCATTTAACATTACTTTTCTGACATCACCTTCAACTAAATATCGCCGATAGGTAATACTTCTATGCCAAAGATATTCATTTCATGGATATCTTGGCCACATACGAGTATATCTGTAATTATCAAACTCCCTTCCTATCTCCACTATGTTGAACTATGCGTTCTACATTTTCTAATGTAGAACGGAATTTCTATGAATCAAAATACATGTAATCCAATGGGCTACCGTGCTACATTTTTTTACCCTACAATGCACCCAAATTGCAAGTAAGCTTAGATGATATCTTGGGTATAGATAATAAGGCTACACCTCATGCAAATGCCAGTTAAATATCGGTTCACTTGAAATTCAAATGAAGGAAATGCACATAGAAGTAGATAATAGTACTTTCTATGGTATTGTTAATTTCTATGGAAATGCATGACATCAATATTGGATAGGCTATCTACTAGGACTTTGGATGCCATGGAAAGCCAACCACGTTTGTGTTCTTAGCAGATTGTCTATATCGTCACTGGTCCATAGAGTTCATTGACATTTCTTGATCGTTTGATAATAGTGATATAACTACTCCATCTGTACTACCATAGAAAGATGTAGCACTCGGCTTCGTCTCGTGCTACATTTTCTGTGGTAGTACAGATGTCGTAGTTATATCACTATAATCTATGGCTTCATTCATTGATATGATTTGTTTTAAATATCATTTCTATTCCTCCATTACCTATGTCCCCATGTTAATATAAAGTAGACGAAAAAGTGTATAAACTACCTATTAATCCAGATATCTATATTTATCCATGTGACAACATATTACATCAGTAGATGAAATGCAAAATCTAAGTATTACAGATTTCCATGACTATGTTCGGGATATAGGATCAGATTGATCATGGACATCGATAGATCATTGATAGATGCCCATTTATATGATCGGAATAGAAATATTGATAAACCACTCAATGTCGTACAGACATCGTATTAACATTGCTATATTGTTAATTTCAAAATATTGATGTTGTGAAGATTGAAGCAATATTTTGGTAACTGAACTGAATGCTCAATTGTTTGTGCTTTCTTTACAGATCGCGGACACTGCAAGAATATAGAAAAAGATTACTTCTGTGAAAACATAAGAAGGCGCAAATTTTGTACCGATGCCTACACAGGAGCCAAATGGAGGCATTTTTGCCAAGCCAGTTGCAATTCATGTGGCAACAAAGATTGGATGAACGAAATAAAAGCTCACATGAAGAAAAGTGGTATTAATCCTAATGTACCAGCGATTGTTGGTCCAGCTGAAGACAGTGGATGGACAACCGGTTCGGGAGGATCTGCCGGTTCGGGATCTACTGATTCGGGATCAACTGGTGGTGGTGGATGGGGCCCTTCGCCGTCTACAGGTGGCGGATGGGGCCCTTCGCCGTCAACAGGCGGTGGATGGGCACCTGCTAAGTCAAGCGGTTCAGGACCATCATCTGCAGCATACTGGAAAAGCAAAGCTGTCAGCGATTCCGGATGGGGAGATGCAGGCTCAGTGAACGCAGCTGCTTCTCCGTCAAGTGGTGGTGATTCTGGTTGGACAAATACTGGATCAGCCGATGGTTGGGCACCAGCTACTGATGGTGGTTGGGCAAAATAAGGAAGGATGTTCAATGACGAAACACACTAGACAAATCATGACTCTGATAGCGAGTTACTTTCTTTGTATTGATTTATCTGTAATATAGAAGTCAATGATATACACATATGAAAAAATCGTTAATTTTGTTTTATCTGAAACTTTACCTTAATGAGAATTGTTTCTGAAAATGCGAAAAAGTTGCTCCTCCATTTGTTCTCTTTTGTATGTCAATAGAGGATGTGTGTTCGGCAGTAATTCGCAGGATATTCACTGAATACCCATCTAACTTGCCTAAAAGCATTTTAACTATTTTATGAAACACAGCTGGTGGCATCTGTTGTATTATTTGACTTCGAACATTGGCAGATAAGTAGTTTGACCATTAAAAAGTGAAACCTTCTGTTGGTGATCCCCTTACGCCCTGTCGACCGCCAATCAAATTCAATCATTTGTTTTAAAACAGCTGGTGTTTGATATCCCTTTCGAGGGGGAGACAGCAATACAATAAAAGAATACGCGACGTTAGGAAGAGCTAAATAGAATGATCACATATTGAGTTGCATCCTCAGTTGAAAAATGGGAACACACCTGAATAGCGGCAATTTCCTCCAATATCAGGAATCATCAGCAGGCACAGGTCACATCCCCTCAACATCGGCATGTCATCCAATTTAAAGTAGCAGCCACGCCCAAGTTAGTGAATTTTCGGCTAATTTAACAGATATGATTGGGAATTCAGTTAAAACAGACCACTGACAAATCGCCTAACTTATGGTGCCTGTTTTAACTCACAATTGAAGTTTTTTATGAACATATTGAAGGTTAAATAGAATAATTGGATATTGAGCTGCACTCTCAGTTAGGAAGATCGTCCCATAGTCACAGCCGAAGGTTGACAAACAATTGCGTTGACCTAACGTTGACTTGGGCTGAAGTTTGATTTCTTGAACTCACTGCGAGTGATATCAATGAATCTCAAGACAAAACTTTTCAGCTAACTTAACTGCTACACGTACATTCCATTGGACGTGTCAGACACGAGGCGAGCGTGCATTGTGAGTTTTGTATAGAGATGATGCTCATCGAAATGGGGGGAGATGGGAAAGAGATAACGTAGGACCTGCGAAGCGTCGAGATTCGATTAGCGAATCGGCTGCCGATCAGAGAATATTTCGAGTGGGTTCTTGTCGCCTGGCCACAAATTATTTCAACTTGTTTCTTTTAATTTATAGCCTTCTCCCGTTCGTTAATGCTCGAAAGTGACATTGCAATACGTTTGAGATGCCGAATTCTCACGGACCGTGGCTAAAAGTGGCTTTTCTATGTGCTGCATATTGCTCAGATGAAGGCTTCGGAGTTCAGGCTTTAGGCTTTCATGCTTCACGTTAACTAATTGATTTAAAACAGAATTGTAAGTGGCCCATTGATAGGTTCGTGAGCCTCTATCTTACATGGCTATAGAACATACTTTACAGACTGACTTTCGTTAAGACTCTTGGGCCTAACGCGTGATGTACTAAAGCAGTGAATTATACTACACATCCTAAAGCAAGAACTCCTGCTAAAAGTAAGCCATGAGGTAACGAAGCAAAAACTCAAACAGGATATCTAATCAGCAAGAAAGATTGCTTTGTGTATAAGTGTGCCATCTGATCTTTTGCTCCTCCGACTGTTTTTAATGAGGCCTCTCAAATTACTTTCTCTTAATGAGGCTTTTTGCACCTACATTAACTCCTGTAAGTTTTGCAATCTTTGAGGTAGGCCTACAGAAACTTCAGGCCACGGGATCATGTCACTGCACCAAATTTCGAACATCACTTAAAATCAGTGAAATTTCTTCATCTTCGTGATAGATGAATTTAAGCGTGCGGACCTTTCCTGCTAAGATTTGGTATGTGGTTGATAGAAACGAAATGTTCCTCGTGTCCTGAATCGTCTGCACCTCAGAGATGAAATTAATCAGACTTCTAGCACAAAGTTTAAATGAGTGAAAGTACAAAACATGGATTATTGTTGAATATGTCTGTATCTAGTCAATGTAATAAAAATTTAACAATTTCTATGTTAATTCATTGCCATAGATTTTAGCAGTGATTTCAACATTAGATATTTAACATTACTTTTAGCTAAACGATGAGCTACACTTCTATGTCAAAGATATTCATTTCATGGATATCTTTGTTACATATCTCTGAAAATCTATGGCCTGATTCATTGATGTGATCTGCTTTGAATCTGATTTGTATGGTAAATCCCGATGTCTATATTCAACAATAGCGATGTTTATACTCGTCTATACTCATTGCTATATTGTCGATTTGATATATTAATGTTCCCTGGCTACATCTCCACTCGATTTCCTTACTTCACTGATTTTCCATTTGCAAAGTCCAAGACTAAAAAAATTAGTTGTAAATCAAAGTGCTCATTCCTCTGTAATCCTCGACTTATGAACTTGAGTGTAGGTTATTGTTTTGAATTCGTCCTGAATATCTCAGGAAGTCATTATGGACAGCGATAACATGGAATGTTGTAGGCATTCAATAGAGTGCTGCCTAATTTCCATTATTGCTTTCTGATCTGAAAATTGCGATAGAAACTATAGAATCTACTAATTGTTTGTTCCCAAGACTTGGTGCTTTCACGGGCTCAGGATTAAAGTTCAGGGATGATTGATGGAGGTCCCAGTCCCACGTGAGATTCACTTTTTTCCATAAATATTATAATGTAACCTGATAATATTAGGTTACAATGAATGCAAGACAAAATAGAATAATTAATAAATAAATAATAAAAAAGTACAAGTAATGAGGATGCTTACATAAGTAACAGAATTAAGAAATATATAACTTGCATATTCTTGCTTCTCATATACATGTAAGAAGGATTCTGAAGATGCCAAGATTTGACATTTTTTATGAAAATATGAGAATTTCACCCTTTCAGTCAATAGAAGCATAATACCGATGGGCATCTATAACAGCCATTTTGAAGGAAGCCCAAAACTGATTGATGTTTACTAGATTTTCGGATCCCTATTGCGAGGCCTATCGTCAAGAGAAAGCCGGCTGTGATGGCTGAAAGGCCTCGTAATAGAGATTCGAGAATCAAGTAAACATCGCCAAGAGAATACGCGGAACTAGAAAAATCAGTTTATTGCGACGCACAAATTTTCGGTCGAAGCCTTCGTCAGGTGCATACAAACTGAATGTGAATGGCAAACTAGTAAATGATGAGCACTTGTCAAACTGGATATGGACACAAAATGAAAATTGATAACATAGATATTAACACTCTGAACTGCAGAGAAGTTCAACACATGTCTTGCCATTCTCCCAAGTGATAAAACTAAGCGTTTGGTAATTATGGACCGATGTGAATATGATACAATGGTAAATGAAGAAGGTGGCAAGCATACAGAAATTTCATCTTACCCATTGCCTTCTTCCATTCAGTCAAAGTATAACAAGAAATTGACAGATATTGCAAAGAATTATGTGGGTACTGATTTGGAGTGGATTTTTCGTGATCTCAAATGTAGTGAACCACTACCTGGCTCTATTTATTTACTCCCTAAAGACCATAAACCAGGCCCTTTGAAAGGCCGTCCAATCATCTCTTCAACTGATGGCGCTACACAAAGCTTATCAAGATTCATCTCAGACATTTTTACGGAATTATTGGACTTTGTTCCATCTCATCTTAAATCTAGTTCTCAGTTTGCCTCCGCATTAACTTCATTTGATCTACCTGAAGAGTATCTCATGGGATCATTAGATGTAGTCAATTTGTATGGCTCCATTCCGACTGTGGATACTGCAACATCGTCCAGTATTATTACTGTTGCGACAGAATTCTATGAAAATCATATGTCTTCGTCGTCTTTTGCGATTTTGTCTCCCATTCATTTGAAGGAGCTACTTTATATCTGCTTACAAACCGACAATTTTGTGGCAGGTGATACTATATTACACCAAAACATGGGTCTGGTCATGGGTAGCAGCGCATCACCCCCATTGGCTGTCGTATACATGGATTATATGGAGAACCGCATCAGAGAGATTGTACCTCAAATAAAGTTTTGGTATCGATACATTGATGATATCTTTTTTATAGCATTGGATATATCACCTGAGCATCTTCTCATGATGTTAATAGCATATTACCTGAAATACAATTCACATTTGAAGGACTTTCGGAGGATGGTAGTATCAACTTCTTGGATCTCAAGGTACATACACAACCTTACATTAGAACTGGATTATATATTAAATCATTACATAGTGGATGTATAATGCCATGGTCTTCATTCGTACCGCGTTCACAGAAAATTGGAGTGCTTATCGGTGAAAGGCATCGAGTGTGTGGAATCTGTTCTGATGCTGAAATGTTGAAGGATGCTCTCATGACTCTTGGACGACGGTTTCAAGACAACGGATTTCCTGAACATATTGTGCGACGCCATCTCATTTATGAGCGGCCTATGAGACTGAGAAACGTGAATTACGATAACTCAAAAGTTAAATTATTCTTGTCTTTTCTGGGTGATAGATTTTGTAATGAATCTCGTCTACTCCTCAGGCGTAACGGTTTCGATTCAAAAGTTCAAATCATTGTCCAAAATAAGCCTCCTCTTTCGCAATCGTTACAGGCTAAACGTGGTCGGCGTAAGTGTGTTGCAAACTGCTTATCATGCAAATGTGCTGCAAAACCAGGTGATTGTTTCGCGAAATTTGTAGTCTATGAAATTTCATGTACGCTATGCCATCGTAAATACATTGGAGAAAGATGCCGTACAATGTACTCTAGATTTCGCGAACATGTAAATGTTGGAAATTCCCCAGTTTACAAACATTTATCTGAGTGTCATAACATTCATACTCCTTGTAATTCATCTTTAATACCTCTTTCGTGGAAAATCGTTGAGCGCAATCTACGTCATCCAAACGTCAGACGTTCAGTTGAAGCATTGAACATTCGTCGGGCTCATTCCTTAATGAATGGCTATTGTGGTCGTGAATTGGATGTTTGATTGACTCCTTTATTTATTTCATAATTAATTTTGTATGTATTAATTTTCCTAAATCATTGAAATGATGTCTATCTTCATTATTATTGTCTTTGCAAATATGTCCATTCATTTATTGAATATTCTTGTACAAAGTGTACATATCGATTTTAGTCCTGTACAGCTTTTATTTCCTTCTCTGCAGTTCAGAGTGTTAATATCTATGTTACCAATTTTCATTTTGTGTCCATATCCAATTTGACAAGTGCTCATCATTTACTAGTTTGCCAGTCACACTCATTTTATATGCACCCACAGAATTAGATAGGTCGTCTCTTCTTCTGTTTGACTAGAAGTGAAACATTGGAACATGTAACGTTAATGAAATGGCACAATCTGCTGACATAATACCATAGAAATCGAACAATGAGCAGCCAGTTCAACATTAAACACGCCAAATTGTGCAAAGTTTCAGTGACTGTTATCAACCGGATCACACAGCAAAGAGACAGACGATGTCAAGTTCTACAGAGAAGTTTGTGAACGTTTTTTCATGCGCCTGCTAACTTTTTTAATAATGATCGGAGGACCCAACATCATCGAGAATGCTTTTGCGCAATGATCTGAATTCTTTGAATCTGAAGGAGTCGTGGCGATCGGAGCATTTTGAAGGAATTCACAGCAATCCGCAAGCGACGCACGACTATTTTTCCTATCTCTGTAAGGTACCAAAAATTTCTATTTGCCACGTATTAAGTTCCTGCATGTGCGACCGTTTTGAATCAGTTTGAACTTATAGCAAAGTGATATGGTTAAACAATCTAATTCTGTGCTCCTGACTAAATATTATAGCAATCGAACAATGAGCAGCCAGTTCAACATTAAACACGCCAAATTGTGCAAAGTTTCAGTGACTGTTATCAACCGGATCACTCAGCAAAGAGACACAGACGATATCAAGTTATACAGAGAAGTTTGTGAACGTTTTTTCATGCGCCTGCTAACTTTTTTCCTATCTCTGTAAGGTATTAAAAATTTCTGTTTGCCTACTGATCAAGTTCCTGCATGTGCCATCTGTTTGAATCAGTTTGCACTTCTAGAGAAGTGACACGATTAAACAATCTAATTCTGTGTATGCACCTGACGAAGGCTTCGGCCGAAAATTTGTGCGTCGCAATAAATTATTTTTTCGGGTTCCGCGTATTCTTTTGGCAATTGACATAACTCGATGGCGAACATAATCTAGTAAACATCAAATAGTTTTGGGCTTCCTTCACACAATGAATAGAAACTGAGGCCCACTTTTTCCTGAAATCTAAATTACTAGCTATCCATGCTTAACGAGATCACGATCTCTTTCCCAGTCAACCGATTCCGATGAGCAATTTATCAAAAGACTTCATAAAATGCTCACTGTCCTCTTGCTTGACTAATCATAATGCTCACAAGTTTCTTACTTGAACATTACAAATTATAAATTGACCATTCGATTATCATACATAATTTGACCGTTGTCCAGGAAACATTATAGCGAATAAGTTTATCATGGCATGTAGAAAGCGCTGTGTGACAGTATTGGTGATGTACAATCGAAAGGAAAGCATTTGAGAGTTTGAAACTAGGATTCTTGGATATCTTTGGGGAAAGGCTTTCTATATTTGTAATGAATTTGATAGCTCTAGGAGACTTAGATTTCGAGATATTGAGATTTTAGAATGAATAGTCGCCATTTTGAATTCTGAGTCGAAGTATTGTCTCCAAAAATATTGTCATTGATCCAATAAATCAGAAATACAAGCAATTTTTCTGAGACATTTCTTCAACCTAGTCAGTTAAAACCCATTGTTGGAAGGCATGAGAATTGATTGAATTTCGACAAAATGTTGGTTCCTAATGATGATACTACAATACTCCACTTTCCTGACTTACACGTCTTCACAGGTATATGGAGATGAATGTTTGCCTGCGATGTTTGCTGGTCTAAAATACCACGCCTAATCGCGGGCATGGTTCAGCCAGTAAGCTACCTGGCTTAGTACGCTACATTCATGGTGTCACGATGACACTGGTGTCGTGACATTCGCTTAGATGACTCATTTTTTCATAGATAGCTGACTTTTTGTAGTAGTGGAGGTCGCGGGGGAGTTCACAGTTAGTGTCATGGCATCGATGTCGAGGTATCAAAATCTTTGGTATGGGACATCAGTGCCCTGACACTAAGCCAGGCGGTCATAGCTTTGGATCATGTTTGACGACAAGATCGTGCAAGGGATGATACTAGTCACATGATAACGTTAGACAAAACTCACGAATAAGACATACAGTGCGCGACAGCAAGTTGGAAACTTAGCATAAATCTAAATTTTCCAATACCTAAAAATTGTTTGCTATTAGGAAATATCGACAAATTTATAATCATCTGAAAGAGAATTTTCGGATCTATCATTTGAATGTTGTTGAATTAATTGTTTTTGAAATTGGTGGTTCCTAGAGGCCCATAAACCCGAAAGCACCAAATTTTCTTTGACTTGTTTTGACAAGCGCATAAATCAATTTGAAACATTCTCCTTGTGATATTCAAAACCGTCACAAAATAGGCTTTCAGAAAATATATAGTTTGAGAGTGTTTTCTCGAAGTTTATAGGCAATATTTTGAAAGTAGTATAGATAGAGAATGTGGCGATTTTTTCATTTTCAGAATATTTCTTCGAAGGGCCTTAAATTTATCCAACAAAAGCAGAAAACACTAGTTTTGAGGTAAATAAATGCCACCAGTTAGTTAACAGCGTTATTTCTGTTATTATCGCAACACATTCTGAAAATGAAAAAATCGCCACATTCTCTATCTATACTACTTTCAAAATATTGCCTATAAACTTCGAGAAAACACTCTCAAACTATATATTTTCTGAAAGCCTATTTTGGCAACGGTTTTGAATATCACAAGGAGAATGTTTCAAATTGATTTATGCGCTTGTCGAAACAAGTCAAAGAAAATTTGGTGCTTTCGGGTTTATGGGCCTCTAGGAACCACCAATTTCAAAAACAATTAATTCAACAACATTCAACTGATAGATCCGAAAATTCTCTTTCAGATTATAAATTTGTCGATATTTCTTAATAGCAAAAAAATTTAGAAGGTCTTGAAAAATGTACGTGTCCGTAGATTTATGGCAATTTCCAACTTGCTGTCGCGCACGTGTGTTGTAGAAATGAGATTATCAGGACAATCAGTTTATGAAACTGCGGCGAATGAAAATGACGTCGACTGATGATCTGTTCTTTCTGGAGTGCTACCAATCAACTCCAGAACAAATCTAGAAAGGCTCCAGAGGACAAATCTAGGGAACATTACAAAAACCGTATGGTGCGTGAGGAGGCAGAATCAATTTTAATATTTACTTGTAATATTCGCAACTTTAGAGAGCTGCGAGCAAAAATTCGATCAATTCGTGGCACCTATAATAACGAACTTTGAAAGGTAAATCCAAGTCAACTGGATCGGCAACGTCGGAAACACCTCAACTTAAATGGTTCTCATTTGTGCAAGCTTTTCTTCATAAAACCTCGAATCCACTGCAACTGAAATAAATTTTATTTTATTCAATATAAACAAATTTTATGATAGAACTGAAGCAGCCAGTTGCCATTACTATCGCGAAACGTTTTCAGTTTACAGAGGCAATACTTGTAGCAGTGTCACGACGCTGTTTATTAAGCCCTGACCGGTCACAGAATTAAATATTTTGCTTATCTGCTTCGATTTGCTAGAAGTGTGATTAATACAAAATCGACGGCACATCGAGGAGCCTATTGAGTGGGCAGTTAGCTAATACCTAACAGAGATAGGAAAAAAAGTCGTGCGTCGCTGGCGGATTAATGTGAGTTCCAGCAAAGTGCTTCGATTGCCAAAATTTGTTCAGATTCGAAGATTTCAGATCTTTGCACACACGTTTTCTCCATAATATTGGCCCTTCCGATCATTATTAAAGAAAGTAGCAGGCGTACGAAAATTCGTTCACTTGATGATTTCACCATCGTCTTCTCGGCATTCCTTACTACATAGTGCATGGCCAGACGATGTGTGTTTTGGTGTGTGCGAAGTGATATCACAACACGCACGCATCTCTCACTGGCTCTGGTGTCCTCTGCTGACAGCTTATTGTTAGCCATTTCCAATAGTAAGTGATACTCGAATTATCCATTCGAGAAGGAGCAAATTGTCTAATTCTGTGATGTGCCACTTCGATATTAAGGCTGCATATAAGCCTTCCTTTCTAGGACACGGAAGCGCGCGCAGATGAATCTAATTCTGTGGCCACGATATCTATTTAGCCTAAATTTCGTCATGCGCCTCAGCACTAATGTCACGACACTAGTAGGCTATCATCGTGTGAACGGGCTTTAATAGCTAGGCTTGAATAGGTTTTAGGATGACGTAAATAATTCAATAGGCCCTACTATATCAGACCGATCTTGCATCCTCAATCGGACAGATATCTTAGTATTGAAATAGAATTTAATTAATGTACCTTGCAATTTCATTTTTGATCATTCTATTAAGCACATGGTTGAATGTCATCTCCCTTAGGCTGAAAAAAACAACGTTTTCCCCCAATTCATTATAATTTATTAGTACATTTAGACAAATCCATTTAGAATATGTCAGTCAAGATGTCATTATTTCTTCATTTTGTTTTGTCGTCAGTTCAATAATCCTCATCATCGTAACTGTACGAGTCACTTGCATTCACTACATCGACTTGAGTGCTCCAACTCCCCCAAGTTCCTTTAGTCGGAGGACCTGGTACTGTTGGACCACTGTAAAGCCACTTCAGAAATGCTGTATCTCCACACGAATTGCAGCTTCCTTGACAATAGTATCTCCATCTTGCTCCTGATAAACTGCTGTTACAATAATTGCGTCTTCTTACATTTTCACACAGATAGTCCTTTTCGTAATTCTTGCAATCACCCCGATCTGAAGTAGAAACACCGAGAATGAAGTTTTACTGATATTCTTGCTATCTAATTCTAAAGAGAATTCGCAGGTCATCAAAGAAAGAGAATAGTTCTTTTTTGCATTCATTAATGTGCATTGAAAATTTCCAAAAGATCTTAAATGGGATAGAACCACGGAATCCCGGAATTACTAAGCACATCATATACATACATCCTGTGATACGGCTGTTACTGATAATTTGCTTACTCTTTTTCTGCAAATGCTGAAGAATCCTCTGATCCTCTGATACATGAAAATCCTCTGATACATCATATACAGGCATCCTCAAATACATCATATACATGCATCCTCTGATACATCATATACATGCATCCTGTGATATAATATTTTTGCAACAAAGCGTCTGTTACTGATGATTTGCTTGCTGCTTTTCTCCAAATGCTGAAGTAAAGTGCTCTAACTTTAATATTATCCGAGTTAAGGACATTCATGAATATATAGGCTGAAGAGAAAAATATTCAGAATTTACAAATAAACCATTTTCATTAAATTCTCTTATTGAAATAATGCCTAAATGTTATATTTGGCAAAGTACCCGGTACACTGCATGCCCGTTCGGAAAAGAATTGAGATAAGGCATTTCATTTCCTCCTTGTAATATATCAAAACTTTGCTTCGTTACATGTTTTGGGTAAAATTTACATAAAATCTTACCTAAAATCATACATTTTCTACGCATAATTAGCTGAAAGGTCAATATGTCACAAGCAAAGGTGAATCATCAACCGTGCACTTCTTTCTAAGCAACAATTACCTCTATCT